>JAUKNK010000331.1:0-600000 GCA_030765055.1 Mantis religiosa | reverse complement strand
TATCACCTCCTCAGCCACCTTCGCGGTGAACACCCATTGACACACGACACTCCGTCCCAAGGTCAACTTCAGCAGGGCCCCCTTCTCCACAGGCAAGGTGTCACCCGAAGCCGTCACAAGCTGGTACGGTCGGCTTGGTTTCCTTGTCGGCAAACCTCTGGCTATGTCAGGTCTGATCACGGTTACGGCTGCCCCTGTGTCCACCAGTACGCAGCACGGCTTTCTTCTTACCCAACTGTCCGCGATAAGGCTGTCATCCATACACCGGCTGACAACGCGCAGCGTCACTCGAGGGGATGGTGATGTCGCCGCCGACGTGCTTCTCACTACGCCGGGCCTTACTCGTTCTTCCGGCTGCTCTTCTTCGCGTGGCAGTCTCTCTCCAGGTGTTCCGGTTGTCCACACCCCCAACACAGGTCACTAGGTCTTCGCCGGCGTCCCTCGCCTGGTCTTCTGTCTCCGGTCTAGCGGACACTCCTCGTTCTCGACCTTGGCCGCCTCGATCCTTAATGCTGCAGTTAGCGCCTCGTGGATGGTTTTATAATCGCCGAGCATTAGGCGCTGACGAATCTCCGTGTCTCGTACCCCGTCGACAAATGTGTAGGCAGCCTCTCGGGATACGAACTCTGGTGGGAGGTCGACTAGGGCTTGGCTGGCCAGCTATTTGATTGCCAGGGCGTACTCCTGCAGAGTCGAAAGTTGTCGCGCCGTCGTATTTAGGAGGTTTGACCCGCGCAGATGTTGCGTTGCGTCCCGGCGCGTCGACCTTTAAATCCTTCGACCTCCTGCCGAAGACGTCCGCCACTATGGGTTCATGGACTTTGTGTTGCTGTCGGCCTTTCCCTCCAGGTTGTTTACGCGCTTCGCAAGGTCTTTGATATCTTCCACCATGGCGTTCCGGGACTTGGCGTCTTCGACGACTGTTCGTCGTTAATTCGGTCTTCATTTGTTCCATCTTCTCGGTGATGTTGTCGTTAGCCACCTTCATTTCCTGTATAATCTTCTCCAGTGCTGCGTCCATGTCGTCCCACTTCTGATACCAATTATGACCTTGTGGGTTCGTGAAATCAAAAGTCCAGGTTACAAACACAAAAATTTGCACTTTATTTCCGTATGTGTAGTGTTTAACGCCCGCTTTTACTACATACGGCAGCGCAGGCGATGACACTGATGATACATGAGATGAAGATCGAGCACCGGTGGAATGAGATGGCGGGGGAAACCGGAGATTCCGGAGAAAACCCGCCCAGCGCCGTATTGTCCACTACAAATCTCACTTTGCGGTCGCCTGGGATCGAACCCGGGCCATCTTGGTGAGAGCCAAGCGGTCTAACCACTGATCCACGGTGCCGCCCTTTATTTCCGTAGAAATACGCTTCGTAGACATACACAATACAACATACAAGGTCAACAAACACGGCGTGCGGGCTGCCTTTTTATAGTTTACTAACATTCCAGAAATTTCTCAAACAATCTTGACCCGGCTAGAAAAAAGGCAAATTCTCGAGAATACCGTCTCTTTCCCCCGCCGTTTCGGCGAGCTTTCATCTACACACTGCACTACCATTCCTTTGAATGTCTTGCCGCTTAGATCAGCAATGGCCTGGCGAAAATATGTTTAACAAATATGAGAATCAGTTACACATATTTTATGTTTACACTACTTACACACTATTAGCATATATTTAAATGTAGTATAGTTGAGGTACAACAGCAAGTTGACTGAGTGACAACATCTTTTATCAAAATCTTCCTTGTTGTACTAGATACACTATGTATGATCCAGACCTTTAACACTTCAACGTTCAGTCGACTAACTCGTAAATGTAATTAGAGATTTTCAAACTCCTTGTTCTTCTAGTTTAGTTATCTAACATTTATATTTCTAAAAGGGTAATCCTGTTCTTATAAGTTTATAAGAATAACATTGGAATTGGAAAGACATCATAGGCTGACTCGATTTGTAATATTTAGTAATGCCCTTGTATATGTAAAGAAACAGTGATAGACGTTTATGTTAAATTTGGAGGAGATGGAAGAACAAACCTTAGCGCAAGATTGGGTTGAAGAACTACATTAAGTGTAACACATTAAAATAATTTGTTCGATTTCTTAGTTATAGTGATGTCCGCCAGGAGCGCACTTCCAACTGGAAGGTCATGAAGCTAGACCGAACGGCAATAGCGGTCCAGAGATGTCTCTGCCGGTAATATCATATACTGACGGAGAATATGTGTAATTATATACAAAGTTTTAAAATATATTGTAATTATCTTCTTTGCATACAACTTAGATTTATTTGTTCTTTATCAGTTGAAATAAAGGGCAGCCATAATAAATACAGAGGCAATATTACACCAATAACTAACTGTGGGAGAGAAGGAAAGTCTTCGAAAGTTTATATATCTCAACAATTTTCGTATGTTCGATATGTTTTCATTGTCTATTGTTTTGATGTTCTCGTTTAAGTTGGAACTTTTATAACAATCAACATATTTGGAAATGTCTCTATTCCTTATTCAAAAATATCCCAGATTCGATTATAGCGTGGCGTCATGTTTACAAGCAATTCCAATTCATCTTGAAGCAGTATCCTTACCTCTTCGTTGTGATCAAAGATGTTCGCTCCGGCCTAGCATCGAAGATGACCTTGACCTTGGTTCGTCGCGGGTCTGGTTGCACTTCAGGGTTGACCCAGAAATTGTTGACTGCTTCAAGTCCTCTGAGACTGCATGAATGTTCTAATTCTCAGAGCAAATGCGATAGATGTTTAAAACATTTATTCTCACATGTTGAGAGTATTCCATAATCTACATTGAACATTAACTTTGCAAGGATCAACTAGAAGAAGACGCACTAACTATATCTTAATATCACATTTATAACCTACAGTTTTGACGTAATATATCTTCTCACTTCTGTAAAAGTTTTTTTCAGTTTCTATGGCAACGCACAGTTGACGATCGCCCTGTGAAAGAAAACATTTCACTAGCGATATCAAATTATGTTTTCTTTTTATATACAATATTATAATTCAATTATCGCTTTAATCTCATGTTTGAGAGGATGTGTTGGCCTTATTGCTATACTCTCACTTATCTGTCAGCAATAGTTACATGTTTTAAAGCTGGTCGCTATGTAATGACCTTGAATTATTATATCTACTCAACTATCAGTAACTTTACTATTTACAATAACTGTTTGTGTAATAACAATAAGAACTGTAAATTGCCTTGAGTAACTGAACTGCTGAGAGGAATAGTAAAACTACAATATAACATGATACTTTGTTATTTGCATTCCTTTTAACTTATTTTTCACCCATTATCTTTCTTTTAAAGTGTTCTATGAGATGTAGTTTTTAAATAAATTATGGTCGAGAGCCCATTGTTGATCGAGGCGGCGAGACATTAAAAGGGACAAGCGTGCAGTGTGTAGATAAAAGTTCGCCGAAACGGTGGGGGCAAAGAAACGGATTCCTCGAGACTTCTAGTTCTCTGTTCTAGGCCATCTTGATTGAAACATTTTCGGAGTGTGAGTAACCTATAAAAAGGCAGCCCGCCCGCCAAGGGGAGTTTAATCAGTTTGGATTTCGTCCTAGGCACTCGACAGTCCAGCAGTTGCTGCGTGTGGGGGAGACCGCTGCCCTGGGCTTACAGGAAGGCGTCTTCACGGCTGCGGTTTCGTTGGATGTCGAGTAGGCGTTCTCTACGACATGGAATGCCGGGCTACTGTATAAACTGATCCAACTGGGGCTCCATACCCAAATTATCATCATCTTACACTGCTTCTTGCGACAGCGCACATTCAAAGTCACAGTAACGGGGAAAACATCAACACTTAGACCAGTGAGAGGCGGAGTCCCCGAAGGCTCTGTACTATCTCCCACACAATTCAATATCTTCATGGCAGATTTTCCCACAGGCTACTAGTCGAAATGGCAAAATATGCTGACGACGTGCTTCTGTTCTGCAAAGACAAACACATCCTCAGAGCCTTCAACCCAATACAGAGACACGCCCGTCTCACACAAAAGTGGTGTTGGCGTTGGCGGATGTCTGTCAATCCGGACAAAAGCCACGCCATACTTTTTACAAAGCGCCGTACCCTGCAGACTGCCCCAACTTCAGCTTCGGAGGCCGAAGGATAGAGTGGACTAACTCTGTCCGATACCTAGGAGTTACTTTGGATAAAGACCTAGGAAACCAAACTGACCATATCAGCTTGTGACGGCATCGGGCTACACCTTTCCCGTGGAGAGGGAGGCCCTGCTGCAGTTGACCTTGGGACGGAGTGCCGTGCGTCGGTGGGTGTTCGTCGCGGAGGTGGCTGAGGAGGTGATACTGGGACTGGATGTCCTTAGGAGCCACGAGGCGACGGTCGACGTCGGCAAGAAGGTCCTGCGGCTCAATGGCAAAGAGATGATACTCCGGCAACCCGAAGAACGCTTGGGAATCTGCAGGGTCATCCTGAGGGAAGACGTGGTTGTCCTCGCAAGAAACAAGGTGGTGGTGACGGCGTGACTGGAAGGCCAGCGGACGAAGAACTTGATGCTGGACCAGAATACCTCTGTGCAGGGACTTTGTGTAGCCAGGACATAGTTGCCATACTGAGAGGAGGTGCTGGTGAGGCTGCTCAACCCAACAGACACCCATCACGACGTCCAGGCCGGAACGGAGCTGGAGACGTGTGAACCCGTGGTCAGCGTAACACAATCGACCAGACCCATGAGCCGGTACCGAAGCAAAACCTGGGGCCCCGAATGGAAGTTTTATTGGAGAAGGCGGCCGACCACCTGACCACAGAAGAGCTGGAGAAAGCTCGACAACTGCTAGGACGATACAACCGAGTTTTCATCCAAAGGAACAGCGACTACGGCCGCACTCGAAGAGTCTGACAGCCCTTGATGTTCCCCTGTAGTCTTGGTGACGAAGAAGAACGGCGAGCTACGCTTCTCGGTGAACTACAGGAAGTTGAACGCTGTTACCAGGAAGGTCTATTTCCCCTTACCCCGGATTGACAACACCCTGGACACACTTGTTGGTACGCAGTGGTTCTCGACCCTGGACCTGAAGTCTGGCTACTAGCAAGTAGCTCTGGACCCGAGAGACAAGGAGAAAACCGCATTCTCGAAAGACCAAGGGCTTTGGCAGTCCACAGTTATGCCCTTTGGTCTCTGCGACGCACCAGCTACCTTCCAAAGCATCATGGAATCAGTGATGAGAGGACTGACTTACGACGCCTGCCTGCTATACCTAGACGACACCATCATTGTCGGCAAGACATCCGAAGACCATCTCGAAAACCTGAGCAAGGTGCTACAGAGACTGCAGGCAACCAACTTGAAGCTAAATGCAACAAATTTCCAGCTCTTCCGCAAGGAAGTCAACTACTTGGGCCACAGAGCGTCACCAACCGGAGTGGCCACAGACCTGGAGAAGACACAGGCTGTGCCTCGGCCAAAGAATAAAAGAGAATTGCGCAGTTTGCTAGGGCTGAGCAGTTATTACCGTCGTTTCATAAAGAGGTTGTCCAACATCGCCAAGCCCTTCACCCGCATGACAGAGGAGCACCGGCCTTATATGTGGATGGAAGACGCCAAAGACGCCTTTCAGTACCTGAAGAACACACTGTGCAGTGCTCCTATTTTGGGATTTCCACAACCAGGTAGCGCCTTCATTGTGGACACTGACGCCAGCGACCATTGCATTGGAGGTGTCCTATCCCAAGTCCAGGACGGCCACGAGCGGTTGATAGCTTCCTACAGCAAGATGCTGTCCAAGGCAGACAGGAAGTATTACGCCACCCGACAAGAGTTACAGGCGGTAGTAAAGACCTTGGAGCACTTGTACAAGTACCTGTACGTTCAGCCATTCCACTAGCTACTGAGCTTTAGAAACCTGGAAGGCTAGACAGCCCGTGGGGTCCAGAGGCTTGAGGAGTACGACTTCACCTTTGAACATCGTAGAGGGAAGAGCCATGGTAGCGCCGACGCCATGTCACGAAGACCCTGCCCGGAAGAGTGCAGCCAATGCTCTAGAGTGGAAGAGAAGAAGCGTGCCGCAGCGGTCAGAGTGGTCACGGCAGTACCTGCGGACGGTTGGGAGAGCGCATACCTGAGGAGGGAGCAGCTGGTGGACGCAGACTTGGGGCCACTCTTGAGGGAAGTAGAGGCAGGGACGAGACCCACCTGGGAGGACATCGCACCCAGAAGCGCTGCGTACAAGTCGTACTGCGCCTAATGGGAATCGTTGAAGACCAAAGAGGGTGTGCTGTTCCGGGTATGGAAATCACCCGATGGGAAGACGCAGAGTAGTTGGCACTTCTCCGAAGTAAGGTCCCGGAAGTCTTGGAGGAAGTGCACGCCGGTAGTTCAGGAGGACACCCGGGAGCAAACCAAACGATTGACAAACCACGACAGCGCTACTCCTGGCGGAGGCTCCGAGCAGACGCTGAGAGATGGTGCCGGCAATGTCACGTGTGCGCGGTGAGTCGTGGCCCCCAGACTAGGAGCCGGGGTCGCATGCAGCTGTACAACGTCGGAGCGCCCTTCGAACGCATCGCTGTCGAATAGCTGGACCATTCCCAGTGTTCGACCGTGGCAACAAGTACCTGATAGTGGTCATGGACTACTTCATCAAGTGGCTGGAGGTGTATGCCATCCCGAACCAGGAGGTGAAGACCATCACAGACTGCCTCGTGGAGCAAATGTTCTGCCGTTTTGGGGTGTCATTGGAGCTCCACAGTGACCAGGAAACCAATTTTGAGTCTAACATAATGAAGTAGGCACTGGAAAGACTTGGGGTTAACAAGACCCGCACAACACCTCTACACCCGCAGTCGGATGGCGCGGTCGAGAGTACAGCAAGACCCCAAAAGAACACCTGAGGAAGGTCGTGGCCAGCCATCAGCGAGACTGGGACGTCAAGGTGCCACTGTTCTTGCTGGTGTAGCGCTCATCGACACACGACACCACGGGGATGACGCCAGCCAGCCTAGTCTTCGGCCGAGAGTTACGCCCCCCTTGTGACCTAGCCTTTGGGAGCCCCCCGAAGGCGAATCAGCCAGAAACCAAGTATATGGAGAACCTGGTGGACAGTGTCCACGACATGCATGAGATGGCTCGCCAGAACATCCAGAAGGCGAGCGACCGCATGAAGACCCGATACAACAGGCAAGCCAACAGCCAAGGGTTCCAGCAAGGTGACCTGGTCTGGTTGTATCGCCCCACCCGTACCAAGGGACGCTGCCCGAAGCTTAACAGCCATTTCAAGGACTGTACCGGGTGGTAAAGAGGATTAACGACGTGGTCTCGCGCATCCAGAAGGTGCCCCGAGGAAAGATGGTGGTGGACCTGGAAAGCCTGGCCTGCTACGGTGGTGCTGTTCGGGACGACCAGCCTTGAGGAGGGAGCAGTGTCGCGAAGGCATTGTTGATCGAGGCGGCGCCGGTGACTAGTTCAAAGGGACGGGCATGCAGTGTATAGATGGAAGCTCGCCGAGACGGTGGAGGGGAAGAGAAGGATTTCTCGAGAGTTCTATTTCTTTGTTCTAACTGTGTCTCGATTGTTTGAGAAATTAATGGAATGTGAGTAACCTATAAAAAGGCAGCCCGCCTGCCACAAGAGTTAGTCGTTAATTGTGCTCACGTGAGTGAACAGCTGGTGGGCTCTGTCGATGACCTTGCAGGTTGTATTGTGTATATGACGTAATTCTGGATTACTGTGTACGAAGCGTGTTTCTACGGAAATAAAGTGCAATGTTTTGGAATTTGTAACCTGGACTTTTGATTTTACGAACCCACAAAGTCACAATGGTATATTTACAAATGTTTATATAACAAATTTTATCTGCTATTTATTGCGTTAACATAAGCAGTAGCTAGAGTCAATAAGAGACAATATCGAAAGAATATTGTGTGAGAGAAAGAAAACCTCTTAGCTTAATTGAGATCTAATATACGAATTAGGTATACTATTGAAAGGAAGTGCTTATACAACCCAGACAAATACATATATAGGTAAGTCTTGACTACAAACTGTGGAAAGTGAAGGTAATATCATACCAGTGAAAGACAAGCTGAACTTCCAAGTACCAGGAATGTACCGCATTCTCTGTGAATGTGGGGCACCATATATAGGACAAACCGGAAGGACCATCGCTACTAGAATAAACGAACATGAACGGAGCATTCGTTTAATGCAACCTGAGAAGTCTGGGCTGGCAGAGCATTGTTTTGATAACGACCAACTTTCGGGAGACGAAAATGCAACAGTTACTGGGAGCGGAGAATTAAGGAAGGTTTGACCATTTCCTCTGAAAGGAGCACACTTAATCGTGATGCTGCATTTCAGTTCAGCTCCTCTTGGAAACCGGCCTTAAAATGGAAATCCGTCGACTTAGGAAGCACAGATCAATACAGCTTGATAATCAAGTTAAGTAGTTACGTTTCTTTGACCTAGTTAACTTTCTATACTCACGTCATCTCCTGACCTGGCATTTAATTTACTGAAAACAGTCTTTTGTTCAGTAATGCGAATTTTGATAGTGTTTTGTCTTTGATTATAATTGTGTTATATCCAGTGTTTCATTTGTGGTTATAACATTTAATAAATATCCTGATGGTGGGAGACATGCACACTCCCGAAATGTTGATTTCTAATCGTCTTTTCCCCTGGCTTGCTTCCCAAGAATAACTTGAGCAGATTAGGATTTGGTAAATATGGAGGTTTCATGATGGGAGTATAAAACACAATGCTTGTTAAATGTATGAAATGTTTAATTTAGCAATAAGCACTGTACAGATAGACTCATCATTTCTGGCTCACACAGTACAAACAAAGGAAGGCAGGGATGGTTAGGACTGGACAATTAGACCTTCACGACGCCGTAAGGGTAGCCATAAGGGTAGCCGTAACCGTAGGGAACTTGGTTCACGACTGGGTCAACAGAGTACACATAGGGTACAGCAGAGGTGACCATGGGGTCATGTATGACGCTTCCGACGGAAACGAAGTAGGGATTCTGCATCACCTTCGTCACGACCTCTCCGTCCTTAACTTCGACTGGAACACCGCTGGCTACATAAGTGGTGGGGACCACATGCTGCACATCGGGGACCACGTCGGGGTTGCTGTAGATGGTGTGGGCGAGGTCCTTCTTCACCACGGAGGACACTACAGGCACCATGGCGGCGGCATTCGCGGCGGCGGCCAGGAACAGAACTGCGACAATCTGAAATTGCAAAATACAGCCAGCTTGAGTCAGTTCTGTAAAAACTAGACAGTACCGAGCCTTGTGTGTAACAGGTCAACATGCTAGGCTACAAATCGAGAGGTTCTGAATTAAATTCCAAAATACGAGGGTGGGTCAAAAAGTAATGCCTCCTATTTTTTCCTTAAATAAGTAAGTTATGTGAAAACTTTAAATTTGGCGCAATTCCTCAAATCTTCTTCTCCAATCCCCTGCAGTACTAACTTCCTAAGTCAACAGGTGGCAGCACTGCATCCTCTTGCAAAATGGCTGACATTGACATTCGTATTAGATAGCGTTCTGTGATTGAATTTTTGACTGCGGAAGGTGAAACGCCAATTCGCATTCACGAAAGTCTAAAAAATGTGTATGGTGATGCAACGGTGGATGTCAGCACTGTTAGACGATGGGTTCGTCGCTGTAACGAAGCTGAAGGGCAAACAGCATTGGCAGATGAAAAGCGAAGCGGCAGTGACTCCATGCAACATTCAGTCGCCGGATAACAACATGTGAATTGTGTCGCATTACCTCCCTCAGTAAAGGGCGTGTGATGACGATTATTCAACAACTGGGTTACTCAAAAGTTTGTTCACGTTGCCTACCAAGAATGTTGACCGCCCAAAACAAAGAAATAAGGAAAACAATAGCCTACGGACACTTGCAGCGCTTCAATTTGGAGGGAGAGGAATTTCTGGAAAAAATTGTTACTGGAGACGAAACGTGGGTTCATTTTTTTGGAACTTGAATCAAAGAGGCAGTCAATGGAATGGCATCACATAGTCATGGAAGAAAAAAAATTCAAAACTCAGCGGTCGGGAGGGAAAGTTATGGCGACAGTGTTTTGGGATGCAGAGGGTGTGCTTATGATTGACTTTTTGGAGCAGCGATACACAATAAATTCTGTCCAATACGTCAGAACTCTCAAAAAGCTGAAAGCACCTCTTCGCCGAGTTCGCTCAACAAAAACTATGGCGGATGACAATGCAAGACCACACACCAGCCGTTACACCACTGCAGAAATTGAGAAATTGGGATGGCAAGTCTTACCTCACTGACCTGGCACCATCAGACTTCCATCTGTTGCGGCCACTAAAGGAAGCTCATCGTGGGATTCATTTTGAAGATGAGGAGGCTGTGAAAACGTCCGTGCGTCAATGGAAATGGAAGCAAGACCGTGTGTTTTACCACACTGGAATACATGCCCTAGTTAAAAGGTGGACCAAAACTGTGGAAAAGGACGGAGATTATAGTGAATAGTGACAAATTAATCGTCAATGTTGTAGTTTTCAAGCTATGTAAATTGGATTGAATTTTCTTGGCAATTAAAAGAGAAAAAAAATAGGAGGCATTAATTTTTGACCCACCCTCGAATCTTAAACACCTTAATGATTTTAAATAATATCCTTGTAATTTTTCTAGTTAGGAGGCGTGTCCGTAAAATAAGGTGTCCAAGGCGCTGGAGTCGTGAGGAATGCTATTACGTGAGATCTGGCAACACTGGCGTATAGCTTGGTTTCACCCCTTCAAATTACCACTACAGCGAACCCGTTGCAATCGTTAGTCTTGGCTGGGCAGCCGTTTGCGATGCAGCTTCCTATCACTTCCACCGCCAAGTGCGAGTTGCGTGCAGTAATTCGGTTTTTGAGTGTCAAGTGCACTACCCCGACTGAAATTCATCGTCAGTTATGCGAAGTCTATGGGCCACAGTATATGGACGTCAAAAACGTGTGAAAGTGGGTCAGAAAGTTCAAAGACGGACGTACAGACGTCCATGACGAACAGCGTTCTGGTCGGCCTTCGGTTTCAGCCGAAACAATTGCAAAAGTGGAGCAAGAAGTGCTTAAAGATCGGCGAGTGTCAGTTCGGGAGCTGTGCGAACTTATCCCTGAAGTCAGTAAGACTACAATTGACCGAACATTTGCATTACGGCAAGATGTGTGTGAGGTGGGTCCCCAAAATGCTCACCGAAGACCATAAACGGCAACGTGTTGAAGTGGCAAACCGATTCCTGGAGCGCTATTCAGAACAGGGCGAGGAATTGTTGGATTCAATTGTCACTGGCGATGAAACCTGGGTGCACTACACAACACCAGAAACTAAAGAACGTTCTCGGCATTCGAATTCGCCGAAGCCGCGAGAGTTCAAACAGACATTTTCTGTTGGCAAAGTGATGGCCAGTGTGTTCTGGGACAGAAAAGGTGTATTGTTGTGCGAGTTTATGTCTACCGGCACAACAATAAACGCCGCTAGCTACTGTGAGACTTTGAAAAAATTGCGAAGTGCCATTCAAAATCGAAAGAGGGGAATGCTGACGAAGGGAGTGATTTTTCATCACTTGATATTCATGGAATGGTTTATCAGCATGTTGTACCTGTACACAGATCAGTAACTGGACAATACTACAGGGATGTCCTTAAAACATTACAAGTCCATATCAGACGCAAAAGACCACATTTCCGTGAGGCAGGCTTGATGTGCGGCCGCGTATTGCCAATGTTGTTGCTGAATATCTTACAAAAATCAACGTGAAGTGTATCCCTCACCCTCCCTATAATCCGGATTTAGCCCCATGTGACTTTTTTCTTTTTTCTAACTTGAAGAAACGCCTTCGTGGGAGACATTATCCATCATCAGAAGCAGTGATGAAGGCTGCTGAGGCGATTTTGAAGGATCTCTCAAAAATGGTTTCCAGCATGTCTTTGAAGACTGACAGAAACGCTGGAACAAGTACATCGCATTCAAGGGAGACTATTTTGAGAAGGGCCATCAAAATTATGAAGATGAGTAAATGTTCGTTGTCAAAAAGAATTGTGATCATTCTTTATTGAACAACTCTCATATGTAAGTTACATCTTAGATATTTTCGTTAAGGGAACCGAAACTTTCTTTTTTTTTAATGAAATGGTTTAGTCTATTGATGCACACTACACCCATGCAGGTAATTTTCCGAGAAAACCATCTTCAAAAAGTAAAACTTCCACCATATCTGAAATGTTCAGTGCGACAGGAATCTCAACAATTTAAAATGTTCACTTTGCGAGTCTTTTTTTAATGTGACATCAAAACTTAAGTACAATTAAATATGTAACTTTTAATTCTCTAAAATATATTTATTATATTATTAAAAGCCTGAATCCAAAACTGTGCTGGATTTGGAAAATGCTTTTTAGAACTCCTCGTTCTTTTTTAAAAAGAACATGGACAAAATTTGAAGCAAAATGAACAAATATGACATCATGAAATATGAAATTGTGAGAAGTGTGAGACAATAGGACAACAAAAATATTTAAAATCTCACATGCAATTTTCAGGCCGTATTAGATATAAAAAAGGAAAAAGAAAATCCTGGATTATAAGCGCTGTTCATTTTGAGAAATAAAATACCAATACTGCACAGGGCATAAGTACAATGTATTTGCAGAGATCCTAATTAGCCGATCGTTTCACTCAGATAAACCGGTTTTACCAGTAAAACGTCTGCACCTCTCTCAAAGAATGTAAACCGAAGTCAAGTTCTGATAACAATTCCTGGCTGCCCGGCAATATATTAATGTTATTAAATAAAGAAAAAGAAACATATGAATGCATTATATGACACGTTTGTTACATGACTGTGTGAATTAGAAGGATGTTTAAAACAAAGCTAACTTTTACCTTCAGGAACCGAAACGCTTACCAGAACTGCATTTCTAAACTCAATAACTTTAAAAGAATATATCGGAAGAAAATGAAAAATTGGCTATTCAATTGACGGGACAAACTGAACACAAACATTTAAATAAACTGACTGAATATTATAATTATAACTGATACACATTCTGTGCAAAGGTCTCCAAAATCAAGACCAAAATTAACCTACAAATTTCAACTTGACACCTTTTTAAAGTTTATTTACTAATCTAAAACATTTCGAAAACTCTACTGTCTTTGGCGATCGCACAGAAATTCAGAATGTTAATTTCTTCTTTTTGTTGAAGTCTCATTCACTATTCATTTGTATAGTGATACAAATAGGTACTCAGATGAGTCCGGAGACCACTGAGCTGAAAGTTATTCAACAACTGGCTCTGGAAGACATGGAGGGTTCGTTATGTAAGTCGAATTAAAGACATGCTACCCAACATTTCAAAGACACATAAGGTCGTACTATTCCTTCATTACAATTTGCTTCTCGTTTTCGTAAAGCGAAGATTATGACTAGATATTTGACAAAATTCTTATTTAGATATTTGAAAATTAAACGTATGCTTAATAGATTGAAATTAGATGTTTACTATTTTGTTGTGGGCGAGGTTCAATTCCCGGTTTGTTGTTGCTGACTAAGATACCTTCCATTTCTTGGGATGAATATTAAACACTCATTTTATGCTTCCCTTTATTCTGGGATATCACCTGTCTGGTTAATGTTACGATATATTAAAATTATAATTCTGTAAACTTTTATATTATACAATTTCATAAATATGGTTTGAAAAGCACATCGTATGGAAAATTTTATAACCAAAACAGTTGACAGCAGAGAACTTTGAAAATTCAATTTTAAAAATGGAAGGAATTTTTATTGTTCTCCTCCAACGTTAAGTCATATCGGACGATGAATGAAATGATGTTCAAATAAGTACAGAGTACATAGAGCTTAGAGTTACCAGCCATTCCTCTTTCAGGATAAGAGAAAACCTCCAACGTTAAGTCATATCGGACGATGAATGAAATTATGTTCAAATGAGTACAGGGTACATAGAGCTTAGAGTTACTAGACATTCATCTTTCAGGATAAGAGAAAACCTCCAACGTTAAGTCATATCGGACGATGAATGAAATTATGTTCAAATGAGTACAGGGTACACAGAGCTTAGAGTTACTAGACATTCATCTTTCAGGATAAGAGAAAACCTCCAACGTTAAGTCATATCGGACAATGAATGAAATGATGTTCAAATGAGTACAGGGTACATAGAGCTTAGAGTTACCAGACATTCATCTTTCAGGATAAGAGAAAACCTCCAACGTTAGGTCATATCGGACGATGAATGAAATTATGTTCAAATGAGTACAGGGTACATAGAGCTTAGAGTTACCAGACATTCATCTTTCAGGATAAGAGAAAACCTCCAACGTTAAGTCATATCGGACGATGAATGAATGTTGTCCAAATGAGTACAGGGTACATAGAGCCTAGAGTTACCAGACATTCATCTTTCAGTATAAGAGAAAACCTCCAACGTTAAGTCATATCGGACGATCAATGAAATGATGTACAAATGAGTACAGGATACATAGAGCTTAGAGCTACCAGACAATCATCTTTCAGGATAAGAGAAAACCTCCAACGTTAAGTCATATCAGACGATGAATGAAATGATGTACAAATGAGTACAGGGTACATAGAGCTTAGAGCTACCAGACAATCATCTTTCAGGATAAGAGAAAACCTCCAACGTTAAGTCATATTGGACGATGAATGAAATGATGTACAAATGAGTACAGGATACATAGAGCTTAGAGCTACCAGACATTCATCTTTCAGGATAAGAGAAAACCTCCAACGTTAAGTCATATTGGACGATGAATGAAATTATGTTCAAATGAGTACAGGGTACATAGAGCTTAGGGTTACCAGACATTCATCTTTCAGGATAAGAGAAAACCTCCAACGTTAAGTCATATCGGACGATGAATGAATGTTGTCCAAATGAGTACAGGGTACATAGAGCTTAGAGTTAGCAGACATTCATCTTTCAGGATAAGAGAAAACCTCCAACGTTAAGTCATATCGGACGATGAATGAATGTTGTCCAAATGAGTACAGGGTACTTAGAGCTTAGAGTTACCAGACATTCATCTTTCAGGATAAGAGAAAACCTCCAACGTTAAGTCATATCGGACGATGAATGAATGTTGTCCAAATGAGTACAGGGTACATAGAGCTTAGAGTTACCAGACATTCATCTTTTAGGATAAGAGAAAACCTCCAACGTTAAGTCATATTGGACGATGAATGAAATGATGTTCAAATGAGTACAGGATACATAGAGCTTAGAGTTACCAGACATTCATCTTTCAGGATAAGAGAAAACCTCCAACGTTAAGTCATATCGGACGATGAATGAAATGATGTTCAAATGAGTACAGGATACATAGAGCTTAGAGTTACCAGACATTCATCTTTCAGGATAAGAGAAAACCTCCAACGTTAAGTCATATCGGACGAGGAATGAAATTATGTCCAAATGAGTACAGGATACATAGAGCTTAGAGTTACCAGACATTCATCTTTCAGAATAAGAGAAAACCTCCAACGTTAAGTCATATCGGACGATGAATGAAATTATGTTCAAATGAGTACAGGGTACATAGAGCTTAGAGTTACTGGACAATCGTCTTGAAGGATAAGGGAAAACCCGGGAAAGAACCTTATCCAGGTAACTCACCCTGACGGAGATTCGAACTCGGGACCTGGAAGGAGTTTGAATTCAAAGGTTAAGGTTAAGTAAGCAGAACATCAAAGTGAAAAGAAATTTTGAAATTATACTTTTGAACGCGCAATGTTAAGGTTATTTTTTTTCGATTGTTATAACATTTCAGTGATGCTTTCATTGTAAGTTGCAATTGATGTAATGATAAATGGGTAGTGACAATAGAGGAGGCTGTTTTGAACGTTCTGGTCTAGTGCAACTTACCTTATGACTATGAATGTTTACAGAAATGTTTACCTACATATCTAATGACACGTAAAATATGAAGCTATTAACAGTGAAGCGAACAAATATATACAAATATAACAATTTGTAACTTAAAACTTCACTTATCTTATAAGAAATGATGACAAATTGTTCGGGATCGCGATGTCATGGAATTTCTTCCATATCGTCAGCCGGAACCAACAAAACTGTCGTTATCGTTACAAATTTTAGATGTTCATATGTTTTTGCCAATACTACCAAAATCTGAAAATGAAAGAAGTCTTAAAACAATCGACTGCCGGTATTTCAAAATTCATTACGCGATGTTTGTTTTTTAAAATAAATATCTTTTCTCAAACCATTACATCTGTCACACCATTTATTTGTTTTAATAATTTAACTTCTGGATTTATTTCATGGTTAAATGACCAAAAATGATCTGCTACGGCCGATTTATCAGTTTGTTTATATTTAATGTTATGAAAATGTTCTTTTGATCTGGTTTCCAAATTAAGTTTTGTCTTTCCAATATAAACTTTATCACAATCGAAACAATTAAATTGATAAATACCAGATTTTTTATTATTAGGAATTTTATCTTTTTAGAAAAATACAATAAATTTTAATACTGTATTTATTTTGAGTAACCAAAGTTATAACAAACTCTTTAATTTTTGTTTTAAAATGTTTATTAATCCAAGGATGGTAAGTAATTTTTTTAAAATTATAATGGCTTTTATTTTTTAAGGGTAGAAATATCATTAACAGTTTTTTGATATTTAAATTTTTCAATTATTTTATATATAAAGTCTTTATTAAAACCATTAATTAAAGCAGTATTAATAATATGTTTATATTTTTTGTTAAATTTCTCTTTATTCAGCGGTGTATTTATTAAATGAATTAAATGAATCTATTAAAAACAGAAAATTTATGTGAAAAAGGGTTAAAATCTTTATTTTTTATATAATTATCAATATGAGTAGACTTCCTATAAATACAAAAGTTTATTTTATTATTTCTTATTATTTTTAGATCTAGAAAAGGAAGAAATCCATTAATTTCAGTCTTTAATGTAAAGCTTATAGTTTTATCTTGCAAATTTAGTCATTTTAAAGGATTGTTTATGAGTTTATTAAATCACGATCCCGAACAATTTATAAGAAAACTATCATCATTTCTTATAAGACAAGTGAAGTTTTAATTTACAGATTGTTATATTTGTATATATTTCTAAAGATAGCTTAATTTTGAATTTCAATTTTGAGGAAAGATTTTTTTTTTCTTTTTTAAAAAACTGAAGTCATACTCACCAGCTGCATGTTGTGTTGGACGATATCAGAGGGCAGCTTACAGACGAAGTTACGGCGTCTTGCCAGCTTTTATACACGCAGAAGCCCCCTCCGCACTTCCGGCGAACCACGCCCCTCGACAGCTTTCTGCAACGTTAAGTATAACATTTAAAATAAAATAAAAAAGTTGTGTGTGTTTAAGACCACACGACAGAATTGAAAACTTAAAAACTATTTATTATAAATTATTCTTAAAAATTATTTTCAAAAATGTAATGTTGACATTCATTGTTGCGCAAAGAGCTCAGTTGTCTTACGCTAAGTGTTCTCGCAAATGAAAATACTCTGAAACATGTGAATGACGACGGACTTGCGACCGTGCAAAGAGGGTTATACATAAAGGATGTAGAAAGGAAGTGAAATCAAATCACATAATGTACTGCTTTACATGTATTTTATTTTTATATTAAAATGTATGGTATTTCACAATCATTTTTCATCTTTTGTTTCTTGCTGATACACATATTTCATTGCATTTTTATTTTTAATAAAAATACAAGTTCATATATATCTTATACATAATTATATGTTACTCATTTGGTTATTTGCATATTCTTTGAATATTCGGAAATGTTTGGTTACGTATACGTTATTACATATCCGTACATATACTCATTACTCCATATTTTATTACACGTTCATACGTATTTTATTAAATTTCATATACATTTCAAATATTTTCTCACAATTGATACTGATATTAATACATTTTCAATTCAAATGTTTTTGTTCGATGTTTTGTCTGTAAAATTTTATTTCCAAACTAAATAATATATATATATATATATATATATATATATATATATATATATAAATCTTTTTCTATTAAAAATCAAGTTTATATATAAAATATTTTGACCCTCGGTCGGTCTTTCAGTTTGTGGGAAAACATAACCTATAAGTTGTAAATGAAAATAAACGCAAAACGTCATTTTAATACGTGATAATTTTATTATTTACGTGTTATTACATTTAATTTATTGATGTTTTACGTTTTATTATTCACAATAAAGAAAAATTGTCAATAAAGATAATCGGTTCTTAAATGAAACATCTCTTTCACGAATTCCTAACACTTTTATTTCCAAATAGCATACTCGTTTTATTTTCCGTTATTATGGTTTTAATTATCCAAATACCGAACTTTGGTAATATTATTTGTTCGTTTTGACCATTATTATTGTTTAATGTGGAATTTGACATGTTGTCGACTTGTTAAATGACAGAAGGTAATCTGACCGGATCGGTTACTGACACTTGACAGACGTTTGTAAGGACGGGGGGGGGGGGGGGTTAGTTTGATTGAGCCGACTCGAGCCGACTTCACCCGAATGAGCGTCACATATTCCAGCGTGACGGCTCAGTTTAATTCACTGCGCACAAAAAGTGCTAAACGTGCCTAAAGAAGCGTTTACTTCAGAAAAGGGCGACACTGAGAAGGGACAGGAGAACGCCGTTGATGGTCCCATATATTGTGTTGTCCTGGCCCTCGAGGTCGCCTATTGACTTCTTGTTGGTGCCCTAACAACAAAGTTATCACACTATAATGCGCATCTGGGATACGCTGGAGGGAGACCATTTGCTGACCTCTGGCCCGGGTAGCACTTAGGGAGCTGTAAGAGAACGAAACTTAATCTTGTAGAGAATCAATTTTAAATGTCTGTTTTGCATATTAAAACGTCTGGCTTTGTGGAGTGGGCAGTTTTGCATCTGCTTTCACGGTAGTTCTATGTTCGAGCACAACAGATATCAAAAACACTTTACTGAAATTACCCCTAGAGCTTAATTTGTTTAATTATCGTTTTATACTTTAGTTGAGAAAAATGTTCCTCTGTCTATATTTCCACAAACACCAGCCTCCTCTGGTTCTCATGTAGCCTCCAAAATATATTCATAGGAGAAACAGCCCATTTTTTGACAAATGAATAATTACATTACTGTGTCACTCTATTCGTTCGTATGCCTAAACAATATTACTCGTATGTGATGCAAATAAGTTGAAACAAATACAAGAGGCAATCCTTGATCTGAACGTAAGTTGATAACAGAAATGCGGCACTTTGCATCGATAGCTCAAGTTGGTTTTTACCAACGTTACCTGCTCCGCTCTGTGTTATTCTTTGATTGTATAATAGTCTAGATAGTAGATTTATTTGCAGAAAGGGAGTGGATAAACAGAGCTAACCTGAGGATAGACGATGAGATATTAGACAGAGAAATTACTCAAATTGAAGTTTTTCAACAAATATGAAGCTTAAAGGGCGGTAAAGCAGTGGGCTTGGATGGAATGCCAGGGAAGTTTTGGAAGAGATATGGGGAAACACCAAGTGGATTAAAGAATATAACTAAGTTATTTAATAAGATGAAAGATGGTAGGAAACTACCTGACTGCTGGAAAACAAGTATGATTGTACCAATATTTAAAGGAAAGGGGAGTGGGAATAGGCCAGAGAATTACAGGGCGATAAGCTTACTATCTAGAATTGGGAAAATGTATATAGGCATACTAACAGACAGACTAATGGAGTGGGCAGAAAGAGAAAATAAAATATCAGAATTTCAAGCAGGATTTAGGAGAAAAAGACAAACTATAGATAATATCAAAGTATAAACTTGAAAGAAGCGTAGGGACAGTGAAGCACAAATTAATACAAAATTGAATCGAGAATATATTGACACATTGCTTCACTCACACTGTTTATTCACAGGACATGTTTCAAGAGCTCTTACTCCTATCCTCAGCTGATACTCGATTAGTGCAAGTTGTAGTGGTTTCTTCTTTCTCCGTATTGTCAATAGATGGCGTGATGTACTTGTCAAAGATGTCCGGTGGTGGAGTTTCAAAATTCATGACTCTATGACGATTTTTGTTAATGAAGATTTTTTCCAATTTTTTCCCGTATGGGAAAAAATCTTCATTAACAAAAATCGTCATAGAGTCATGAATTTTGAAACTCCACCACCGGACATCTTTGACAAGTACATCACGCCATCTATTGACAATACGGAGAAAGAAGAAACCACTACAACTTGCACTAATCGAGTATCAGCTGAGGATAGGAGCAAGAGCTCTTGAAACATGTCCTGTGAATAAACAGTGTGAGTGAAGCAATGTGTCAATATATTCTCGATTCAATTTTGTATTATAGATAATATATTTATAATCAAGACGTTAATTGATAGATACTTGAGCAGGAAAAGGGGCAGATTGCATATGTTTCTTGTGGATTTTGAGAAAGTTTTCGATACGATAAATAGGGAGGCTTTAAAATGGAAACTAAGAAGAAAAGGTGTGAGCGAGAAGTTTATAAACAAAATTGACAAAATTTACAGTGGGGTGAAATTCAGAATAAGATGTGGGTTGAATGTATTATCGGAAGAAGCCGAACAACAGTTGTTGGAAATTGAGTCCTATACTATTAAATTTATTTATAGACAACATAATAGAGAGAATTAAAGAAACCAATGCCCATTGCCCAATAATAATTAACAAAGTGATCCCTGGATTATTGTACGCGGATGATTTAACAGTAGGAGCAATATCTGTCATAGGTCTACAAAAATCAATTGAGGCAATTCGTAGGTTTTGCGCTGATTGGGGATTAAGAATAAATAGCAAAAAAATAAAAAATAATGGTATTTAAAAGAGGATTCATATTTAGGAAAGGAGAGGAATTGGTCATAGAAAAGGTAGAAGTGGTAAAGGAGTATGACTATTTAGGTGTAAGGATGTGTGGCAGCGGAGGATAGGCTGCACAAGCCAGAAAAGTGATAGCTAATGGCAGGGTGGCAATGTCAGGGGTAAGAATATGTAAACATAAACTGGAGATGTCAGTTAGATGGTTAGAAAGAATGTATGAAGCGGTCGTTGAAGACAGAACAATGTATGCAGTGGAGGATGGGCTGCACAAGACAGAAAAGTATTAGCTAATGGCAGGGCAGCAATGTCAGGGGTAAGAATATGTAAACATAAACTGGAGATGTCCGTTAGATGATTAGAAAGAATGTATGAAGTGGTTGTTGAAGACAGAACAATGTATGCAGTGGAGGATGGGCTGCACAAGCCAGAAAAGTGATAGCTAATGGCAGGGCAGCAATGTCAGGGGTAAGAATATGTAAACATAAACTGGAGATGTCAGTTAGATGGTTAGAAAGAATGTATGAAGCGGTCGTTGAAGACAGAACAATGTATGCAGTGGAGGATGGGCTGCACAAGACAGAAAAGTGATAGCTAATGGCAGGGCAGCAATGTCAGGGGTAAGAATATGTAAACATAAACTGGAGATGTCAGTTAGATGGTTAGAAAGAATGTATGAAGCGGTCGTTGAAGACAGAACAATGTATGCAGTGGAGGATGGGCCACACAAGCCAGAAAAGTGATAGCTAATGGCAGGGCGGCAATGACAGGGGTAAGAATATGTAAACATAAACTGGAGATGTCAGTTAGATGGTTAGAAAGAATGTATGAAGCGGCCAATGAAGCCAGAACAATGTATGCAGTGGAGGATGGGCTGCACAAGCCAGAAAAGTGATAGCTAATGGCTGGGCAGCAATGTCAGGGGTAAGAATATGTAAACATAAACTGGAGATGTCAGTTAGATGGTTAGAAAGAATGTATGAAGTGGTCGTTGAAGCCAGAACAATGTATGCAGTAGAGGATGGGCTGCACAAGCCAGAAAAGTGATAGCTAATAGCAGGGCAGCAATGTCAGGGGTAAGAATATGTAAACATAAACTGGAGATGTCAGTTAGATGGTTAGAAGGAATGTATGAAGTGGTCGTTGAAGCCAGAACAATGTATGAAGTAGAGGATGGGCTGCACAAGCCAGAAAAGTGATAGCTAATGGCAGGGCAGCAATGTCAGGGGTAAGAATATGTAAACATAAACTAGAGATGTCAGTTAGATGGTTAGAAAGAATGTATGAAGTGGTCGTTGAAGCCAGAACAATGTATGCAGTAGAGGTATGGGGCACATCAGAGATAGGAACACAATTAGATCAGATGCATGGATTGTTTTGTAAAGAACTACTAGGACTGCCAGAATTGGCACCAAGAGAAGTGGCATTACTAGAGTTGGGTAAAACAAAAAGGAGGGGAATAATAATAGAGAGAATACTGAAATTCTGGTATAAGTGTATTAAAGGGCAGAACGGGGAATTATTGAATCTGTGTATGAAGCAACAGGTAAGCATTAACAACACAAACAGTTGGTGGTCGGAATTGGAAAGAATGATATTGGAGATAGACATTGGAGATTTATGGAGAGCAGAGGAGTCAAATCATAACAGCTTTTGGAAGGAGAACTAGACTACAAGACATAGATAGACAGGAGATATGGGAAAGTATAGAAGAAAAGAAATCTTTGAAATTTTATAAGCAATTAAAGACAGAATGGGGTAGGGAAAAATATAAGACAAGACATAGCATGGATGAGAGTAGGAATAATATATCTAAAAGGGTTAAGAAGTAATGAGGTGGGGATATGTGAATTTTGTGGAGATGAAGAGAGCACTGTTCCCTACCTGATAGAATATAAGGAGTTAACAAATTACAGGAGAAGAACATGCGATAAGAAATGGGACATTGTAAGCAAAGAGATATTGGTAGTGCATATGTTAACGGGGATGGGAGAAAAGAAAAGTAGATGTATAGGAGATTTCTTATAAAGGTTAAGAGAAAAGTGGATTAGGGTAAAAGAAGCGAAGATCAAGCTGCTCAGGAAAACCAAAGGATTATGGTCAGGGGACCTGAGTCAGCGAGTAAATCTTACGTCAGCAGTTTTATGTATTTGTACAGGAGTACAGGATGTTCTATGTTAAATTTTACTGTACTGAAATTGTAAGGGATACTGTACAAATAAATATCAAATTAATATCAGATAGTGAATTATAGAAACGTTTTGTTATATATTTCACATAGATATCAATCATATGAATCTAACAAGCGAAAACAGGAGGCATATACGATAGTTTTTTTTTTTTTTTTGTTTGTTAATTACGTCCTCCAAAATTTAGTCATATCGGATGAAGAATGAAATTGGTGGGATGATGCTCAATGCGCCCGGAGTCCATGGAGCTTTCGTCTTTCAGGATAAGGGAAAATTCCGGAAAAATGTTATCCAGGTAACTTACCCTGACCGAGATTCGAACTCGGGACCTCTTGAACGTCAGGCAGACACGCTACCATCTACCTATCAAGGCGAGCGTAAAATCTTTTTATGTTCCATCTCTTCAAAATGGATTTGAAACTTAATTCTCTTAGAATGAGAGAGAGAGAGAGAGAGAGAGAGAGAGAGAGAGAGAGAGAGAGAGAGAGAGAGAGAGAGAGAGAGAGAGAGAGAGAGAGAGAGAGAGAGAGAGAGAGAGAGAGAGAATGAATGAATGTGTAGTGTTTAACGCCCGCTTTTACTACATACGGCTCCGCAGGCGGTGACACTGATGATACATGAGATGAAGATGGAGTGTGTGTAGTGTTTAACGCCCGCTTTTACTACATACGGCTCCGCAGGCGGTGACACTGATGATACATGAGATGAAGATGGAGTGTGTGTAGTGTTTAACGCCCGCTTTTACTACATACGGCTCCGCAGGCGGTGACACTGATGATACATGAGATGAAGATGGAGTGTGTGTAGTGTTTAACGCCCGCTTTTACTACATACGGCTCCGCAGGCGGTGACACTGATGATACATGAGATGAAGATGGAGTGTGTGTAGTGTTTAACGCCCGCTTTTACTACATACGGCTCTGCAGGCGGTGACACTGATGATACATGAGATGAAGATGGAGTGTGTGTAGTGTTTAACGCCCGCTTTTACTACATACGGCTCCGCAGGCGGTGACACTGATGATACATGAGATGAAGATGGAGTGTGTGTAGTGTTTAACGCCCGCTTTTACTACATACGGCTCCGCAGGCGGTGACACTGATGATACATGAGATGAAGATGGAGTGTGTGTAGTGTTTAACGCCCGCTTTTACTACATACGGCTCTGCAGGCGGTGACACTGATGATACCTGAGATGAAGATGGAGTATGTGTAGTGTTTAACGCCCGCTTTTACTACATACGGCTCCGCAGGCGGTGACACTGATGATACATGAGATGAAGATGGAGTGTGTGTAGTGTTTAACGCCCGCTTTTACTACATACGGCTCCGCAGGCGGTGACACTGATGATACCTGAGATGAAGATGGAGCACCGGTGGAATGAAATGGCGGGGGAAACCGGAGGTCCTGGAGAAAACCCGCCCCAGCGCCGTGTTGTCCACCAAAAATCTCACTTTGCGGTCGCCTGGGATCGAACCCGGGCCGCCTTGGTGAGAGCCAAGGGGTCTAACCACTGAGCCACGGCGCGGCCAGAGAGAGAGAGAGAGAGAGAGAGAGAGAGAGAGAGAGAGAGAGAGAGAGAGAGAGAGAGAGAGAGAGAGAGAGAGAGAGAGACGAATAATGGCTTCTCGATTAAGAAAAACACAAATACTAGTAAATTGAAAGCATTAAAAGGAATATATATATATATATATATATATATATATATATATATATATAGCAAATACCAATGTTATTGGGAAGGAATAATGGGTACTATACTATATTCCATTAGCGTATAAAGAAGAAATAAAAGAGATAAATTATGAAGAGATTGAAAAGCGAAATACGTAAGTTGACTTAATTACATTAGAGCAAATTCAGAAAGCGATGGAAAGTATGAAGAATTACACAAAATAAATGTGGTGATTTTTTTGTTTTGTAATTTACGTCCTCCAACGTTAAGTCATATCGGACGGTGAATGAATTGGGTGAAATGATACTCAAATGAGCACAGGGTCCATGGAGCTTAGAGTTACCCGACATTCATCTTGAAGGATAGGGGAAAACCCCGGAAAACCCTTATCCAGGTAACTCAACCTGACCGAGATTCTAACTCGGGACCTCTTGAACGTGAGGCAGATATGCTACCACCACACTACCGAGGCGGGCGAATGTGGTGATGATCATGTACTCTGGCTTAATATGTCATCTAAGACTATTACATCTGTATAATTGTAAAGTCCCTAGTCAGAAGTAATATCTGTAGCGTCTCGAACATTGTCTGTAACATATATGCAAAAATAATACACGAACGTCTTAGAACCATTATTAGAGGAAGGGCAGTTTCAACGTGATTACAGCTGAGGCCTTTCTTTTGGAACCTATTCTTGTGTTATCTCGTATATACAAGGTTTTGGGTCTTTCTTTAATTATGTTCACACATTCCGCGGGTTAGTATCATCAGGCATTCCGTGACTAGAGAGCATGACGGTCGTACAAGTATACTGACTTGGCTAATGATAACGTCATCTACACAACAATCATCAAGGAAAAGCACAAAGGAGAGGATATCTTGATCCCGCGTATTCCGAGGATTTCAAGCGGCTACAGTTTTCCGTGTGTACCATTTGACATAAATAAATCGCCAGGACAGTCATTGGAAGTTTGCGGAATCAACTTGGAGTTTTCCTGTTTCCCTCATTCACAATTATACGTCACGTGTTCGGAAAACTATCATCTTTATGTATTTCCGCATTACAAAAAAGACAAAAATATTGTATATCAGAAAGCTTTAAATTGATTAACTTAATTGCAACTGTGTTGTACTTAAACTCACCACAACTGCAGAATAAACACCTAATCAGAATTTATTTTATTTACACAGATAAGTTCAGATAACTTTTATTGGCGCTACGAAGTTCGCGGAATCAGCTAGTTGTGTATAATTGTAGCAGTTATTTTAGATATTTCATGTTTTGTTAAGAATAATAGTCAAAGAGATTAGTATTTGTAATAAAATAAAGAAGTAATGTAAGGTAGGTAATGCTGTAACCATGACAACATAATATGATAAGAAAATGTTAAATGTTTTAAAAGATTTTGTGAACGTTATAGGGGTAAAATTTCCAAACTTGATCTTTTTCCTGTTACCACTAAGCATTATAGATTTTATATTCATGTTATAAATGAATAGGTGTGTCTTTAGAAAACAATTGCAGCTTTAACAATGACAGAGTGAGATTACTCAAGATGCTATTGAGGTTATACAACAAATCTCTACTTCCTTTCTCTGAAGTGTGAATTCCTAAGACAAGAAAGGTAACCTGACACTAAATCAATGCATTCTCCAGCTACAGGAAAACAGGAAAGGATATCCCAAGGTTATGAGTAATGCAATTACTTCTTACACAGAGTAATGTTGAAAAATTCCCTGGAAGGAACGTGTAAAAAAATAACATTACTAAATAAATGTATATATAACTTCTAAGTGAAGATACAAACAACTATGTACAAAAAGTATCACTATCTCTTTAAATAGAAAACAAAGCAGCGCTGCTAATGCTTATATTTACTAAGAAGTTGAAAAACTCTATAGTACATACATCATTTACAACACAAGTTTACAAAAGAATATTCAAAGAAAAACCTGAAATTTGTGATCGATTCATGACATTAATAGTGTACCAATTAGTACATGCGGTAGTGTCAGCAACAGAAGATATTATTTTATATAATTCTAATTACTTTAGTTGGATTATCATTCACACATGTAGTATAAATGATTATGATTTGAATGAAACATACAGTTCAATGAATGTAAGAAGAATATTAAGTACGAGGGCTTTTCAATAAAGAATCATCATAATTATTTTGCGGACATAATTTTTGGTACTAAAATTCAAACTTATTACATTCTGTTAGCTTAATGTGAAACAAACACGCCGTAGCAGTTTCATTGTTGGTATTCCTGGTTACCGCCTGTGAGAACCAGGCAAGTTCAGACATGTTCAGTATCGCCTACCACTGCAATGGAGGTAACATGCAGTTAAAGTTGATGTTAGAGGAAGATCCGGAGTTTCTTTCAAACGTAATCACTGCTGATGAAACTTGGCTACATCATTTTGATCCTGAGAGCAAACATCAAAGCTCAGTGTGGATATCTCCTTCATCATCAACCCTCAAAAAAGCAAAAGTGGTTGCTTCTGCTGGGAAAGTTATGGTCATCTCATTCTTTGATATTTATGGAAGGTTTATCAGCATGTTGTACCTGCACACACATCAGTAACTGGACAATACTACAGGGATGTTCTGAAAACATTGCAAGTCCATATCAGACGCAAAAGACCACATTTCCGTGAAGCAGGCTGGATGTGCGGCCGCATATTGCCAATGTTGTTGCTGAATATCTTGCAAAAATCAACGTGAAGTGCATTCCTCACCCTCCCTATAGTCCGGATTTAGCCCCATGTGACTTTTTTCTATTCCCTAACTTGAAGAAACGCCTTCGTGGGAGACATTATCCATCATCAGAAGCAGTGGTGAAGGCTGCGGAGACGATTTTGAAGGATGTCTCAAAAATAGTTTCCAGCATGTCTTTGAAGACTGACAGAAACGCTGGGACAAGTACATCACATTCAGGGGGAGACTATTTTGAGCAGGAACATCAAAATTATGAGGATGAGTAAAGGTACGTTGTCAAAACAAAAGTTGTGACCATTCTTTATTGAACAGCCCTCGTACATAAAAACTGTATCATTCATTTAAAATTGTCCTAAGCTTAACTTTGTCTTTCCAACACAGCAATATTACAGCCTTGAATTTGTAAATGCTTTAACGACATGTATAAACAAAGTGATGAATGCAAAAAGCAATATGTAGTTTTAAAGATACATTTTAATGCAAAGTGTATCTTCCAACAGGACAAAATTTCATGTAATTATCTCTGACGTATGATTTGCTTGATGTGTGTAGCAATTGTTTGGGTAAGTGGCTTACTTTACGTTAGAAGCTGTGTACTGTCTGACTAAGATGGCAATTGATGCTCTCTGCATAATTAATCGTTCTAAGTACTTCTGCTTCCTATTGTCTTCCTCGAAGAGAGACGAACTGTCAAAAGACAAGTGAAAGTTGATTAAAAATTCTCTTTGATTTTGCTCAATTTTTTCTCAGGCAGCAAGTATGGTGAAAAGAAGATTAGAAATAGATTTTTCTGGAGTGTGCATGTCTCCCATCATCAGGATATTTATAAAATGTTATAACCACAAATGAAATACTCGATATAACATAAATATAAACAAAGACAAAACACTATCAAAATTCCTATTACTGAACAAAAGACTGTTTTCAGTAAATAAAATTCCAGGTCAGGAGATGGCGTGAGTATAGAAAATTAATTGTGTCAAAGAAACGTAACTACCTAACTTTATTATCAAGCTGTATTGATCTGTGCTTCTTAGATCGACGGATTTCCATTTTAAAGGAAATTTTTAAATCCGCCGACTTAAGAAGCACATCTATTTCTATACTCCGGAAACAGTTTTAAGGATATTCTAAAACATTAATTTCATTATAATATATAACAATTGAGCGTCCAAAATGGCTGAAACTTTGGTGAGTAACTGTCAACAGATGAACAACGAAATTCAGCTTTTAATTACAAGTGCTGCCATCTTCATGTTGATGTCGGAAACTTTTCAAAGCACCCTCGTACGTGCGCATTTTTTCTAAAAACATTCTTTCTGGATTATAGGGAACTCAAAATAGTATTTCGATAAAATCACCAAGGAAGTAGGAAAAGACATGAAGAGGGAGGGAGGGATAGAGGTAGAGAAATGAGAGAGAGGGAGGGAGGGCGAATGGAAGGAAAAAGAACGGGTGGCAGCAAAGCTCCAAAGAAATAGTTACTTATGCAACCAAAACTAAGGATTGACGGTTTAATACACGTAATAAACTAATTTGATCCTTTAGATAACTCTAATAGACAAATGACATAAGAAAACTTGGAGTTTAAATCAAAGAGACGGTTATTAGGATAAAGTAAACAAAAGTCACTCGTTGCTCCGGTAACGGCTGGGTTAAAGTAAATAAATAAAAATAAATAAATAAATAAATAAATAAATAAATAAATAAATAAATAAATAAATAAATAAATAAATAAATAAATAAATAAATAAATAAATAAATAAATAAATAAATAAATAAATAAATAAATAAATAAATAAATAAATAAATAAATAAATAAATAAATAAATAAATAAATAAATAAATAAATAAATAAATAAATAAATAAATAAATAAATAAATAAATAAATAAATAAATAAATAAATAAATGGTTAATAACTACAAATGTTCTATAACCTTTTAACAGCAAAATAAATCAGCTCCTTCTTTAGAATTTTTGGCTACTTTTGTTTATATATTCTTGAACACCTTGGAAAATGTCTTCGAACTCTTTTTATGTTATTTAACTGGAATATTCGCTCCACAGAGAAGAAGACTTGCAACTTTTTGAAAGACAATTGAAATAAAAGAATCAGTTGTTCGTCTGTTTCACCATTTTTGGTGTATGTTGAATCAATCATTTCCCTGTGTTGCTCTTTTTTTATTTCCCAGGATTTCATTCTATCTGATGTTGTTTTCCTTTCCTCTGCCGAGATAATGGCTTTGGATTTTAATGTAGATTTACCTTTGAACCTTATATTTTCGTTTTTTGTTATTACTTTCGCTGTCTCGTCAAGTAAAAAACTTTTCTGTGATTTCTAATTCTACTAAGTCTTTTTCAGTTTCTTTAAACCACTTAGGTTTTGTTTTGCGGTTACAGAATATATTTATATTATGCAATACACTAATTATATTTAATTTAATTGTATTATATAATACGATATACTTGTTTAAATATCTGAGGTCAATTAGGTTCAACACAAGTAACTGCCTTGTGTCAGTCACGTCTGTTAACTACAATTACGACGTACGTCCAGAAAGTAAGTTCTGTTTGGTAATACAATTAAATTTTGTACAGATACAGAAAAATTATTTATTGCACAAAATTCTACAACTCTTAAACGACTTTTCCACATAACTGCTGAAATGTTGCAGGTATTTGTCATAGCGAGGCACAAGTGTTTGTATACCTTCTTCATAGAAGCTTCTCTCCTCTGTCTTCAACCAGTTGGAAACATTTTCTTTCAGCTCTTCGTCATCGTTAAGAGATGCAAAAACAGATGAAAGTCGCTAGGAGCGAGATCAGGGCTGTATGGAGTGTGGTCAAACACGTCCCAGCCAAATCCCTGTAAGATGATTTTCGTCGCATTTGTAGTGTGTGGTCGTGCGTTGTCGTGAAGAAACACAACACCTTTTGACAGCATTCCTCGGCGCTTATTCTGTATTGCGCGGCGCAATTTCCTAAGTGTCTCGCAATAAACATCTGCTTTCATTCACTTTCTTCTCGGACAGCCAGCCAGGTGAAAAGATGATTAGATGTACATCTCTCCCATCATCAGGATATTTATTAAATGTTATAACCACAAATGAAATACTGGATATAACACAACTATAAACAAAGACAAAACACTATCAAAATTCGCATTACTGAACGAAAGACTTTTTAGTAAATTAAATGCCAGGTCAGGAGATGGCGTGAGTATAAAAAATTAATTGTGTCAAAGAAACATAACTACTTAACTTGATTATCAAGCTGTATTGATCTGTGCTTCTTAAATTGACGGACTTCCATTTTAAGGCTGGTTTCCAAGAGGAGCTGAACTGAAATCCAGCATCACGATTAAGCGTTCTCCTTTCAGAGGAAATCGCCAAATCCTCCTTAATTCTCCGCTCCCAGTAACTGTTGCATTTTGCCAAGATGGTCGTCTCCCGAAAGTTGGCTCTATGATCGTTATCAAAACAATGCTCTGACAGTCCAGACTTCTCAGGTTGCATTAAACGAATGCTCCATTCATGTTCGATTATTCTAGTAGCGATGGTCCTTCCGGTTTGTCCTATATACGGTGTCCCACATTCACAGGGAATGCGGTACACTCCCAGTTTTTATCTTTCACTGGTCTCAACAGATTTTTAATCTTCGGAGGTGGCTTGTGGATGGTCCTAATGTATTTGGCAAGAATTCTGCTGATTCTGCCGGATAGATTGCCGGTAAACGGGATGCAGGCTGTAGCAGTAAACTTATCTGAGGCTTGCTGTATCACAGGTTTCCATTTCCTAGCTTTGGTGATTGAAGCTTCATCGTCATATTCGGAGTGGCTGTTTTGATGGAAAGTGAGTCTCAGGTGCTGTAATTTATGTTTTAAGTGGCTGGGATCAGAGACAGACAAAGCTCTGTGGGCCAGTGTATTGAGAACTCCCAGTCATTGAGACTTATGATGAAAACTATGAGCGTTCAGATAGAGATCGGTGTGTGTAGACTTGCGATATAGAGCATACCCCAGTGTACCATTGCTGTTTTTTGAAACATGAATGTCCAGGAATGGCAGAGTTCCATCCTTTTCCACTTTCATGGTAAATTGTATTTGAGGTCGAAAGCTGCTGAGATGCGCAAGAAAGCTAGGCAAAGTGTCTGATCCATGTGGCCAAATTACAAAAGTGTCGTTCACGTATCTATAGAAATGAGATGGTTTAAGCTGTGGCAAGTATTTCATGTTCTAGGTGTTCCATATACAAATTAGCTATAGCTGGTGACAAAGGGGAGCCCATTGCTACTCCGTCTACTTGTTCAAACAAGAGGAAAGTGGAAAGTGTATGTACTCCACACAGTTTGTACATACACTTAGGAATATTACCATTGGCCCTTCTGATCTTCTTGTCAGCTTCGTCATGGTTTCTCTATTTACAAGAGTACCACTTCAAGAAGCCATCCAACTTCTGAAGAAACATTTTCCGACTCATATCATAGAGTTCTTCCGACATATCCTGACGTCCACTAATTAAAGCTAAGAACGGGAAACCTGTAACACAGCAAGCCTACCGCTACAGCCTGCTCCCGTTTTCCGACAATCTATCCGGCACAATCAGCAGAATTCTCGCCAAATGCAATATCAGGACCATCCACAAACCACCTCCGAAGATTAAAAATCTGTTGAGGCCAGTGAAAGACAAACTGGGAGTGTACCGCATTCCCTGTGAATGTGGGACACCGTATATAGGGCAAACCAGAAGGACCATTGCTACCAGAATAAACGAACATGAACGGAGCATTCATTTAATGCAACCTGAGAAGTCTGGTCTGGTAGAGGTTTGTTTTGATAACGACCATGGATCAAATTTTCAGGAGACGACCATTTTGGCAAAATGCAACGGTTACTGGGAGCAGAGAATTAAGGAGGCTTTGGCGATTTCCTCTGAAAGGAGCACGCTTAATTGTGATGCTGGATTTCAGTTCAGCTCCTTTTGGAAAGCGGCCTTAAAAGTGGAAATCCGTCGATTTAAGAAGCACAGATCAATACAGCTTGATAATCAAGTTAAGTAGTTACGTTTCTTTGACTCAATTAAATTTCTATACTCACGCCATCTGCTGACCTGGCATTTAATTTACTGAAAACAGTCTTTTGTTCAGTAATGCGAATTTTTATAGTGTTTTGTCTTTGTTTATAGCTGTTTTATATCCAGTGTTTCATTTGTAGTATAACATTTAATAAATATCCTGATGGTGGGAGAGATGCACACTCCCGAAATGTTGATATCTAACCGTCTTTTCACCTGGCTTGCTGCCCGAGAAGAAAGTGAGCATATTCGTCGCCAGGAAAGCTTCAGTTCTTATTTTAAATCCTAATCTGTTTGTCATTTACCTACTGAAGCGACCATATGGTCCACACACCCTCTCTCTACAAAGCTCGATGATCAGACAAATTCATTTGTTCGATCTTTTAGTTATAGTGATGCCCGCCAGGAGAGAATTTTCAATTGGAATGTCATGAAACTGAAGGGAATGGAAATCGCTGTCCAGAGATGGCTCTGCCTGTAATATCTTACTCTAAGGAAGAATATATGTAATTATGTATATAGTTTAAAACACATTATGATTATCTTCTTTAGATACAGCTGAGATTTAATTGTTATTTATTGCTTTAAAATAAACGGCAGCCTCAAGGAATACAGAGATAATATCAAACAAATAAATAACGCGTGTGAGAGGGGAAGACATCTAAAGTACGTAACAGAGACACCTCCGTCTCACACAACAGTGGTACGTGGAGAAGGCCTTCGCCACCACGTGACACCAGGCGTTGTTGTTCAAACTCAAAGAAGCACAACTCCCCCCTCCATACCTGTCAATACTCAGCAGCTTCCTCAAGGACCGCACCTTCAGAGTGCGGGTCGAGGAGAAGCTATCCTCTGTCAGACCCATAGCGGCTGGAGTCCCGGAAGGCAGTGTTCTGTCCCCGCTACTCTTCGCCGCCTACATGTCTGACCTACCCACGGAACCGCGCACTGTTTTGTGTCAGTATGCCGACGATGTCCTCATACTGGCGCAGAACAAGAACGTCCACTACTGTCTCCCCCCTCTACAGCGTCAGCTCCACGCCATTGGCAGGTGGAGTGTGAAGTAGAGGATGGCCATTAGCCCGCAGACGAGCTCCGCTCTCATGCTGGCTAAGACTCGTAGCTGGCACCCAGAAGGAGACCTGCGGTTACGGCAGAGAAGAATCCCCTGGGTTCGAACCACCAAATACCTGCGAATCGAACTGGACCGCGGCCTCACTTTCACTCTGCACGTCAGGGCAAAGGCCGGCCTCGGCCACGATGTGCTCAGGCAACTCTACCCCATCTTTCGATCCACCATGCCCATCCGCCTCAAACTGTGGACGTACCGTGCGATTGTCCCGCCTCTGATCCTGTATGGATGCGAGGTCTGGGGTTCGGTAGCTCATACCACCCTCCGCAGCCTGCAAGCCGTGCAGAACAGAGCCTTAAGAATGATCTACGGTACCGACTGCAGGTTCTCATCTCACTTCCTGCACACCCAGTCTGGCATACCATACGTCAAAGACGTCGTGCGTGAACGAACACTTACGTTGTATGCCAAGATCACTCCTCACCCTAACAAGCTGGTGAATTCACTTGGTCAATACGACCACCGCCTCCCCAGGAGACGGAGGAGCTATCGCCTACCCAAGGATGCCCTTGGGTGGTAGAGTCTGCCTCTCCTCCTGCCCCTACCAATCACCGCCAGGTCACCTCGTGCCTTGGCCGCGGCTGGGAGGTTAACACCTGCAGTCGTGCCCTGGGGCGCGCGCACGACCTGGTCTTATTAAACCTAAAACCAATTCCCATCTGGTCTCTCGCTACTGGTTCCCCCTCTGCTTGACGGATCGCTAGCGACCGCACAAAGCGAAGTTGAACGGGCACTGTCTCCCCGCTAAGGCGGAATATCCCGGCACCAGAAGCATCAGTAGAGGCCAACTGCGCCGTCTTACCAAACGACACGCAAGCTTGCGCATATACATTTATCTATTATACCGCACGGGTAAATCCGCACAGCGGATAGGTACCGTGGCCTTCAACCCTCCGGCCGGGAGAAACCGGGCGACCTGCACCTGCTCTTGGCTCTTGACAACAGTGGTGTAGGCGTTGGCGGATGTCCGTAAATCCGGACAAAAGCCACAAAGCCATACATTTTACAATGCGCCACACCCCCGCAGATTGCCCCGACTTCAGCTTCCGAGGCCGAAGGATAGAGTGGACCAACTCTGTCCGGTACCTAGGAGTTACTTTGGATAAGGGCCTAACCTTTCGCCAGCACATTAGGGACCTATCGGCAAGGGTAGAGGGAGCAATTGCTTCCCTGTATCCAATGCTGGGGTCGATCTCGATGCCGCTTAGCCTGAGGTTATACCTGTTCCGAGCGCTGGTAATCCCGGTCATGCTTTATGCCTGCGAGATTTGAGGCATGGCCGCAGACAGCTGGCTAGCATGGCTCCAGCGTGCACAAAATAGAGGACTCAGGTCTATATATTCTGCGGGACGTTATTTTCCTACCAGGTTGCTTCACGAGGCCTCGAGTCTTCCATACGTGGAGGATGAAATTAGGCGCCGGACATCAAAATTATACGCCAGTTTACCTAATCATAGAAGCGCCTTTGTCAGATCATTGGGAGATTATGACCCCACTAGGCGCCGCTCAAGTTTACATCGGGTACCCCGCATGGCTTGCGGGCACCCAAGATAACACAGGAGCTAATCCTAACAGTAGCTAAAGCTGAGTTCCACATAATTCTCCTAAGCTGTTTGGCATATAATTTTTTCCAATCTTAAATCAGAATCAAAACACCAGGGTGCTAGGCATTGCATCCTGTCCTTTCAATCCCAAGGTACAATCACTGTAACCTTACACAATAATACCAACCTAAAAACCTACATATCACCCTACAACATCCCGAATATACCCTACATGCGGTAAAACCCTTAACGGGTGGGCACGCAGCAACAACCTTCTGGCTAAATACAGCCAGCCAGCACGACGAACAAACGAGTATGATTTATGTATTCAATGTCCATTAGATGTTTTCGTTGTTTCTAATTTTTGGGGACTTGTGTAGTACACAACACATTTGGAAATGTTATTACTTACTCAACAATGTCCGACACACAATTTTAACGTGACGCCATGTTTACAGGCATTTCCAATCCATCTTATGTGACAGGATGTGTTGAAGTCAGATGCTTTTAGTGTGTGTGTGTGTGTGTGTGTGTGTGTGTGTGTGTGTGTGTGTGTGTGTGTGTAATTTACGTCCTCCAACGTTAAGTCATATCGAACAATGAATGAAATGATGATCAAATGAGTACAGGGTACATAGAGCTTAGAGTTACCAGACATTCATCTTTCAGGATAAGAGAAAACCTCCAACGTTAAGTCATATCGGACGATGAATGAAATGATGATCAAATGAGTACAGGGTACATAGAGCTTAGAGTTATCAGACATTCATCTTTCAGGATAAGAGAAAACCTCCAACGTTAAGTCATATCGGACGATGAATGAAATGATGTTCAAATGAGTACAGGGTACATAGAGCTTAGTTACCAAACATTCATCTTTCAGGATAAGAGAAAACCTCCAACGTTAAGTCATATCGGACGATGAATGAAATGATGTACAAATGAGTACAGGGTACATAGAGCTTAGAGTTATCAGACATTCATCTTTCAGGATAAGAGAAAACCTCCAACGTTAAGTCATATCGGACGATGAATGAAATGATGTACAAATGAGTACAGGATACGTAGAGCTTAGTTACCAAACATTCATCTTTCAGGATAAGAGAAAACCTCCAACGTTAAGTCATATCGGACGATGAATGAAATGATGTTCAAATGAGTACAGGGTACATAGAGCTTAGAGTTACCAGACATTCATCTTTCAGGATAAGAGAAAACCTCCAACGTTAAGTCATATCGGACGATGAATGAAATGATGTTCAAATGAGTACAGGGTACATAGAGGTTAGAGTTACCAGACATTCATCTTTCAGGATAAGAGAAAACCTCCAACGTTAAGTCATATCGGACGATGAATGAAATGATGTACAAATGAGTACAGGGTACATAGAGCTTAGAGTTACCAGACATCCATCTTTCAGGATAAGAGAAAACCTCCAACGTTAAGTCATATCGGACGATGAATGAAATGATGTACAAATGAGTACAGGGTACATAGAGCTTAGAGTTACCAGACATTCATCTTTCAGGATAAGAGAAAACCTCCAACGTTAAGTCATATCGGACGATGAATGAAATGATGTACAAATGAGTACAGGGTACATAGAGCTTAGAGTTACCAGACATTCATCTTTCAGGATAAGAGAAAACCTCCAACGTTAAGTCATATCGGACGATGAATGAAATGATATTCAAATCAGTACAGGATACATAGAGCTTAAAGTTACCAGACATTCTCTATCACAAGGGAAAGCCCCGGAGAAAACCATATCCAGGTAACTCACCCTAACCGAGATTCGAACTCGGGACCTCTTGAACGGAGGCAGACATGCTACCATCTACGCTACAGAGGCGGGCCAGATGGTTTTATTGCTATTTTTTTACTGATCTCTGTCCTTCATGTTAATCAGAATATACGTTCTTATTAGTTTTTCAAGTTGGTTCATTGAATAGGGGATTAAAATTAGATGGCAGCAGTAGTTAAATATTGTGATTTTGTGGGTTCGTAGAATTAAAAGTCCGAGTTGCAGAAATTCCAAATGTTCTTTATTTCCGTAGAAATACTGTTCTATTCTTACAGCAATAGCATTACGTCACATACACAATTACAATCTACAAGGTCGTTGCTCACTTTCCAAGCACACCAGTTTCAATTACAATTCTCATTCCACCTCTGTTTACAACTGTCTACTAGTAGCCATGGTTTCTTTTTATACACAACCATTGATGATTCCAGACTGTTATAGAATGTCCTCAAACACGTCACCAGATAAAACTCGAATGATCTAGTCGTGTAGCTTTATCTGTGTGGGCAAGTCTTTTATCTCCTCGCTATTTTTATCTGCAGGCTCTTTGTGTACACAAGCCGCGCTATCGTAGATAACGGCTTCACGACACTGTTACCTCCTCAAGGCTGGTCGTCTCGAACAGCACCATCGTACGGGACCAGACGATCCAGGTGTACCACCAACATCTTTCCTCGGGGCATGTTCTGGATCCGGTAGACCACGTCGTTAATCCTCTTCACCACCCGATACCATTCTTGCCACGGCTGCTGAAGCTTCGGGCAGCGTCCCTTGGTCAGGGTAGGGCGGTACAACCAGACTAGGTCACATTGCTGGAACCCTTGGCTGTTGGCTTGCCTGTCGTATCGGGTCTTCATGCGGTCGCTCGCCTTCTGGATGTTCTGACGAGCCATCTCATGCATGTCGTGGAGATGGTCCACCAGGCTCTCCACGTACTCAGTTGCTGACTGTTTTGCGTCCGGGTGGGGGGGGGGCTTCCAAAAGCCAGATCACAGGGGAGGCGTAACTCTCGGCCGAACATTAAGCTGGCTGGCGTCATCCCAGTGGTGTCGTGTATAGATGAGCGGTAGGCCGGCAGGAACAGTGGCACCTTGACGTCCCAGTCTCGTTGACGGCTGGCCACGGCCTTCCTCAGGTGTTCTAAGGTCTTGATGTACCTTTGGACCAAGCCGTCCAACTGGGGATGTAAAGGTGTTGTGCGGGTCTTGTTTATCCGAAGTCTTTCTAGTGCCTCCTTCATCACGTTGGACTCAAACTTGGTGCCCTGGTCGCTGTGGAGCTCTAAGGGTACCCCAAATTGGCAGAACACTTGATCCACAAGGAAGTACATGATTGTCTTTGCCTCCTGGATTGGGGTGGCATACACCTCCGGCCACTTGGTGAAGTAGTCCACGACCACCATCAAGTACTTGTTGCCTCGCTCGGACACTGGAAATGGGCCAGCTATGTCGACGGCGATCTTTCCAATGGCGCTCCGACGTTGTACTGCTGCATGCGACCCCGACTCCTAGTCTGGGGGCCGCGACTCGCCACACACGCGTGACATTCACGGCACCATCTCTCAGCATCTGTTCGGAGCCTCAGACAGTAGTAGCGCTGCCGAAGTTTGTCGATCGTCCGGTTTGCCCCCAGGTGTCCTCCTGAAGTACCGGCGTGCACTTCCTCCAAGACTTCCGGGAACTTACTTCGGGGAAGTACCAGCTGTTCTCTTTGCGTCTTCCCATCAGGTTATGCCCATATCCGGGACAGCATGCACTCTCTTTACTTCAGTGAGTCCCATTGGGCCCAGTATAACTTGTAGGTGGCGTTCCTCGGTGCGATGTCCTCCCAGGTTGGTCTTGTCCCTGCCTCCACTTCTCTCAAGAATGGTCCCAAGTCTACGTCCGCCAGCTGCTACCTGCTCAGGCCTGCGCTATCCCAGACGTCCGCAGGCACTACCGTGACCACTCTGACAGCTGTGACACGCTCCTTCTCTTCTACTCTTGTGCACTGGCCGCACTCTTCTGGACAGGATCTTCGGGACATAGCGCCTGCGTTGCCGTGGCTCTTCCCTCTCCGATGTCCAGAGGTGAAGTCGCACTCCTGCAGCCTCTGGACCCAACGTGCCGTCTGGACTTCCAGGTTCTTAAAGCTCCATAGCCAGGTTGGGGCGGAATGGTCAACCCTCTTGTGGAATGCCTGACCGTACAGGTACTTGTAGAAGTGCTCCAATGTCTTTACTACCGCCAGTAGTTCTCGCCAAGTGACACCGTAGTTTATCTCTGCCTTGGCTGAAGACGTGCTGGTATCGTCTCAGCAGTTGTCGAAACTTCTGGAGCTGTTCTGCAGTCAGATGGACGGCTGCCCTCTCCAATAAGCTTTCCAACCGGGGCACCAGGTGCTGCGTCGGCACCGGCTTTTGTGTCTTGTCGATTGCGGTTAGGTTGACCACGGGCTCGCGCGTCCACAGCTCCGTTCCGGCCTGGACGCCGTGATCGGTGTCTGCCAGGTTGAGCAGCCTTACTGGCAGAGCAATAATGTCCTGGCTACACACAATCCATGCACAGGCGTCTTCTGGTCCGGCATCATGTTGTTCGTCTGCTGGCCTTCCAGTCGCGCCGTCACCATCACCTCGCTTCTCGCGCGGACCACCACGTCTTCCTTCAAGATGACCCTGCAGATTCCAAGGCGCTCTTCAGGTTGCCGGAGTATCACCTCTTCTCCATTGAGCCGCAGGACCTTCCTGCCGACGTCGACCGTCGCCTCGTGACTCCTGAGGGCATCCAATTCCAGTATCACCTCCTCAGCCATCTTCGCGACGAACACCCACAGACGCACGGCACTCCGTCCCAAGGTCAACTTCAGTAGTACCTGCTTCTCCACAGGCAAGGTGTCACCCGATGCCGTCACAAACTGGTATGGTCAACTCGGCTTCCTCGTCGGTAAACCCTTGGCCACGTTAGGACTGATGATGGTCACGGCTGCCCCGGTGTCTACGAGCACGCGGCGCGGCTTCCCTCTCACCCAACCATCTGCGATGAGGCTGTCATCCACAAGCTGGCTGACGGCGCGCAGTGTCACTCGTGAGGGATGGTGATGTCACCGCCAACGTGCCTCTCGCCACGCCAGGCCTTATTCGTTTTTCCGGCTTCTGTCCATTGGTGTGGGCAGTGTCTCTCCAGGTTTCCCGGCTTTCCACCCCACCAGTTCGGATTGGGTTGGACTCGAGGGGACAGTGGTTCCCGATACCCATGGGAGATCGGGTACGTCTCCGGACGGGGTTGAGGGAAGCCATTAATATTCCCGCGTACTAGCCAGCATAGCTAGTAGAAGGTGTGCTAGATCACCAGGCGGCCCCACCGAGGTCATATCGGTAGCCTTCCCATTATGGAGTTGGCGCGCGTAAGTGGCGTATCCACTTCCATCCCGTCTTGAGTCCATAGGACCAGATGGGGGGGGGGCTTGTTAGTCTCTAGTTCTTGCCCTATGGAAAATCCCACGGAGGCGCCGGGCGCCCTTTTGGGACAGCTCGGTAACTCCCTGGTCGAAGGACGCCCTGGTCCTTGGTCCAACGGGTCCAGGACTAATGGGAGTAGAACCTCTGACATTAACATTAACGTGTCCACACCCCACGCACAGGCCACTAGGTCTTCGCCGGCGTCCATCGACTGGTCTTCGGTCCCCATTATAGCGGATACTCCTTGTTCTGGAAGTCATGGTAGCCGTCACCTTGGCCGTCCCCATCCTCAATGCTGCCATTAGCGACTCATGGATGGTTTTGCAATCGCCAAGCATTAGGCGCTGACGAATCTCTGTGTCTCGTATATCGTCGACAAAGGTGTAGGCAGCCTCTCGGGATACGAACTCTGGTGGGATGTCAACTAAGGCTTTGCTTGCCAGCTGCTCGATTGCCAAGGCGAACTCCTGCAGCGTCTCCCCTGGCTGCTGTGACCTTGACTTCAGCTGGCTGCGGTACGCTGCGGCTAAGCGGTGGTTTCCAAAACAATTCACCAGGGCCTCCCAGATTTCCTTGGGCGCCGCCGCTGTCTGGACCGCGTTCACGACTTCTGCGGCCCGTCCCTGGAGGCTGGCTATTAACTGTGCGGCCTCTTCCTCTGGTGACCACTTGTTGTGTTTGGGCACCGTGTCGAATTGACGGCGGAAGACTTCGAAAGTTGTCGCGCCGTCGTATTTAGGAGGTTCGACGCTCACAGATGTGTCACGTCCCGGCACGTCGACCTTTAAATCCTTGAACCTCCTGCCGACGACGTCCTCCACCATGGCGTTCAGGGACTTTGTGTTGCTGTCGGCCTTTCCCTCCAGGTCGTTAACGCGGCTCGCCAGGCCTTCGACGCGCTCGTCCACTTGCGCAGCTCCGTGACGTCATCCCTCACGCCGGCCAGCTTTTCTTCAAATTTTTCGGCGAGGGCTTCGTTGGCAGCCTTCATTTCAGAAGTTAATTCGGTCATCTTCGCGGTCATCGTCGCGGCCAAGTTTTTATTTGCTGTCTCCAACTTCTGTTCCATTTTCTCGGTGATGTTATCGTTAGCAGCGTTCATTTGTTTCAGTTCCGCTGCCAGGTTGTTGTGTGCCATTTCCGTCTTCATTGTTAACTCAGCCTTCATTTCTTCCATTTTCTGTAAAATCTTTTCCAATGCCGCGTCCATTGACGATATCCTACTTCTGACACCAATTGTGACTGTGGGTTCATCTCCTTTTCTGTTGTCCCATTTTCTGGAGAGAAAGACAAGAATTAATATTCAAGCTAGACTCTCTAAGAACTGAATTTTCTGCTCCGCTCACATCTTTGCTAATGAAGCCACAACAGTATAAGTACTTCATGATGTTTATAAACTCAGTGTTTAAACGTCTGAAATAGTTTAAATTAATATGCATCAGATAACATATTTTCTTCCTTCTAGTATTTAAAATGTTTTTTTTGTTAAAATTGTGTATTTTTATGTATCAACTCTAACACTAATATACCACTGTGTAAAATAGGGTTCATAAATCTGGATTAAAAAAAGAAAAAAAAGAATAGGCTTTGGCAAGTTTTAGCTATAGTAACTGTATAAGGGTAAGAAGACCTTGATAAATTTTGGCCTTAACAAATACACATTCATTAGATTCAATTTGTAAATAATTAAAGATTTTGTGACTGTTATACAATTTGTCTTTTATAAACCACAAATTCCTATTGTATCAGCAAACCTCATGACAATTGAATATCTGAAAGTTCAAACAAGCTACACTCAAGGGGAATGGTATAAATAAGCTGACACAAGAAGAGCCTACAGACTTTTCTTATAAGTGCTACGTTCACAATGCTCTGCAAGCCAAAGGGCTTTCCTCCTCAGAGCATTTATCACTGTATTTAATTAGTGATTACCGTGTAGGTACATATTAGTCCTTAGTTGATAAACAGGTGACAATCATTGGGGTTGAGTTAACGTTTACACTACACTTTCCCGTTTGTTCACAGTTCGATCGCAACTGCTACGCTCCTCTCCTTACAAAATACTATTCCCCTGACCGAGCTTTGTGGTTCAGTTCCTCCAATATTCCTTGGAGCTCTGTTTTTATTTGCATTTGCCCCACTAATACTCTTTTTACCAATGCTGATTATCTTTATTCAATTGTTTATTATATTGGTCTGGGAGACCGGCCTCACCAAACTTGTATCTTAATTCACCATGTTGACAAAGGGTTATGTTCGCTGATTTATACATTTTTATTGAATGTACTAAACTTTACTGCTGAGATTTTGTTTACTGAGAAGACATCTATTAACTTTGATAACCGGATAAATCCATACACTACTGTACATATTCAGTCTGATTCTGAAGAATTTTAATTACATTTTTGTGAGATTCTACAGATGGAAAGGAGAGTAAGAATGCAAAATATCCAGAGTGTAATACCAAACAGACATTTACAACTTTTACATTTTGTTAATCTAAATTAATTTTATTTACATGATGTGAACTTGAAAATGGCAATTACAAATCTATTTCAGCTCAGATTTGGAAGATATTCAAATCTTTATATTTTTTACAGTTTAACAGAATTTTCTTCCTAAACTTTGACAATGGTTGTAGGGTTATTTTGATAACACTGAGCACAAATATAAAACCTGGTTGGTACTGCATATTTTATTCATTATTTTGTAGAGTTATCTTACTGAACTTTTAAAATTTAAAAAGGACTAATTCCACATACTGCATCACATTTGTTAGAATAGTTTACATTAGCTTTATCTTTCAACAAACGTTCCTGTTGGTCAGGATATCTTTCAAATTAAATAGATCTTTTTATATTTCTGTTGAATAACCTCATCTTACATCACCTGTTGCCAGGATTTTGTTTGTTAATAAAATATGAGTGTATGAACAATGCAAAATTGTTGTTGTTGTCAAATGCTAGACTTTGGCAATGAAGCCATTAGCTCTCTTGTTCTCCAATATTTCTGTGTAGTAGGTCCATAAGGTAGGGCTTCACAGGTTAGATGTTCTTCAGTCATTTCCTCTTCTTTGTTGTCAAATGCTAGACTTTGGCAATGAAGCCATTAGCTCTCTTGCTCTCCAATATTTCTGTGTAGTGGGTCCGGCAGGTAGGACTTCTCAGGTTAGAAGATGTTCTTCAGTCATTTCCTCTTCTTTGTTGTCAAATGCTAGGCTTTGGCAATGAAGCCATTAGCTCTCTTGCTCTCCAATATTTCTGTGTAGTGGGTCCGGCAGGTAGGGCTTCACAGGTTAGAAGATGTTCTTCAGTCATTTCCTCTTCTTTGTTGTCAAATGCTAGACTTTGGCAATGAAGCCATTAGCTCTCTTGCTCTCCAATATTTCTGTATGGTGGGTGCGGCAGGTAGGACTTCACAGGTTAGAAGATGTTCTTCAGTCATTTCCTCTTCTTTGTTATCAAATGCTAGGCTTTGGCAATGAAGCCATTAGCTCTCTTGCTCTCCAATATTTCTGTGTAGTGGGTCCGGCAGGTAGGACTTCACAGGTTACAAGATGTTCTTCAGTCATTTCCTCTTCTTTGTTGTCAAATGCTAGGCTTTGGCAATGAAGCCATTAGCTCTCTTGCTCTCCAATATATTTGTGTAGTGGGTCCGGCAGGTAGGGCTTCACAGGTTAAAAGATGTTCTTCAGTCATTTCCTCTTCTTTGTTGTCAAATGCTAGGTTTTGGCAATGAAGCCATTAGCTCTCTTGCTCTCCAATATTTCTGTGTAGTAGGTCCGGCAGGTAGGACTTCACAGGTTAGAAGATGTTCTTCAGTCATTTCCTCTTCTTTGTTGTCAAATGCTAGGCTTTGGCAATGAAGCCATTAGCTCTCTTGCTCTCCATTAATTCTGTGTAGTGGGTCTGGCAGAGGGCTTCACAGGTTAAAAGATGTTCTTCAGTCATATCCTCTTCTTTGTTGCACAGAGGACAATTTGGACTTGTATAAATTCCTATTTTGTGTAAGTGTTTGGCCAAATAATCATGTTCCGTTAGTAATCTAAAATTGGCTACTGCAGCTTTACGTGAGATTTCAAGAATAATTTCTGGATTTTTAATTAAAATGTTCCAGTTTTTTAGCTTTGGGTTTCTTAGATATTGATTGGTTTTGCTTGTTTTTGTATTTGTTTGTAATTAATCTTTATATGGATGTAAAGGAAAAGTGTTTATTTTTGTTCTGAATTACATGTGCACCTTTTTTTTGGCAAGAAAATCAGCTGATTAATTTCCAGCAATTCCACAATGTGCAGGTATCAATCTTAATGTAATTCTTTTCTGTAGTTTTTGAGGTTGTTGGATAATTTTGTGACATTATTTAATTTGGATTGACCTCATTTTATATGAACTTATTGCACATAGTGCTGTCTTAGAATCAGAAAGTATGACAGCATTTTTGAATGTATCTATTCTGTATAGAAGGTGTTGGAGTGAAATATGAATAGCCGTTACTTCTGCATCAAAATTTGTTGTGTGGTATCCTACTGGTTGATAGAATGAGAACAGTGCACACATAATTCCTGCTCCTGAGTTGTTGTCCAAGTTAGATCCATCTGTGTAGATATGTAACTATTCTTCAGGTGGGTATCTATTGTTCACAGTTTCTAATGCTAGTGCTTTTAGTACAGGTTTGGAAGTTTCAGATTTTTAACTGTTTGTTCTAAATCTAACTGAATATTAATTGGTTCAAAAGTCAGTGGGTTTTCTTTGATTAAAATGTTTTCTTTAGAATTAGGAAGATTCAGATCTGTTTTTAATTCCATAACTTTGTGCAGGAAACTTGTTTGTGTTTTCATCTTGATTGGTTATAGTAATCTTTTCTACCATTTTGTTGTTTTTAACTGCAACATTTTTTCATGTTGTATTAGTGCCTGCTCCTCTAAAGTTAGATGTATTGGATAGTTCCAAGTTAAGGCTTGCATTGCTGTGATTGGAGTTGATTTTGATGCACCAGTTATTAGTTGCAGGGCCTGATTTTGGCATACTTCTAGGTGATTTGTGTTAGAACTGTTTGCTGTAATTATTACCTCTGCATTATAAAGAAGTATTGGCTTGATGAATCTTTTGTATGTGGTGTTAAGTGTCTCCCAATTACTGCCCCACTTGACTCCAGCTAATCTTTTCAAAATTGATTTTTTTTTTTTTTGTTGATTTGTTTACTACTACTTCAATATGATGTCTCCAAGATAATTTTGAATCAAAAATTGTTCCTAAATATTTTGTTTCATATGTTTGTTTCAGGTTTGTTTTCTTGAACTGCAGATTTAGTTTAGGGATTTTCTTTTTTAAGCTAAATATTTGGAATGTTGTTTTATCAGTATTTATTTTCATCAAATTGTTGTCAGTCCACTGTAAGTGTAACATATTTACATCCCAGAATAAGTGCTTCAGACTAAGTACCTGGAATATTTTACTCAACTGGTTTCCATTAAAGATAAACAATCAGAGGTATTTAAACTACTATGAAAAGCTTACACACATCAATGTCAATATAATTACAGTCACTGCATTACCCTAAGTCCCTTTTAGTGGTTATATTCATGACTAGCAAAGAATCTTCTTTTCTCATGAATGTTTTTCCCCCAATATTTTATGTTGGTAGATGTGTGAATTTGTCTACATTTAGTTAATAGACACTTTTGAGTACTGCAGCGACTCTCATTGATATTAGTAATACTGAATGTAAACTTAGGTGGTTTCGTCTTGGTCTGCATTCTGGAGGCCCGGGTTCGATTCCCTGGCTGACATATCTGATTCATGGGTTTATCTGGGGGGTTATGGAGTCGCCAGGCTAATTCTGGGTAGGTTCATTACGTCCCCGAATTTATGTCCTCCTAGTTAACCTCCATTATCATTTTATATCACCTCTGGTGGTCTCTTTCAGGGTAGAAGTGTCGGCGAGAGTCTCGGCAGTGAATGGGAGGATGATATGCTCTGAGTAAAACACTCTCCCTCTGGTGGGATGAACTATGGTCTCCGAGCCTGCCTAGTGATCCGATTCAGAAGGGCAGCAAACAGGATGCCAGTTGTGCAAGTCTGCCTGGAATATCCTGCTCTGCGAGGCGGCCTCGGTTTCCAAACTGGCCTCGTGACTGTTCTGGGGTCACGTCTATTGTCCTAAGCCCACTGCCGGGGAGTTTCTATCTGGTAATGTGTAGGGACCTCACCCTGTGCATTGCAGTGATTCCCTGGGGTCTCACTTCATCCTCCCTTCGGGGGTGCCCCACTTGGGGAATAGGAACAAAAAATCAGTCCGGTTGAAGTGCCTAATTCCCTCCGACATCACAGTCAAACTTAGCTCCAAGGTGGATGGATTCCTTTTGATATGTCAACTTCCTAGTATTTCTCTTTGGTTGACCTTGTTAGAATCTTCCTAACATCATCAGCTGTTGTCGACTAATGGATGTTGGTTTGGTGAACTCCTTGGAGGTGATAGGTGCGTCTCTGTTGGTATATTGATGAACTTGTAGTTTGGGTTTACTTCAAAGGTAGTGTCAAAGTTAAACAATTTTCTTTCATATTTCTTTAGGAAGATTTTTTTCCCCAAGTGGTTAATGCAGCTGGACCTTGGACACTTTTTAATAAGTGAATTTCTCGTTGTATATCATGATTCTCGTTCCAAAATTGGTATGCTACCGCCAATTCATCTATTTCTTTGTTCCTGATGTTCCTAAAATGCTCTTTAAGCCTAATGTTGAAGTTCCTTTTAATTTTCCAATGTAAAAGTTGTCACAGTCTTTGCAGTTTATCCGGTACACACCTTATTTTTTGTCTGTGGGTATCTCTTTTGTATTATGTGATTTCTAAAGCTGTTGTACACTAAATTTGTTCTGTGGGGCCAAAGTAATATTGTGCACTTTGAAGACTTTTTGGAAAAGGTGTGTAGATCTGGGATATGTAAATTTTCTGTATGAAGTTTCATTGCTGATTGGGGAAAGAGTAGTTACTTGTTTGTATCTTTGTTGTCTTTTGAATTTATGAATTTTCTTTTTGACCAATTCGGCACTGAATCCATTGTATTCTGCAATGTGAATGATATTACTGTACTCTTTGATATATTCCATCTTGTTTAAGGGGACATTAAGAGCCTGTAAATTAAACTGTTGATAACAGCATGCTTGTGCTGTCTTGGGTTATATCTCTCACCTGCTGGTCTCTTTCAGGGTAGAAGTCTCGGCATTGCATGGAAGAATGATATGCTCTTTATAAAACTTCCTCTTTCAGTAGGGTGGTTTTTGGTCTCTGAACCCAGCCTGGTGTGACCTTTTATGGACCACACTAGAGTAGGATGCCAGTTGTTCTGGCCTGGTTTTTGCACTGTTGTGGTTCATTGGGATGGCTGCTCTGTCTCCTCTTGTCTCATTCCTGCTCTCAGGGATGTCCCACTTGGGGTCACAGGTAAAGTAGACCAAATTTGGTGCTGTGTCGAATCAGGTTCATAGTGTAGTCCAGTCCAGTCCAGTCATCATAATCAATTCTTTAATTATGACAACATATTTATTACTATGCAAGATATATATGAGTGTATTTTATTTGAAACTGTTATTTATGGAGAATCTTCTACTGTTATTGGTTCTAAGTCTCCTGCTTTGTATTGAGATGAAAGACTGCTTAATTTTCCTAAGGAGCATTTATCAGGCTTTATGTTCTTTTATACACAGTAAATCTACAACTTGGGACCAAGGGTTTTACTTCCTTTGGAAGGAAACCATGTTAAGGATACCCATACAAACCTTTTAGCCTAAACCACAGAGGACATTGGCACTTATAATGTAACTCCACTCCATAAATTTAGGGAAAGTCAAACAATCAAACTACTTATTACCTGAATGTGGTAAATTTAAGAGCTTTTTTTAACTTAATTTACAAAGGGATATGAATAATAAATTTTTAATAAAATCACTTTGTGGTTTACATGCTCTGGAGGAGCTGTTATGGAATGACATGCACATTCATACTTATGTGAACAATATAGGTACAGAGTGTAACAAAAAAAATGTCAAAAATTTGAGAAAACATTTCTTGTGGATAGACGAGATTATGAGAATTGTTTATTTGCTTTTGCTTTTTAGAGCACTTTTTCTACAGCGGAACCCCATACAACACCTTTGGAAAACAAGAAATCACATCACATGTTTAGAATTGCCTCCATTAACTCCAATACATCTGTCAACCCACTGTTGCATAGACTCCCTAATATGCTGAGTTAGGCCTGGAAAATTTCATATTGTCTGGCAGACTTCCACCATAAGAGCACAAAGAGTCTCTACTTCTGGAATAATGTTGCACAAACAAGAGATTTCAAATGTCCCCACAAATACAAATCTCGTGGATTTAAGTCAGGCGTCCGTGGATTTCAAAGAATTGGTCCACGTCTTTCTATCCATCTACCAGGAAACCTGCTATTCAGAAATCAATGGACCGAAAGTCTGAAATGAGGAGGAATTCCATCATAAAATTAAACCAACATTCTGCTGTGGAGTTAGAGCCAGAACACAGCTACATATTACACATCTCGCTGCTAAAGCTGAGTTGAAATGAAATGTGTAGTGTTTAACACCCGCTTTTACTACATACGGCACTGCAGGTGATTGAGTTGAAGAAAAGGTGCACTACCATGGAAATAAACAATTTCTGGAGCTATATTCATGTAGCATGTTTTATCCTCCATATACAAGAAATCTTTTCCCAAAGTTTTGACATACCGTTATGTTACATCCAGTGTTTTCAAAATTGCTGCTGTAGTATGGTTTTTCTCATAAGCATTGCAATTTTAAGGAATTTTTGCATCATGAATTAAACTATGTTTTCTCAAATATGCTGTTCTAGTAAAACTCCTTTCACAAACATTACATTTATGAGGTTTTTCATCCTCATGTATTAAGTTGTGTCTTTTCAAATCTGATGCTGCAGTAAAATTTTTCTCACATATGTTGCATTTATGTGGCTTTTCACCCTTATGAATTAAAATATGTATTTTCAAATATTCTGCCCTAGCAAAGCTCTTCTCACAAAGACTGCACTTGTGTGGTTTTTTCCCCTCATGAACTAAAATATGTCTTTTCAAATATGATGCTCTAGTAAAACACTTTTCACAAATATTGCATTTATGCGGCTTTTTACCCTCATGAATCAAAATGTGTCTTTTCAAATTTGCTGCTGCTGTAAAGATCTTACCACAAAGACTACAACTATGCGGAGCTTTGCCCTCATGTATCAAGTAGTGTATTTTCAAATATGATGCTTTAGCAAAGCTCTTCTCACAGATATTGCATTTATATGGTCTTTTTTCGCCCTCATGAATTAAACTATGTGTTTTCAAATATGCTGCTGTTGTAAACGTCTTCTCACATACATGGCATTTATGTGCTTTATTGTCGTCATGAATTAACTTATGTCTTTTCAGATATACTAATGCTGAAAAGCTCATTTCACAGATGTTGCACTTATGGTGTTCTTTGTTCTCATGAGCTAAATTATGTAGTTTCAAATGATCTGATCTAGTAAAGGTTTTCTCACATATATTGCATTTATATGATTTTGTGCTATCATGAACTGAACTATGTGCTTTCAAGTGATGTGCCCTATTGAACCTTTTCCCACAAACATTGCACTTATGTGGTCTTTTGCCCTCATGGATTAAATTATGTAGTTTCAGGTTTGCTGCCCTGGTAAACTTCTTCTCACAAATACTGCACTTGTGTGAGATTTTGGCCTTAGAAATTGAATCATGTGCCAAACCTAAGCTTTTGTCGTAAATTTGGAAAGTAGAATTTTCAGCTTCAGAGTCAACTACAGCAGGCTTTTCCAAATCTGATACTTGAGCAAAGTTATGTAAAATATCAGCAGCATGGACACCAGCTCCTCCACACAATCTGAAACAATAAAAGTTTAATACTGCAATTGAGTAGTACAGGGTGTCCACAAATTATTGGAATTTTTCATAATGCTGTATTTTCACCGATACATTACATAGTCATACCAATATTTGAAGGGAAGTTTTAAATCTTGTGTTGTAATCTGATTTTCATTTGTCATCAAGTGATAAACGTGAACAATGTTCTGGAGAAAATGCCTTTTTATAATTTACATCTTGCAAGGATGTCATATCGGATGATGAATGAAATGATGCTCAAATGTGACCAGGGTTCATATAGTTCAGTTACCACACAATCCCCTTTGAGTGTAAGGGAAACCCACAGAAAAAAACCTTATCCGAGTAACTCACTCTGATACAGATTCAAACCTGGACCTCTTGAACATGAAGCAGATACACTACGAAAATGCCTTCTTTACTAATATATTGTAACTCGCTTGTGCTTGAATGTGGACAAAAAAAACCTTATCTGACAGCAATTTGGCCGTCCTGCACCTCCAGGGTCCTCAATCCGAAGGTGGTACAAACAGTTTCGTGACAGAGGAAGTATCTGTCACCAAGGGATAGGACATACAGGAAGGCAAAGTGTAAATGAGGAAACGATTTACAGAGTCCGTGAAAGCTTTAAACAGAGCCCTAAAAATCGGCATGGGGAGCCACTCAGCAACTGCAGATCCCAAAATCAACAGTGTGGAAAATTACACGGAAGCGAATGACATTAATTCCTTGCAAACTGCAGCGTGATGATGCAGCAAAGAGGCCATCGGTTTGTTAGAAGATTTCATGAACCGGAAAGTTCAACAGACATAATCTCCAGATATGGAGACCTGATTTGCATAGAACATGACAGTCCAAAAGTAAAAATGTTTTGTGCTGATTCTAGAAGATGTGCTTTCACTGAGAACACTATCAATGGAAACCTGTAGGTACCTGGATGTGGCAAAATTGGTTAATGCCACAGCTCACGAACGAACAGGTTCAGAAATTCATTCTCCAACAAGATGGGGCTCCTCCACAGTGACATAGGAATGTCCATGTGCATCTCAAACGATACCTGGCAGGACTAGTCATGCAATAGCTGCTGACAACTCTGCACATGGCCACCTGACCTTACAGTGATTTCCTCCTGTAGATTACATTCAAGGATAATGTTTACATCTCTCCACTTCCAGCGACAAATTGAGAAATCGGATGTGCACAGCCAGAGAGCATCATACAAGGGTGTGGCATGAATAAGATCACCGACTGGACGTCTGCCATATTACATGTGGTGGTCACATTGAGTGCATCTAAGGTGAAAAAAACTTCAAACTTCCCCCTTTCAAGTAATATGATTTATTTGTATTAAGTATTAGTGAAAATATAGCCTTATGAAGTCGTTCAGAATTTTGTAGACAGCCTGTATATGTAAATATTACATCACTACAATGCAATTAAGTACACCGATGGAATATGTCCAACTTTGAGATCCAGGACAATAAGGTTAGGTGAATTCATGAGATGCAAGTGCATAAAATGTGTACAAATACATAATAAGGGTGTCCCAATTGAATCGGCCTATTTTCACTTAAGTATATCTGCCAAACTATTTGAGGTATCAAAATGAACTAAACTTTACTAATACGTATGGCTCATCAAGCTTGTATACAAAAATCAAGAGAGTCCTATCACTTCCACATGTGCCCCACCAGTCACACGACATCGATATCCAGGCAATGGTCGAGCTCCACCCATGTGCGTTGAAGCATTTCACGAGTAACGGTTGCAATAACATTCCGAATGAGCTCACGCAGTTGGTGAATAGATGCTACTTTTGTGCATATACCCTACCCCGACAAAAAGAAGTCTGGAAGTGTTATGTCTGGCGATCTCGGTGGCCATGCAATTGCTGCACCTCTCCCTGTCCATCTACCAGGAAACCCATGATCTAGTATGTTCCTAACCTCTCTAAACCTTCTAAAGAAATACACATACATTAATTTACCACCACAAAATGAAAATAGGGTGATTCAATTGGGACAACCTGTATTCTTATTTTTGTTAACATAATAAAACGTTTTGACCATTACAAACAACAATGATGCCCAAAACTCTTTCTTTACATACATATGAAAGTGTTTCTGCTAAGCTTTTATTTTGGAATAATAATTTGTATGAATGTGTATGATGAGACAACCTCTCTCTTTTGAATTTTGATCAAAAAATGTCCAGTTTCATGTTAAAATCGGTATACCAGAATGTATCTCAAATGCCACTTAGAACACTGATATAGCCTGCTTTTTACTATGGACTGGATTACACTATGGAGGGGATTCAACATGGAGGTTCAAACTTGGTCTATTGTACAGGCTAGAACAACCAGCATCCCACCCACCGGGGTCGCTCAATGGCCCTTCAGGTCGGCCTAGAGGCTGTCACACTGGATGAGGAAGTGTTTACCATGAACATATCATCCTGCCAACAGTGCCAAGACACCCACAACACTTCTGCCCTGAAAGAGACCAAAGATGAGAGATGATAGTGGAGATGAAATGGAAGGACAGGAAATTTGGGGGATGTAATTAATCTACCCAGCATTTACCTGGCGGCCCGGGTAAACCCTCTAAAAAACCTATGAATCGGCTAGGTCAACCACAGGACTCGAACCCAGACCTCCCGAATGCGGGCCACAGACGAAAATGCCTGAGCCATCCTGCTTTTTATGATGGATAAGAACTACACAAGAGAGAATCAGAGTCAAGATAACCTCATCTTATACGTACGTAAAGGGAATTTCTGCTACAAAATGGCTTACCAACCTGAGGCTTCGAGATAGTCAACATGCCACATATCATCACCATATAATCCCATTGCACATGATTGCAACAACATGGGGCTTCGAGAATACCCTCGCACATCATTACCACCTCCAATCTCTATGTTTGTAAGAAATTCCTATTCCAGGTTTAAGTTTAAAATCTTGGATTTCTTTAACCAAGTCTAATGAAGGCAATGGCCTTTGAAAGTAGTCCCTCAATAACATAAAAAAGTAAGTGAAGAATGTCAATAAACCGACTACAAATAGCTTTTACGATTAATTTTGACTTCACTGTTACTAAATTCCTCCAAACACCATAGCAAGTCTAATCAGTTTTTTATGTTGAGAGTATTGAATTGTGGAAAGCATTGGAATTTTTTATAGCCAATTTGTCAAAGGTAAGTAGGAGTGTTGACATTATTTACTCCTTTTTTGACTCAATGAGCCTGTTCGTATGTAAACTTCCATTACACTAATTTGTTTTTCAATTGAGAACTGCAGCATTTCTCTATCAATACTCCACAAGATTCATGCAATTGCTGTCAAACTAAAATATACAACTTCAACAATGGGTCACAAGTGTAGCCAACGTTATTTATAAGAGGAGCCAAATATGAACAAAGTGGGCTGGGTGCAGTGAGACTATGTGGCATACTGGTTTTATGTGGGACACTTTGTATATTCCTCCTGTATTCTACACAAATGGATCTTTTTCTAAATATTATTCTTTCTATATTCATGGAGCTTCAGATAACTTCTCATGAAATAGCACTGTTAGCTGGAACACAACAGTTCCTCTACCTACTACAGCTATGTGAAAGAGAAGAACTAGTAATCTTACTTCCTTGATGCCAACAACTGTAATTCCTGATCCCCATCTTCTGCCAATATGTCAACCTGTAAATACAAATACTTGTAAGTTCAAAGTCTCCACACAGTTTTATTGCATTAATTATATATGTCATACTTGTATATCAAGTAGCAACACTGAAGTTAAGAGGATAAATCAAGTTTTACTGAACATGACACCTCATCAACTATGTGTATGCCTGCCTATGTTTAAACCCTAATGTTCAATTGCTCAGAAACAAGAAATATTAATTTGGTAATTAAAATCTGTTGGAAATTACTCAATAAAAAAAAGCTGATTAGACTGTGGTAGGTGGGTAGGCCAGAAAGGACATCACTAAAAAAACATCTGAGAAACATGGAAAAATATATACAGTAGGTAGATAGAGTCAACATGAAAAATTCAATGCCATGGCCGGGATTTGAACCACAGATCTCCTGGTTTCCGTCCAGTCGTTCTAACCCATTGAGCTACCATGGCCAATGTGCTGTCCTGACATTAAATTCTACATTTGACTCATATAATTCCCCGGTAAACCACTAGGGGCTCTCGCATTCGAGATATAACGCTTGTGGCAACTTACTATTGTAAGCACTTGAGTCCCAGGCTTCATCATTTAACTCTTATTTTAGTTAATTGATGGAAATTAATCATTTCCTCACACTAGCCATATACCGGCCATATAATTTTAAATTTTATAAATATAACACTGGTACAAACTGACTCTAAAAACATTTTCATGGAAGGCTGCCATTTTTCCATAGACGAATATTTAAATCATAAGTTCCCTTACCAATGTTTTATAAATTTAAATCATTTGTAAATACTTAACCAATGTCCTTTATATGTCTCATTTAACTTATATTTTGAAGTTTGACAAAGCCTTTTACATTCTAATACTGAATAAGGTAAATATTATGATTTCAGATTAGCAATGCCAATACTCTTGTTTATTGGCCAGTTAAGGATATCTGGCAAGATCAACATTACAACAGTCCTGGCAAAAAGTTAAACAAGACTCACCTTTAGCTCTTTATCTTCTGATTTCACTTGAGCTAATGTTCTCTCTGAACACAAGCGTTCTTCTTTTATTTCAATTTTGGTATCCATTTCCTGTGCCCCAATTAACAAATCTAAATGATCAACAGGTAGTTCTGAATCAGGTGTCATTTCTGATTTCACTTCATCTGTAAAATGAGCTTCAAACCACAAAGGTTCTTGCTTCACTTCCATTTTAATATCCATTTCTTATATTTCTGAATTCCAAGGCTTCTCTGTTTTAAGCTGATAATGTTTGAAACACAGAAGATTTTTATCAATCTCCACTTCACTTCAAAAATGGAATAAATACATGATTTTTCAAACAAGATGTTCAAAGAAATTCATCAAGTTGAGTTTTGATTAGTTGATCTTTTATATTAAGCTTCTTCAATCCATTTTCATTTGTTTCTTCTGAAGCAAAACCTGAATAAAAACACAAATATCTCAATATCTAATGATACAACAAATAATAGTCAAAGTATGAAAAATAGTGCAGGCTTTATATGCAGTGGTGCAAATATAAATGAACTCTTACGCAAAACAATTATGATAGTCCTTAGTCTGCAATATACTCTTAGTTGAAAGTTTAAAACTTTCATTTCATTAGGGAAATCGATGTACCCTTTGTACGTTCTACTATTTTAATATGACTACATTAAATATATCAAAAAATTAATACCGAGTTATGTCAGATGCATCCTTATTAAATTATCAACAGTGGGATTTCAAAGTTTATTACTTGGTCTTTATTTTTCCATATTGTAACCGATCACATTGTTGGTTGGAGCCGCCAAAAAGTCAGAGCTGTATGCGTGGGCAGGAAAGAAGAGACAGAGAGTGGCACGTAGAGCTGGATGCTTGCCGAGACAGAAAAAGATACAGAGACGAGAGAAGTCTGGAGTTTTTGGCTTTTCTGATGCAATCACAATTTTTATCAAGAGGTCTACTGCATTCTAGAAGAATGACTGGGAGGTATACATAGCAGCAATGTGTGAGAAGCAGTCAGTTGAGTTGTGTAATTGAGTTGTGCAGCTGCGTTGTAATTGTGCATTTGAACTGTACAGCTACGAATTCTTTTGTTTGCTTATGTGTGATGAAGCAACGAGACGACCTAGAAGACTGCTGATTGTATGTCATGTCTTTTTATTGCTGCAAGGTTGTAAAAAGTTACTGTTTACTTCAATAAAGGGTGTTTTAAATTCCTGTAAACAAGACTTAATTCTATCAACCCACGAAGTCACAATATTAACATGTTCTCCCATTTCATCCTTTGTTTTTGAATTTAAAGGTTTTAATACTGAATATCTATTTGTAGGTGCCAAGATGATTTCCCCCCTTCTAAAAGGCCTGTATTCTAAGCTCCAGATGCACTGCAATCTTAAGACTTATTGTGCTGCCCTATGTGATTACCACCAGTCCATTATACCTTTCTCTTATGAGATAATACATTCCCATAATGGACTCATATGAATTTCTTTTGGTTCAATTATCGGTTTCCCAAAAACATTGAATATTCTGCGATCTAAGGCTTTCCAGGATCATATAATGTGATGGACTATCTCAGTTTCCTTACCACATAGTCTGCAATCTAGATTTCCTTTCATTATGCCCATTTTGTTTAGGTGCTTCTTCATGGGAGCATGGCTTGTAGGAAGAGCCACTATCTATCTTCCCTGAATTTTGTCACACATTTTATTACAGCTGTATCTTACATGGTTCATTAATAAACACGCCAAGATGATACTTAGTACTTCAAAGACCTTTTTGAATTACTTAATGTTACTTCTGTTATGCCAAGTAAGGCCTTTTGTTCCTTAGAGTATTCTGCTTTATACAGTGTGCGCATGATAAGAAGAGTGATTGGTTTCCAAGTCCTCATTCGGAATGTTTCGTTTAACTCCGTAAACATAGATGATAACTTTGAAATTTAAAATGCGCTATACACTGACAAGTGACTAAGAGCTAAGCTTTATCATATCTGCCATATTTCGTTTTGATCAATTTCGAGGTTAATTAGCTAACCAGTTTACAACAATCGTATGTTAGATTTAGAATTTTAGTTCGTCCTTGGCAACATATACATGTTATAAGACATGTCAAAATTTATAAATACAGTATATACACAGTCAAATTGATTACATATAAACAGTAAGCAGTTTTTCTATGGTTTCATGTGGTATTTGCTTAGACTAATTTACTACAAGAAATGTCACAATATAAATATTACAGGTTTGTGAATGTACTATGCTCCCAGTGCTCATTTACATGATTATCGTTCTAAAAATTCATTAACCCTATAAAAACAGTGTGCATGCAAAAATTTCTTAACCTTATTTTTAAAATATTTTAATGATGCAGCTTGTTTACATGAATTAGGAAGTTTTTTGCATAACATTATCCCTTTGTAGTTAAAGCTTCCTTCATGAAGGCTCGTTTGGTGTTCGAATTGCCAGTTTATCCATGTTACGAGTGTGGTGGTAATGTACATCAGCATTTATTTGAAAATGCTTTATATTTGTATGAACATTTGTAGATGTTATGGTTCTTGAAAGGGGACACCTCCGTATAACTGTGATCTGAATGTAATTGAGCTGGCATGGGCAAAACTAAGGAATGTTTTCAGAGGATGCAACGTTACTTGCGATATCTTCGCTTATCTTACACGCTATTTTGCTGAACTTTGTTTTTCAAGGTTGACCACAGTACAAAAACAAAAGAGCATTAGCTCTCGCTTCTTCCGCTTTGCCTGCACCACACCGTAAATCCAGTGCTCAAGAAAACATGCGTGTACTGTACATGGGTATGTCGACTAGACTGTGTGTAAGACTGTTTATTATTGCATGTTTATATATAATCTGGTTATAGCTATCATCTGTTATGTATTTTTTTTTAAAGTGTTGGCTTCCTATAAATTTGAAATGTTATTTTTGTTTCATTCCTAATGATATTTACTTTCAAGAAATGGAGTTGTCCATTGACTTTCATTTCTGTTGGGAATTTGATAGCCTTGTCCTGTAGGCTGAGTAGTTTTCACGCATTGCCTAAATGCATATGTGGAATTGTTACAAAGTTGTCATAAACATATTGGTACCAAACCTTGAAGACCCATGCGACAGCCATTTTTATATTTCAAATGAACTCATAAGTTTCCCAAAAAAGATGAAAGTGGACTGTCCATAGATAACTGGCTACAAATAGTTTCTTCACTTAATTTGGACATCACTATTACTGAATTCCTACAAACACACATTACCTTTCTTCTCATTCAAAATGAAGAGACGTGACTCACTTTACTGCGAATCTGTTAATAGGGTGCAAATTATGTGAGAAAGTAAATAATGGACTTCTCAGTTCATAATACAACATGGGCATACAGACCTATTAAAACTTTACATATGTTAAAATATGACCCTGTATTAGTGTTCTGTAAAATTATTAAAAGTATTTGAGGATGTAAAATTAAAGTTTAATACCAAAATCCACTAAATTAATTTTTATTTTCTCTTTATTTAATATCCTCCAACATATGTCATATCTGTCGGTGCATGAAATGTAACTTTATTAATTCTGTAATCATTCTACATGATACATGATATGCCAACAGGAAGAAAATATTGTCACCCAAACGTCGGAACTCCCTATAGAAGCGGCCGGCAGCAGCAAGAGACGGTGGGCGTTTGCCACGAACCCCTCATTTGTCTTATAGCGGTAAAGAGGGTTGGCTGGAAAAACATCACTGTGCCGTCCCTTTCCGTTCCACCTGAGTTCTCGAACTTATGGGATATTTCATCTAATCCAGAACGTTCTCGATTGGCCAGCTGACCCTATATAAGCACCACATCGGGCTGGAGGAAAGTTAGTGAGTTCTTGGCGACCAGCGAAGCAGCGTCGTGCTAGTGTACGGACGAGAAGACTGTGTACGTGTGTCGGAGGAGTTTACGTGATTGCGAATGCAAGTGGAACTGTAACGGACGAACTGGTGAATCGTAATTGTGTGCATTACGTAATTTTGTGTAATTGGCAAGTGTTCAACTGTAAGTCGGTGGAAATAAAGAACATTTTTGAGTGGTGCAATTGGACTTTTCATTTCACGAACCCACAGTCACACTGGTGTCAGGAAGCGGGACGACAACATCGCCGAACATTACAACCATGGACGCGGCTTTGGAAAAGATTTTGGAGAAGATGATGGAAATGAAGGCCGAATTAACAGCGAAGACGGAAACGGCAAACAACAATTTAGCCACGACAATGATCGCAAAGATGGCTGAACTGACCACGGAAGTAAAAGTGGCGAACGAGGCTCTCGCCGCCAAATTTGAAGAACAGTTGGCCGGCGTGAGGGATGACGTGACGGAGCTGGGCAAGCGGATGGGCCAAGTGAACGAGCGCGTCGAGGACCTGGCGAACCGCTTCATTGACCTAGAGGAAAAGGCCGACAGTAACGCCAAGTACCTGAACGCCGTGGTGGAAGACGTCGAAGACCTTGCGAACCAGATAAACAACCTGGAGGGAAAGGCCGACAGCAGCGTCAAGTCCCTGAACGCCATGGTGGAGGACGTCGTCGGCAGGAAGCTGAAGGATTTGAAGGCCGACGCACCGGGACGCGACACAACATCGGCGCCGGTCAAACCTCCGAAATATGACGGCGCGTCAACGTTTGAGGTCTTCCGCCACCAATGTGACGCAGTGGACAAGCACAACAAATGGTCGCCAGAGGAGGAGGCCACACAATTAATAGCCAGCCTCCAGGGACGGTCCGCGGAAGTCCTGCACGCGGTGCAGACAATGGCGGCGTCCAAGGACATCTGGGAGGCCCTGGAGAATAGTTTCGGAAACCACCGCTTAGCCACAGCGTACCGCAGCCAGCTAAAGGCCAGGTCACAGCAGACGGAGGAGACGCTGCAGGAGTTCGCCCTGGCAGTTGAACAACTAGCAAGCAAGGCCCTAGTCGACCTCCCACTAGAGTTCGTATCCCGGGAAGCTGCCTACATATTCGTGGACGGGGTACGAGATACGGAGATTCGTCAGCGCCTAATGCTCGGCGATTATAAAACCATCCACGAGGCGCTAACGGCAGCATTAAGGATGGAGGCGGAGAAAGTAACATCTATCCCGACGTCGAGGACGAGGAGTGTCCGCTACACCGGAGAGAGAAGACCAGTCGAGGGACGCCGGCGAACACCTAGTGGCCTGTGTTGGAGGTGTGGACAGCCCGGACACCTGCAAAGAGACTGCCTACACCAGGAAGAGCAGCCGGAAAATGAGTAAGGGCCGTCGTGGAGAGGGGCACGTCGGCGCCATCACCACCATCCCCTCGAGTGACACTGCGCGCCGTCAGCCGGCGTATGGATGACAGCCTCATCGCGGACGGTTGGGTAAGAGGAAAGCCGTGCCGCGTGCTGGTGGACACAGGGGCGGCCGTGACCATCATAAGACCTGACGTGGCGAAGGGTTTGCCGACAAGGAAGACCAGCCGACCATACCCGCTGGTCACGGCATCGGGCGACACCTCGCCTGTGGAGAAGGAGGCCCTGCTGGAGCTGAACTTGGGACGGAGTGTCGTACGTGTGTGGGTGTTCGTCGCGAAGGTGGCTGAGGTGATTCTGGGACTGGATGCCCTCAGGAGCCATGAGGCGACGGTCGACGTCGGCAGGAAGGTACTGCGGCTCAACGGAGAAGAGGTTATACTCCGTCAACCAGAAGAGCGCCTTGGAATTTGCAGGGTCGTCTTGAGCGAAGACGTGGTTGTCCCCGCGAGGAGCGAGGTGGTGGTGACGGCGCGACTGGAGGGCCAGAAAACCAGGAACATGATGCTGGACCAGAAGACGCCTGTACACGGACTGTGTGTAGCCAGGGCATTGCTGCCGTACCGAGAGGAGGTGCCCGTGAGACTGCTAAATCCGAAGGACGCCGATCACGACGTCTAGGCCGGGACGGAGTTGGGAACGTGCGAGCCCGTGGTGAGCGTAACAGCTATCGACGAGACACAGGAGCTGGCACCGAAGCAACACCTGGGGCCCCGGCTAGAAGGCTTAGTGGAGAGGGCGGCCGACCACCTGACCGCAGAACAGCTGGAGAAGGTTCGACAACTGCTAAGACGGTATCAGCGCGTCTTCAGCCAAGGTGATAGTGACTACGGCCGCACGGACAACGTGCATCACCGCATCGACACCGGGGACGCCCGGCCTATTCGGCAACCACATAGACGCGTTCCGCTGGCGAAGCAAGGGGCGGTACGAGACATGCTGGAGGACATGAGATCCAGGGGAGTGATTGAAGAGTCTGACAGCCCTTGGTGTTCCCCTGTAGTCTTGGTGACGAAGAAGAACGGCGAGCTGCGCTTCTGCGTAGACTACAGAAAGCTGAACGCTGTCACCCGGAAGGACTGTTTTCCCTTACCACGGATTGACGACACGCTAGCTGGTGCACAGTGGTTCTTGACCCTGGACCTGAAGTCGGGCTACTGGCAGGTAACTCTAGACCCGAGAGACAAGGAGAAGACCGCATTCTCGACGGGCCAAGGGCTCTGGCAGTTCACGGTTATGCCCTTTGGCCTCTGCAACGCACCAGCTACCTTCCAGCGCCTCATGGAGTCAGTGATGAGAGGGCTGACTTACGATGCCTGCCTGCTATACCTGGACATCACCATCGTCGGGAAGACTTTTGAAGATCACCTCGAGAATCTGAGTAAGGTGCTACAGAGACTGCAGGCGACCAACTGGAAGCTGAACGCGAAGAAGTGCCAGCTCTTCCGCAAGGAAGTTAACTACTTGGGCCACATAGTCTCAGCAACCGGAGTGGCCACAGACCCGGAGAAGACAAAGGCTGTGAGAGATTGGTCTCGCCCAAAGGATAAGAAAGAGTTGCGCAGTTTCCTGGGGCTGTGCAGTTATTACCGCCGCTTCATAAAGGGGTTCTCCAACATCGCAAAATCCCTCGCCCGCCTGACAGAGGAACACCGGCCTTATGCATGGACAGAGGACGCCGAAAACGCTTTCCAGCACCTATAGGAGACCCTGTGCAGTGCTCCAATTTTGGGTTTCCCACAACCGGGCGGCGCCTTCATTGTGGACACCGACGCCAGCGACCAACGCATTGGAGGTGTACTATCGCAGATCCAGGACGCCCATGAGCGGGTGATAGCCTACTACAGCAAGACGCTATCCAAGGCAGAGAAGAACTACTGCGACACCCGACGACAATTATTGGCGGTAGTAAAGACCTTGGAGCACTTCCACAAGTACCTGTACGGTCAGCCATTCCACCTGAGGACTGACCATTCCACCCTAACCTGCCTATTGAGCTTTAAGAACCTGGAAGGCCAGACAGCACGTTGGGTCCAGAGGCTGCAGGAGTACGACTTCACCTCGGAACATCGTAGAGGGAAGAGCCACGGTAACGCAGACGCCATGTCCCGAAGACCCTGTCCAGAAGAGTGCGGCCAGTGCACAAGAGTGGAAGAGAAGGAGCGTGCCGCAGCAGTCCGAGCAGTTGTGGCAGTGCCTGCGGACGGCTGGGATAGTGCAGGCCTGAGGAGGGAGCAGTTGGCGGACGCAGACTTGGGGCCACTCTTGAGGGAAGTGGAGGCAGGGACGAGACCAACGTGGGAGGACATCGCACCGAGGAGCGCCACCTACAAGTCGTACTGGGCCCAATGGGACTCGTTGAATACTAGAGAGGGCGTGCTGTTCCGGGTATGGGAGTCACCCGATGGGAAGACGCAGAGAGAACAGTTGGTACTTCCCCGGAGTAAGGTCCGGGAAGTCTTGGAGGATGTGCACGCCGGTACTTCGGGAGGGCACCTGGGAGCGAACCGAACAATTGACAAACTACGGCAGCGCTACTACTGGCTGAGACTCCGAGCAGATGCTGAGAGATGGTGCCGTCAGTGTCACGTGTGCGCGGCGAGTCGTGGCCCCCAGACTAGGAGCCGGGGTCGCATGCAGCAGTACAACGTCGGAGCGCCTTTCGAACGGATCGCCGTTGACATTGCTGGACCGTTCCCAGTTTCCGACCTAGGCAGCAAGTACCTAATGGTGGTCGTGGACTACTTCACCAAGTGGCCGGAGGTGTATGCCATCCCAAATCAAGAGGCAAAGACAATCACAGACTACCTCGTGGAGCAAGTGTTCTGCCGATTTGGGGTGCCGTTAGAGCTACACACCATTATTCTGGGTGGTTCTGTGTGGTTTTGGCTTTGTGCTGTCCAGCACTGGCATCCAGGCTTTGTGTAGGCGTGCTATTTCTTCTTTTCTATTAAAACTGTTTGTGTGTTTATGGATTTCAATGGCTTCTATGTATAACCATGCATGGTAGTAAGCTGTGTTGTCGAGCATCTCAATTTCTTTAAAATTAATGTCATGGCCCACTAACAAAGCATATTCAGCCACAACTGATTGACCCAATCGGCAGTTGCCTTTGTGTTCCTTGATGCAGGGTTTTATGCTGCGCTTGGTGGTGCCAACATATACCTGTCCACAGCTACATGGTATACGGTAAATTCCCTGCATCAAGAGCGGGTCCAGTCTGTCCTTCGCCGACCTCAGTGTTGTTTTAGCTTTCTGGTGGGCTTGAAAATGGTTTTTATATTGGAAAGTCTAAACATGTAAAGATGAATGAAATGATGCTCAAATGTGTACAGGGTACATAGAGCTTAGAGTTACATGACATTCATATTTCAGGATAAGGGAAAACCTCCAACATTAAGTCATATCGGACGATGAATGAAATGATGTTCAAATGAGTACAGGGTACATAGAGCTTAGAGTTACCAACATTCATCTTTCAGGATAAGAGAAAACCTCCAACGTTAGGTCATATCGGACGATGAATGAAATGATGTTCAAATGAGTACAGGGTACATAGAGCTTAGAGTTACCAGACATTCATCTTTCAGGATAAGAGAAAACCTCCAACGTTAAGTCATATCGGACGATGAATGAAATGATGTTCAAATGAGTACAGGGTACATAGAGCTTAGAGTTATCAGACATTCATCTTTCAGGATAAGAGAAAACCTCCAACGTTAAGTCATATCGGACGATGAATGAAATGATGTTCAAGTGAGTTCAGGGTACATAGAGCTTAGGGTTGCCAGACATTCATCTTTCAGGATAAGAGAAAACCTCCAACGTTAAGTCATATCGGACAATGAATGAAATGATGTTCAAGTGAGTACAGGGTACATAGAGCTTAGTTACCTGACATTCATCTTTCAGGATAAGGGAAAAACATATCAGAAAACTCATCCCTACTGAGATTTGAACTTGGGACCTTTTGAATGTGAGGCAAACGAATTGTACTGTATGTCGTTCTTTCAATACTAGAAGGAACTAGGCTCAAGGACATTGAACAGATTATACAACCATGTAATATTTATAATTACATTTGTAATTTTATGATTTAATATTTATAATTACAGCAAATAGTTTTAACATAAATCACCTAGAAGTATGACAAAATCAGACCCTGTGACTAATAACCGGTGCAGCAAAATCAACTCCAATCACGGCAATGCAAGCCTTAACTCGGAACTATCCAATACATCTAACTTTAGAGGAGGAGGCACTAATTCAACATGAAAAAATGTTGCGGTTAAAAACAACAAAATGGGAGAAAAGATTACTACAACCAATCACGATGAAAACACAAACAAGTTTCCTACACAAATTTATGGAATTAAAAACAGATCTGAATCTTCCTAATTCTAAAGAAAACATTTTAATCAAAGAAAACCCACTAACTTTTGAACCAATTAATATTTAATTAGATTTAGAACAAATAGTTACAAAGTCTGAAACTTCCAAACCTGTACTAAAAGCATTAGAAACTGTGAACAATAGATACCCACCTGAAGAATGGTTACATATCTACACAGATGGATCTAACTTGGACAACAACTCAGGAGCAGGAATTAAGTGCACACTGTTCTCATTCTATCAACCAGTAGGATATCACACAACAAATTTTGATGCAGAAGTAATGGCTATTCTTATTTCACTCCAACACCTTCTATACAGAATAGATAAATTCAGAAATGCTGTCATACTTTCTGATTCTAAAGCAGCATTATGTGCAATAAGTTCATATAAAATGAGGTCAATCCAAATTAAAGAATGTCACAAAATGAAGCAACAACTTCAGAAACTACAGAAAAGAATTATATTACAATGGATACCTGCACATTGTGGAATTACTGCAAATGAATCAGCTGATTTTCTTGCCAAGAAAGGTGCAAATTTAATTCAGAACAAAAATAAAAGGCTTACCCTTTACATCCATAAAAAGATTAATCAAAAGCAAATATAAAAACAAACAAAACCAATCAATATCTGACAAAGCCAAAAATAAAGAATGGAACATTTTAATTAAAAATCCAGAAATTAATTCAGAAATCCCACGTAAAGCTGCAGTAGTCAATTTTTGGTTACTTACGGAAGATGATTATTTGGCCCAACACTTACAGAGAATAGGAATTTATAAAAGTCCAAATTGTCCTCTGTGCAACAAAATAAGAAATGACTGAAGATCATCTTTTAACCTGTGAAGCCCTACGTGCCGGACCCACTACACAGAAATATTGGAGAACAAGAGAGCTAATGGCTTCATTGCCAAAGCCTAGCATTTGAAAACAAAGAAGAGGAAATGACTGAAGAACATCTTCTAACCTGTGAAGTCCTACCTGCCGGACCCACTACGCAGAAATATTGGAGAGCAAGAGAGCTAATGGCTTCATTGCCAAAGCCTAGCATTTGACAACAAAGAAGAGGAAATGACTGAAGAACATCTTTTAACCTGTGAAGTCCTACCTGCCGGACCTACTACACAGAAATATTGGAGAGCAAGAGAGCTAATGACTTCATTGCCAAAGTCTAGCATTTGACAACAAAGAAGAGGAAATGACTGAAGAACATCATCTAACCTGTGAAGTCCTACCTGCCAGACCCAATTCACAGAAATATTGGAGAGCAAGAGAGCTAATGGCTTCATTGCCAAAGCCTAGCATTTGAAGACAAAGAAGAGGAAATGACTGAAGAACATCTTCTAACCTGTGAAGCCCAACCTGCCGGACTAACTACACAGAAATATTGGAGAGCAAGAGAGCTAATGTCTTCATTACCAAAGTCTAGCATTTGACAACAAAGAAGAGGAAATGACTGAAGAACATCTTCTAACCTGTGAAGCCCTACCTGCCGGGCCCACTACACAGAAATATTGGAGATCAAGAGAGCTAATCGCTTCATTGCCAAAGCCTAGCCTTTGACAACAAAGAAGAGGAAATGACTGAAGAACATCTTCTAACCTGTGAAGCCCTACCTGCCGGACCCACTACACAGAAATATTGAAGAGCAAGAGAGCTAATCGCTTCATTGCCAAAGCCTAGCATTTGACAACAAAGAATAGGAAATGACTGAAGAACATCTTTTAACCTGTGAAGCCCTACCTGCCGGACCCACTACACAGAAATATTGGAGAGCAAGAGAACTAATGGCTTCATTGCCAAAGCCTAGCATTTGACAACAACAACATATTTATAATTACTAAGCTTATTTATAACATCTAACCCCAATCATTACAGCAGATGCAGGTGTACACTAGGGAACATAGAAGCTACATTATAGCATACCTTTATGTTGTAAATAATGTACATGGGCAACATTATTCTGAATTTCTTTCTGGACTTTCAACAATATTTGATGTGCACATGACCTACAGGCCAAATACTCTTACATATCTAGTTGTATGCTGGAGTAGCTACGAGCCATTTACATACAGGAACAGGTTATAGGGCTTATGCAAGTCTAGTATTCTGGCTGTGTAACCAAGAATTAAATTTAAAGATGTTTTACGTATCAACCACATAACACATATGCAAGTATAGACTGTCAGAACATTGAATGGGTGTCAAAATGTTTATTCCATTTTTTTAACAATGGCCTCCAATATGTGAAATATTAAAAGTGTTAAGAAAAAAATATTTAAAATATATAGTTTCATATGACAATTATGCAATGTCTACATATGATTCTATTGTTTTCACTGCCAACTTATGCACAGAAACTAAAACCTGCTAGAACTGGTTCTGCAGTGCTTCTCCTTCTTCTAATGTTTCACTTAAGAGGTGCACTTGAATACTACAATACAACCTTGACATTGATGTGCACAGGTTATATTTACTCAATGTCTTCGGCAATAAGGTAATTTATGGGTCCACGAAACAGAGCTTATTCATTAGATTTAACGTAACATGGAGAAAAGATTAATCAACTGCAAAACGTGGAATGTACTTGTGCTAATAAAGAGCTCCATGAATGTTATACTCCTCCGGTTAGGTTAAGCCTGGTTAAGTTCTTTGTGTAAGCTTAGATATTTGACTCAGGAAGATCAAATATTTCTGAAAGATTTAAATTAGTTCTATAATTGTATATAACCTTAATCTGTTTTATTCATTTCACACTCGTTTGATGTAATTACAAACTCTACTTAGGAAATTCCGTAACTCACTAAAAGTTTGCGTGTTCGTTTTCATCGTCTCTCGAATTGTACTCGATATCATCTACACATACTGTCAACATGATACTCCCCCCCACCCATCATCACATATGCAAGTGTTACCCTTAATTATCCGTAAGTTGGTATGACTACTTGTCCTCGATCTTTTGAACCACTAATAATACTTCTACAGCTTTTGGGTCAAAATGTTAGTTTCGGTCGAAACTTAAGAAAAGGTCGATAAACTATTCTACTTGTAACAACTTACGTGCTCTCCGACGCCGCTTTAGCTTCCAATCCTCGCTGAAGATAGCCCCATAACATCTTATCACCATAGATGTTGCGGGAAAGCAACACTTACACAGCCTTCTTGAGCATAACCCAAGAGATCCACATCGTTTCGGAACATGACTTAAATGTTCTCCTTAATATATAATAGACGCATCAAATTTGATGGACGGTCCTGTGTTATGCTATTTATTAGTTCGTGTTAGGTTTGGTTAGTTTAATAAATGAACAACACCTCAAAAGGACGGATGGCTGAGTCCAGAAACATTTACTCCTGCCATCAATAATAATCTGGCCTTTATAACACGATTTTCTACTGCTGGAAAATACCATACGTATGATAGATTTTTGTATTGAACAATGCCTGCTCAGGGCCACTCATTATTGCCGCATCATTACCTCTTTATTATAAACTTTTATAACATGTATGTTCATCCTGATGTTTATGTATCTTTGACTTCTTAAAACCACCTGTTATCTTCTGCAGGGATACGAAACTCTTCATTCATGGTTGTCTAGCTATCTCGGCTGTTTGGTCACTTCGTCATGTTTAGTGGTAATGGTATTTTTATATTTACGTTTGCTGTTAAAGTTCGTCCATTTATATATTTTCCATTCTTTTTTTCCCAGTAAGGGGTTACATAAGTTCTTAACGAAACAAGTAAGCCTGTACATCATGTTTTATTGATTGGAGCTAAAGTGGCGGTCAATGATGAAGTTGAGGAGATCGGCTGAACTAAAAATATGAACGTATCTATAACATGAGTAAATGTTGCTCAAAGCGAGTGCTAAAAGGTATACGGTTTATTTTAATGCATCGTCTCATCTCTATGGAATTATTGCAAAGATGTCATCAGCATATCGGCCGCGCCGTGGTTAGATCGCTCGAGTCTCACCAAGGTGGCCTGGGTTCAATTCCAGGCGCCCGCAAAGTGAGATTTCTGATGCACAAGACGCCGCTGGAGCGGGTTTTCTACGGGATCCTTCCCCCAGCTGTCTCATTCCACCGGTGCTCCATCCTATTGTATTGAAAAGGACCTGAGTAACATCAATAAGACCAGCAGCCATACAAATGTGAAGGTAGTGGGTCTCTTCCATAGGCATGACAAGCCTCAGCTTCATTGGAGGGTGAGGGACATGAATCTTAGACTTGATCGTGCCTTGTTAGGGCCTGCAGCCTCTCACATGTGTATGATAGATGTTAACAGTATCAGCAGGGATAATTACACTCTTCATGGTCTACACCTAAATTCTAGAGGCAAAGAGAAGTTGTCACTTCTGATTGCTGACAGAATTAAAGGCAAAATTCCTGTTGTTGCAAGTAGAAGGTCTTTTTTAGGTTAAACCAATATAAGCCCAGTAACTCTAGGCAAATTAAATCAATCATCCCTAATAGCTTCATGACAATAAATTCAATTAAAAATACTCCTCTCAAGAACAATAGTAATGATAATAATATCAATAATATTAATAATAACCACTGTCTATCTGTATTTCATCAAAACATAAGAGGCATAAGAAACAAATTAGATGAACTAGCTATTAATCTGCATACTGAAATTCAACTACCACATGTTTTATGCCTTTCTGAACATCACTTGACACAGCAGGAATTTAAGCCAATTTCATTGCAAGGGTACTCTTTAGGAGCAGAATATAGTAGAAAAAAATTACATAAAGGTGGAGTTTGTATATATGTTAGAAATGATCTGATCTTTAAAGCTTTAGATTTATCCTGATTTTGCTATGAAAAAGACCTCGAACTCTGTGCAGTTCAGTTAACTGGAAGTAATTTGAACTTAGTCATAGTAGCCATTTATCGATCTCCCTTAGGAAGTTTCCAGATTTTTAAAAATCAATTAGAATATGCTCTGAACTTTCTATTTAAAACAAAAAGAGAAATAATCATTTGTGGTGACATAAATGTAGATTATCTGAAATCAAGTCTTCAAAGGGAACAGCTTAGCTCTTTATTTACCACATACCACATGACACATACAGTTAACTTTCCAACAAGAATCCAAAATAATTCATCCACAGCTATTGATAACATATTTGTAAATTCAGATATAACTAAATTTTGCTCTGTCTCATCAAAAACTAATGGACTATCAGATCATGATGCACAAATTCTAAGGATTGATAAGATAAATTTAAAACTCAAACCTAAATACACATATATTAAATATAGGGAAATAAACGAAAATACTCTGAATGAATTTAGTAAGAACCTTAAACTTGAATCTTGGAAACAAACTTATGAGGTTAATGGAACCAACAACAAATATAATAGCTTTCTTCAATGCTTTAAAACTAAGTTTGAATTCTGCTTCCCATCCAAGTATAAAAAAACATTTAACTTTAAAAAAGACAATTCCTGGCTCACTTTAGGAATTAAAACCTCATGCAGGCACAAAAGAGAACTATATCAGCAAGTTAGAATCAGTAACAATTTGCATTTAAAAAAGTACTACAAAAAATATTGTAAACTTCTAAAGAAGGTAATAATAGCAGCTAAAGTATTGCATTATAATAAACTAATTCAAAACTCAGACAATAAAATAAAAACCAGTTGGAATATAATAAAAAATGTGACACGTAAACACTCATCAGAAAATTGCCCAATAACACTCAATGTTGACAATCATGAAATTGCCAAACCTCTTGTAGTTGCAGAATTGTTTAACAGATTCTTTTTGGATGTAACAAAAAAATTAAATATTAATTATGGAAGTAAAGATGCAGCACTAGAATTTCTAAGTTCAAGTTTCACAAACAATGTACCTACATTTAAAATCAGTTTAACTACACCTTCCGAAATAAATAAAATTATTGACTCTTTAAAAATGAAGAATTCTTCCGGTTATGATGAAATAACTACAAAAATCCTAAAATCTTGCTCCTCACAAATTAGCATTACCCTTAGTTATTTATGTAATGAGTCTCTAAAGACTGGTATTTTCCCTGACAGAATGAAATACTCAGTTGTTAAACCTCTTTTCAAAACAGGCAAACGCAATAATATTTCAAATTATAGACCAATATCTCTCTTGCCAATATTTTCAAAAGTTCTTGAAAAAGTAATGTTCACCAGACTGTATAAACACCTTGAATGTAACAACATACTTGTCAGTGATCAGTTTGGATTCAGAAAAGGAATATCGACTAATAATGCAACTTACAAGCTTACACATGAAGTGTTGACTGCCTTAAATGATAAAAGACATGTAGGTGGAATTTTTTGTGATCTAGCAAAGGCTTTTGATTGTGTTAATCATGACATTCTTATAGCAAAACTGGAATTCTATGGGATAAAAAATGAACATTTAAGATGGTTTGTATCATATCTAAATGAAAGAAAACAGAGTGTTGAAGTAGCTGTCAGTGATATTGGTTATGAAAAACAAACTTCGAATTGGAAAATAGTAACTCATGGAGTACCCCAAGGTTCCGTGTTAGGGCCTTTATTATTTCTTATCTATATAAATGACCTCTCACTTTATATAAAGGGCATTGCAAGTACAGTTCTTTTTGCTGATGACACTAGTGTCCTGGTGACCAGTACAAATTTAAACAAGTGTACAATTAAAATGAATTATGTTTTGAACTGTATGTCATGCTGGTTTAAAGCAAACAAATTATCTGTGAATCTAGACAAAACAAAAGTGGTCAAATTTATAACCTGTCGTACATCACATACTGAAATAGAAATCGGGATTAATGATATGTTATTAGAAGAAATTGACAGCATAAAATTTCTGGGCCTTCATGTGGACAGATGTTTAGATTGGAAAGCTCACATAAATTATATCTTACCTAAACTTAGCTCTGCCTGTTATGCTATCCGAGAGCTGGTTAATGTGAGTTCTATTGACACACTTAAATTGGTATATTATGCATACTTTAACTCTATTATGGAGTATGGAATATTATTTTGGGGCAACTCAGTAGAAAGTAAAAAAATATTCCTTATGCAAAAGAGGGTTATAAGAATCATTACTAACACCCACACCAGATGCTCCTGTAAAGATCTTTTTACAAGATTGAAGATATTAACGCTTCCTTGCATGTATATATTCTCGATCCTAAAATTCTTTGTATGCAATCGTGGCTTATTTGCAACAAATAATGTAATTCACAAAATAAACACTAGACAAAAGTATAATATCCATTATCCCAGTGCTAAACTTTCTTGCTTCCAGAAAGGTGTGTACTATGAAACTATCAAAATATTTGGCGCACTTCCTAATGTTCTTAAAGAAAAAGTTGATAATTTCGGTGCTTTTAAAAAAGCTGTTAGAGAGTACCTTTGCTCAAAATCTTTTTATTCTGTACAAGATTATCTGAATGACAAATTATCCTGATAATGCTTCTGTAGCTCTATAAGTAGTATTTAACTATTCCAATGACAAATCATTACTTATAAATATTTGATGCAAGCTGAAAGTTTATTTTTAATCTATATGTATTTAATAAATAACAAGAATGGTATCCATTGCAAAAAATTTGAGACGTACTGGCATAAGCCAAGTGAAAGCTGGTTTAAAAAGTGTTTCATTTTGTATCATATATAATTATCCCTGCTTTGTTTTCCATATTATTGTTCATATTGCCTGTATACTATAACATGTGTCTTATGTTAACTTTTGTTCATATATACGCTATTAAACTTTATACCTCTAGACATGTTCAATGTTCACAGCCTTTTCTGGCTACAAGTGAACCTACTGAACGCAAATCAATCTAATCTAATCTAATCCTCACCACATATATACAGTACGCGCAAAATAAAAAGAGCGCTGGATTTGCGGGGCGGTGCCGGCAGAGGGGAGGATGCTAGAGCATCTGTTTGTGCAGTGTGGTCAACCCTGAAAACACAGTGCAGGAAAATAGCGTGTAAGATAAGCGAAAATATGTGCCGCAAGTGTGAGATCTGTTGACAAACAAATTGCATTCGATCCGATAAGCTATATGTTTATATATGTACTATTTATGAAACACACAAAAATTGTAAACAAATATTATGACAGCTATAAATATTCACTCATTCGCTTTGTGATTCTTCGATTTCTGAGTCCACTGCATCAGTTTCATCGCTAGTATCCTCTGATGTGTTGATGATAATTTCATCAATCGCATTTTCTATTACACCATCATTTCTCCAATATTTCATCTCCAGCTCCTGGACCTTCTTGCAGTAGCTTTCCCAATCCGTCGCAGTTACAGAAGAGAATGCTTCTATAGCAAGTTTCTGCAGATTTGTGGCTGACATATCACCAGTAACGTTGTGTCCTCTGAAAACGTACTTGATTTTTGCCCACGCCAGTTCAACTGCATTCAGATCACAGTTATGGCCTCTATTAAACTATAGAGTGTAGTTTTCGTTATTTCATAATCACGGGCAATACCCCTTCTTTCCAACCAACATATCATTGTTGCTTTCAGGTAGTATCTTGTCGGAGTTTTGTCCAACTGTCGAGAGTGATATGGTGCATTATCAATGACCAAAATTGATGACGGTGGAAGGTTAGGGAGAGCCTGTGAGCTAAACCATTTTTCAAAATTATGCGAATTAATTTGTCCGTTCGTCGCTCGGAAGGTACACATGATGATGAGTTTCGTGTGCCCTCAGCCACAATTACAAACTGGTTAAGCTGCAGTGATTAACCTCAAACTTGCACAACCGAATGCACACAGAAAACAAAGAGCGCGCGTAAAAGCTTAGCATATTAGTCACTAGATGTCAGAGTGTACTAGTATAGCGTATTTCATGTTTTCAAGTTGTCATCTGTGTTCACGGAGTTAGCCGAAACCTACCGAGTGAGGACTAGGGAGACGAACGCTCAAGATATCTTGAGCATACTGTAATTAATCTCACCTTATCTAGTAGAGTGTGAGTGTGTGGTGTTTAAGGGCCCGTCGACAACAAGGTCATTTGGGCCCCCTTATCTAGTAGAAGCGGCGTTAAATGCTACTCAATTTCATCAGCATATCGGTATCAAAGTTTGAAGATCCTTGGAAAAGCCATATTTACGTGTGTTTCAATTGAACTTATAAATAAATTTGCCCAAAAGAGATGAAAGATATTGAGATGTATTCATTTAATTTTTGTAAAGAACAAATTATGTACTAAGCATAGTTCAAATATAAAACTGTACACAGCGTGGATTTTTAACTAGCCTAGCTCAGATGGCATAACTTCATGCTGGGAAAGGTGGGAACAATGAAAAACCAAAACTGCATGGCGGAACGAGCGAGTGTTATTAAACATAAGTGGGAAAACTGTTACGAAGTGGTGAAAGGACAATAACATAGAACATGTTGAATGTTCTTAAGTTCTATCATGAATTTCAAGTATTTGCTATTGAAGAAGTGGTGAAAAGTTAACCAGTTCTTTGTGAACAATGGAACTATTAAAATAAAGTGCTGTCGGCAGTTAATTCTGATCCCGACCTTCGAAATGTTCCCTCCACAAACTGCTCCTGGAGATTGGTTTCAAATTTGTTAGCGGAAAAAGCGTCATTGTGGACAGAGATACTTAATTAGTTAATTGATGGAAATTAATCATTTCTACACACTAGCCGTATATAGTCTAAGGTCTTTGATAGATAAGTCAACATGAAAAATTCAATGCCACGGCCGGAATTTGAACGGATCTCCTGGTTTCCGTCCAGTCGCTCCAACCCATTGAGCTACCATGGCCAACGTGCCGTCCTGACATTAAATTCGCCATTTAAGTTGTATATTTCCCCGGTGAACCACTAGGGGCTCTCGCATTCGAGATACACAGTTTGTGGCGACTTACTAACGTAAGTACTTGAGTCCCAGACTTCATCATGGTAGCTGAATGGGTTAGAGCGACTGGACGGAAACCAGGAGATCCGTGGTTCAAATCCCGGCCGTGGAATTGAATTTCTCATGTTGACTCTATCAGAGATAATTGATGTTGGAGAGAGTCGGGCCCAAATGACCTTGTTGTCGACGGGCCCTAAAACACCACACACTCACCCACTTGATGTTGGAGAGATTTTCAGCGTAAAATGAAAGAACTCCGAAAAACTCGTAAATTGTGTATTTGGCTGAGACGTGGGTTAATACCAGCCCCACGACAAGCAAAGCATCGGCTGACATCCCTGTAACTTCAAGAAAGCTGGCATTTCAATTAGGCTTATGTATAAGGTTTAAAAATCCTAAACGCTTACTAGTTTTACACATAGGAAGTGAGGATGGTTTCGTCGAAAGTGGTGAACTTGTGTTCGTATTAAAAACAACCAGAGAATATCACGAGGAAATTAATGGTGACGTTCTCAGCTCCTCTGAAAAGGTTCTCACTAAATTACTAGCAAATAGTGTCCTCGTGATAACAATGCACCCTACAATGGTGTGAGATTAGAATGCATAACGAACCAGTCTTGGAAAAAAATGCTCTCATAGGTAGGGATCCGATTCTGAAATTAAAAAGCAGGGACACTTTGACATTATGTTATCGGAAAACCGAAAGACCTGTTTACTACACATACAAATTGAGTAAATAATGAATTAATACAGATATGAGCACAGTACAATCCCTTCTTTTTGTTTCAGTAATCCAAACGTTTTCCCAATAATTATAAATTCTTTTAGTTCATAAAAAATACTCTGGCTTTAATGAAAACCTTTTCATATAAAATAAGTTCTCTCATTATTATAGGAAGTACATGATAAAACAACTAAGTTTCTATCTGTAGAAACAGACTATTGGCGTAATATAATATATAAACACATAATTTACATGCATCACAATGTTAAGCTATACAAAATTGTGTATAAAATTTTAGATATTACTGCAATTACTAATGAAACACAATGTTATGTTAGTTTAATAAGATGAATCTGAATGAAAATACAAATAAAAATGACATTCATAATTTTAGTTTACATCACATAAATCACTCCCCTCCAACATAGTTACTGAATGCAAAACATGATATGGAAATGAGATACACAACTACTGCCTTTGTACATGGAGGATTAAAGTGCTAAAGGTAAATTCATCAGCAGTATCTACAGACAAATTACCAAGGGATTTTGGTTCCCTCTTCTTTGACCTTGTCTCTTCTCACATGCATGTACATACACACACAAGCAAAGCAAGCAGGAAAAGAAACAGGAATAGAAACAGTTTATAACAGGATTCCAAAATCTACAATCAAAGCAAAAATTAGAGAAAAAGGAATATAGGATTGGCAGAACAGATGGAACAACACAATCAAAGGAGCAATAACAAGGAGTTTCTTCCCCTCCATTAGAGAGAGATCCAAGGTGAATCTGTCACTCATGCTGTGTTTTACACCTCTAACTACAGGACATGGAAAAACCAATTCATACAAACACAGATTGCACATCGCAAATAACCCTACATGTTCATGCAACAAAGGACACCAAACGGAACATCACATAATATATGAAAGCCCAGAAGTACAACAAAGAACCAAATTTAGAGAAGTTAGTTAAAAAGGAAGAAGCTGGTCAGCGAATGCACACCAGCTTGTATCAAAATATTTGACAGATTTTCAAAAATTCTGTAACTCAATAGGATTTGTGAAGTGAAATTACTTGTAATAGGGCATGTTATTAATCCATTTTTAAAATAAAAAAACACACACACGATATCTTGTACCTGCTGATGTATGACATGTTGTATCTAACCAGAGTGTAGACACACTGGGCTCACCGTGTATGCATGATAAGCTCACATAAAACATCTCTGTTGTTCGCCATTTTTCTGGTACACATCGCTTTACCATACATGGTATAGTATCAGATTTGTTTCCTGTGGCTGATCTACCTGACCCATGAGTATTTTTCATGGTTTTCCAGGGCCACCGGACAATGCTGGGTAAGCTAATAAAATTCCCCGAATTTTCTGTCCCTCCATGTCATCTCCATTATCATTTCAAATCATCTCTCATCTGGTGGTCTCAGGCTAGAAGTGTCGGTGGGAGTATCGGCGCAGCATCGCAGGATGGTATGCTCTCAGAAAAATTTCTTCCTCTGGTAGGAAGGTTTCCGGACCAACCTTGTAGGCTGTTTCCGGAACACGATGAGTAGGATACAGGTTGTACTGGTCTGCCAGGGAGTTTCCAGCCGCTGAATTAAAGTACCTTGCCCTCTGCACTGGCATGGCTCCTTGGGACGTCCTCCTGTCTCCTCTGGCCTCAACCTTTCTGCCGAAGTTGTCCAGTATAGACGAAGACTGGTCGCAGTGCCAAATCCCCTCCACACCATAATCCAATCCATCAAATCAGATTTGTATATAGAGTATATTTTCCCTCATTAGCTTCTCACCTTTGTAGTTTTTTTACCTTCATGAGTTAAACTATGTCTATTCAATCCTGATAACTGAGTAAACTTTTTGTCACAAACACCACATTTGTGCGGCTTGTTACCTTCATGAATTAAATTATGAACTTTTAAATGTGCCAGTTGAGTAAATCTCTTCTCACAAATATCACATTTGTGTGGCTTTTTGCCCTCATGAATCAAATTATGTCTTAACAAATGTGACACTTGAGTAAACGTCTTCTCACAAATTTTACACTTGAATGGTTTTTTACCCTCATGAATTAAAGCATGTGATTTCAAAGTCGACAAATGAGTAAATCTCATTTCACAAATTTGACACTTATGTGGCTTTCTCCCTTCATCTATCAAATTATGTGATTTCAAGTTTGATAACTGAGTAAATGTCTTCTCACAAATGTCACATTTGAAGGGTTTTTTGCCCTGATGAAATAAATCATGTGCTTTCAAATTCGACAACCGAGTAAATTCCTTCTCACAAATTTCACACTTGAAAGGTTTTTTCCCTTCGTGAATGAAATTATGTGACTTTAAAGATGACAAATAAGTAAATCTCTTCCCACAAATTACACACTTGTGAGGTTTTTTACCTTCATGAATTAAATTGTGTGATTTCAGGTCTGGCAATCGAATAAATTTCTTTTCACAACTTTCACATTCATGTGGCCTTCTATCCTCATGGATCAAATAATGTCTTTTCAAATTTGATAATAAGGTAAACGTCCTCTGACATACTTCACACTTAATCTGCTTTTTAACCTCATTAATTAAATTTGCTTGTGTCAAGCAAGAAGTCATGCTGTAGATATTACCATCAAGTTTCTCAGGTGAATTTGAAATATTTTTTTCTACAGAAGGCATTTCTGTGATGAAACTTTCTTGATTCTTGATAGTTTCACAATGACCGGGTTCGTTATTGTTTCGCATACAGAGACTTGGATCATTTCTTAAGTCTTCAGCAGAGAGCAATGGTGATTTTCCACTTCTATCATCAGAAACTGCTTCTGCGCATAATCTGAAATGGTGCAATATTTACAATAGTTAATTATTACTTTAATAGCAAGCTAAATCCTAAAGGATTCTCTTTGTATGTTATCAATAAGTGAAGGGATTGCCTATGTGTTCTGACATTTATAGCAAAGAAGCCTCCATGTTTAGAGGTCCTGGGTTCATGTCCCTGCTGGAGTTAGGGAATTTTCTTTCATAGGATTACTTTGACTTAGTAAATGATGATGCAAATGCATGTCCAATTTCATTTTAAAGTATTAAAATAACACAGCTACACTGAAATTAACTAAACTTCACTGATGAGCAGAGCTAAGATGTTCGTACCGATTTCCTTGAGCAGTGTAAGAGCGGCCAGGCATGGCTATACAATGCAGCACTACTAGCAAGGGCAAGGTTCAACGTAGATTGCAACTCACTATTGCAAAACAGATGTAACTGCATGACACTGAGCACATTGGTAGGAAGGAAGACATTTGAATAACATCTTTGTTATGCTTCAAAGATGAGCAACTAAATTTGCTGTACAACCATTGTATGTTTTCTAGTAGTGTGCTTACTCATGTCCTTACTTCATTATTTACATTTCAGTGGGATACTTCAGCAAACATGGATGAAAGAGTAGCCAGATCGAGAAACTAAATTAGCTCCAACATAATACTCTCCAATAATCTTTCCAAATGAAAACAGTGATAATAATTTTCACTGATGATACCTGTGATTAAACAACAGGACGTTTCAGCACAAAAATGCAACAAATCATGAACTGAACTAAGAGGCCTTATTATATAAATGAGTTGACATCTAGAAGATTCTCGTGATGTCAGAAGATAGAGGTTTCCTGAGATTTCTGCCAGATCTTGACAGAAGATTCTATAGCATGTTGCATTCCTGACATGTACTTTATGAACTACAAACTTTGTACTATTCTAAGTAATATGCACATATGAGAATTTGGCTATTGCGTTACAGCTTCTTCTCTACACCGCTAAATAAAAGTAAGCAATTCTGTGTCGCTTAAACAAGTCAAGCATAGGAGGTACTCAACAATTGCTATTGTATGTTCTGAGGTCCCTTAAACCTACAAAATGTCCACCCAATGTGTAAGGTGACAGAGAGAACAGCACAACTCTAAAATGAATATTAGTATAAACTTATAAAATTTCACATAAGTATAAATTCTTGTCTGAACAGAGTTAGGGGAATGAAAAGACTTAAAAAAAAACCAAACATTGTATTTATCTCACCACATTTCAAGGGTACAACACAGACTTTCATGAATATGAATAACTTACTTTACATGACAAATTTTCCATTATTATTTTATAAAATATAGCGACAATGATTCTCATTAAAGTATCACATCTTCAACACATTTTTCATTGAAAGTATAAAAATTGAAAGAAGCATAGAAACAGTGAAGCAAAATAAAATAAGACCTGAAGCTTTCCCGGAGACAAATATGCTCCAGTTGTTAATGACCATAGAGCCAACTTTCGGGAGACAACCATCTTGGCAATATGCAAGTCACTGTGAGTGGAAAATTAAGGAGATTTTGGCGATTTCCTCTGAGAGGAGCATGCTTAATCGTGATGCTGGATTTCAGTTCAGCTTCTCTTGGAAACCGACCTTAAAATGGAAATCCGTCGACTTAAGGACATATCTATACAGCTTGATAATCAAGTTAAGTAGTTACGCTTTTTTGACCCAATTAATTTTCTATACACAGGCCATCTCCTGACTCGGCATTTAATTTACTGAAAACAGTCTTTTGTTCAGTAATGCGAATTTTGATAGTGTTTTGTCTTTGTTTATATTTGTGTTATATCCTGTGATTCATTTGTGGTTATAACATTTAATAAATTTCTGATGATGGGAGAGATGCAAACTCCCGAAACGTTGATTTCTAATCGTCTTTTCACCTGGCTTGCTTCCTGAGAACAACTTGAATAAAGCATAAGATATAATAAAAGTAAATCGAGAAGAAATTGCCACATTGCTTCACTCACACTGTTTTTCACAGGACATATTTCAAGACCTGTTGTTCCCATCATCAGCTGAGTTTCGACTACTGCAAATTGTACTGTTTTCCTTCTTCTCCGTGTCGTTGGTAGATGGCATGATGTATTTGTCAAAGATGCCCAGTGGTGGAGTTTCAAAATTCGTGATTCTATGATAATTGTTATTAATAATATTATTTTTAATTAAAAATTGTCATAGAATCATGAATTTCGTAACTTCACCACCGGACATTTTTGACTAATACATGTCGTACTGATGACACAGAGAAGGAAAACACTACAACCTGCACTAGTTGAGTATCAACTGATGATGGAACAAGTCTTGAAACATGTCCTGTGAAAAACAGTGTCAGTGAAGTATGTGTCAATATCTTCTCAATTCACTTTTATTTTACATTTTTCAATATTGATAAAGTGTGTATCTTGAATTTGTTGTATTCCATTTAAAGATGGGTGTATGTATGCATAGTTTACCTCACTTCAGTGGCTACATTAATTTCTCCTAAGGACACCATTATGACTTGCCAATAGTTATATAATGCTGCCATTTCATGCCTTCAATTCTAGTTGCAAATACTTTTGAGTTCATTGTACTTCTCAAAAATAAAAGTTCATTGAAGATAAACATGTGTTGCATGTGATATACTTCACTTTATTCTTATTAGTCCAGAGAAGAACCTAGTGAAGAATAATTCACCTCTGAACAAAGAATGTTTATGCATGATACTTAAAACCAGAATCAATCTCATGTGCCACAATCTTCGAAATAAATTTCCAGTGCTGCAATTCCAGATAGTGGAAGCAACAATGTCTGACTTAAGTACAGGATCACTAAATCCTAATCCTAAGAAGCAACACAGAAATATTCTAAACTAGGAAAAAATTTAAATGGCTGCAAAATGTCTAAGACACGTTGTCCAGGAAGCGGATGTGTCAAAAATCCCTATTCATACAACTGCTAAACATTTATCAATTATAGAAAAACTGTAGTTTATGAATTACAACCTTGTGATGAAGAATGCCATGTATAGACTGTTAAGTCTCCGTCAGTCTCACTGAATTTTGTATAATCACATTTACTTTAGTATGAACTGTATCAAGCTGAGGTTTGCTGTATTGCATCTCATTTTCAGTACGTTCCTTTACTTGCAAAATTTAATTGTGGTACAAACAACTAAGTATTGTTTGGGATTCTTTCCATATGCTGTATGTAAGCAAGTCTAAAACATTTAAGATTTAGGGAAAATCTGCATAGCCCAGACTTACCTTGGTAGCTTTAGTGAATGGAAGTCCTCATTCTGTAAGAGAATAATTCAAATATACAGTTGACACATACTCATCTATACAATGTTAAATATCATACTTAACTTTTCAGTAACTATTAATTATTATTTAAAAGCTGGTATGTCTTAATCATTAAATAAATTAAAAATCAACAGCATACATCTTTCTGCTTTACAATATATGGAGCACCCTGAATTTGTTTATAGTTTTCATTATTAATGGCATTAATACTGCCTTTTGACCATTTAAAATAAAGACATTCTAAATTAGTCTTAAAAGTAAAAATGTTCATCTTTTCCAAAGTATTTATGTATTCTTGCATTATACACTACTCTTAATAATTAGTAAAAGGGGAAATAAGACCGGAAGCTTTCCTGGCGACAAGTATACTCAATTTCTTCTCGGGCAGTAAGCCAGGTGAAAGGATGATTAGAAATTGACGTTTCGGTAGTGTGCATCTCTCCCATCTTCAGAATATTTATAAAATGTTATAACGGGAAATGAAACACCGGATATAACACAAATATAAACAAAGACAAAACACTATCAAAATTTGCATTAGTGAACAAAAGACTTTTCAATAAATTAAATGCCAGATCAAGAGATGACGTGAGTATAGAAAATTGTGTCAAAGAAACGTAACTACTTAACTTGATTATCAAGCTGTATTGATCTGTACTTCTTAAATTGACGGATTTCTATTTTATGGTCGGTTTCCAAGAGGAGCTGAACTGAAATCCAGCATCACGATTAAGCGTGCTCCTCTCGGAGGAAATGGCCAAAGCCTTCTTAATTCTCCACTCTCAGCAACTGTTGCATTTTGCCAAGATGGTCGTCTCCTGAAAATTGGCTCTATGGTCGTTATCAAAACAATGCTCTGCCAGCCCAGACTTCTCACAATGCATTAAACGAATGCTCCATTCATGTTCGTTTATTCTGGGTCCTTCCGGTTTGTGCTATATACAGTGTTCCACATTCACAGGGAATGTGGTACCCTCCCGGAACTTGGAAGTCCAGTTTGTCTTTCACTGGTCTCAACAGATGTTTAATCTTCGGAGGTGGCTTGTGGATGGTCCTGATGTATTTGGCGAGAATTCTGTTGATTCTGCCGGATAAGTTGCCGGCATATGGGATGCAGGCTGTAGCAGTAGGCTTATCTGACGTTTGCTGTATTACAGGTTTTCCTTTTCTAGCTTTGGAGATCAAGGCTTCAACGTCATATTGGGAGTAGCCATTTTGACAGAAAGTGAGTCTCAGGTGCTGTAATTCCTGTTTTAAGGGGCTGGGTTTTAATAAACATTTAGTAAAATGGGATATTGCCCTCTAGGCATGTAATGCTCCAAAGTGATGCCTTTTCGTCCCAAAAGAGAGTCAGCATAACCTTCCCTGCTGATGGTTCTATTTGAAACTTCTTTGGTTTTGGTGACGAGGGATAGCGCCATTGCTTGCTCGCTCTCTTCATTTCTGGTTGCTGGAAGTGAACCCAGTTTTTGTCCCCAGTAACGAATCTTGCAAGGAAGCCATCAACTTCTTGTTCAAAGCGCCAAAGAAGTTCTTCACAAGCATCAACATGTCATTCTCTCATTTCAGGAGTCAGCTGCCGTGGCACCCATCATGTAAACACTGTGAAACTGGAGCACATCATGCACAATGTAGTGTGCTGATTCATGACTAATCTGTAAACATGCTGCAATGTCATTCAGTGTCACTCAGCGGTTTCCTTCACTATGGCTTCCACTGCTGCAATGTTCAGTGGAGTCGGACATGGAGCATCTTCCACTGAAATCACACTATTTGTGAACTTCCTACTCCATTCGCAGACTTGCTGCTGTGACAAACATGCATCATCATACTGAACCTTCATTCGTCGATGAATTTCAATAGGTTTCACACCTTCACTACTCAAAAACCGAATAAGAGAACACTGTTGTTCCCTGGTGCAAGTCACAAATGATGCGGCCATCTTTATACTGATACTGCGACAGTATGTGTGCATCTGCACTATGCTGCCCCCTACAGGCCATTCTGCATGCTGTTTATAGCGGGCTTACCAACTTACAGGATAATGGCGCGAAATTTCAATTTGTTGTTAGAAACTTAAGGTTTTCATTTGACTCACCATCGTAAAGGTGAAAATTATTACAACCTGGATTGCTTGAAAATGTCTACATAATTTATGGTGAGGTTATGTATCGTTTACAACAGTTTTGCATGGGATTATAGGTATTTTTTAACCATTAAATTTTTCTGAAAATAACTCAGCAAAGAGGGGTTGGCCTAGGTAACAATATGTTAGCAGTGAAAAGGTGTTATTGATACTGGGGCAATGTTCCCTGCGAAGAGAGAGAACACTGTAATGATGTAATGAATACTCCTATTCCTCAACAGACGTACGACAGTGGCTCATAAAGTTCTTGGAATATAGAGATATGGTGTTGGTAGCTCTAGTATGGTACGGTGCCCTATTTTTGAAAGTCTAAGGATATTTTAGTATATAGTAGCTTAGTCAGCTGAAAGCTCTCCAAAAATGACTGACGTAGGTAACACATAATCTAGTTTGGTTGTATACAACCCTTATAGCGAAAGACAAGATAATATATATCACAATCTATGTTAAGGAAACCTGTGCATTTTGGAGGGTGTTCTAAAAGGATGGTGTGGTCCACCATTTCAGATAGAGTTATTTCATAAGAAAAATTAAAGATTATGTACCTTAGAATACTGTTTTATTACAAATAGTGATGTTGAGATAATCTCAATTTGATTGTAATAAACATATGCTTGCCACTATATTGAGACTATCATTTATAATTTTCACACTTGTAGGTTTTCCAGCCATGTTTCTTAGTCCCAGCACACAGTTCATGCACCCAGCATAAACATCCCAAACACCTTATGCAATCTTCTCTAGATTTATCTTCACAGTATGGGACAGAGCACTACATGCATTCCTCGTCTACGCTGTTTCATCATCTGTGGAAACAAGGGAAATAGAACCTTCGGAATCCTCCTCAGATGCCTTAGGTCTTGATCTTCTTTGTCACACACGTTTTAGCAATCTTTGTGTTGTTCTGGCTGCTCTTTTGGGTGCTCTGATACTTTCCCCTCTTTGAAGATTCTTCTAAAATTGCCCTCTTGCATTTTAACTTCTCTTGAGCTGAAGGCTGGGGACTTTTTGCAGCAAGCTCTTTCTGATGTGGCGAAGATGTGAACACTGCTGGCTTTCCCCTTCCCCTTCCTGTTGCAGAAGACTGGGTTAAGACTGGCGGTGGGCGCATTTGGAATGGTGAAACAATGACTGCAGAATCTTCTACATCTTTGCAGGCCTCATCTTCCTCTGTTTTTTCTCCTGCAGTGGTTTCCTGCGGGAAGAAGTCTGCATCACTAAAAACGTTAGGATTTAATGGAATTATTCCACATTTCTTGAAACCACTTACAGCTGTTTGCATATTTGCAGCTCGCACATAGGCTTTCCCAAATATTTCCCCAACTTCAGCCATAGTCACAGCTTGAAATGGATGGTTGTCACGCCAGAGATCAATTTCTTGTGAATAAAATCTTTTGAATGGCCCCATGAAGCTGACGTCTACAGGCTGTAGCTTATGGGTGCAATGGGGTGGTAGGCTTATCAGTATTATTCCATGCTCTCTTCCCAATTGAATAACGTCCAGATTTCTTGTATGCGAATAATGGCCATCTAAAATGAGGACAACTGGATCCTGGCAGGATGGTTTCACTACTCCAATAAAATGCTGCAACCACTGTGTGAAGATGTGGGTCTGTATCCATCCAGATGGATGGCAGGCCATTACTGTCCCTGGTGATGTGCCTTTCAGAAGTTCTGGCTTCATCCTCACTTGTGGGAATACGATAAGTGGCGGAACAAATGTCCCTGCAGCATTCATACAGATAACAACTGTAATCAAGGAATCTCTTTCTGCTGAAGATAGTCTAGCAACCTGCTTTTTACCTTTCACACTCAGTACTTTAGACCGAGTCCCTTGAACTACACATATGCCGGTTTCATCCACACTGTAAACCTTTGAAGGGTCAAAGTTCACTTTTTGTAGTTCAGGATGCAAAATATCAAAAAATGCAGAAACTTTTTCTTTGGTGAAACCCTTTGCTTTGGCTATTGAGATTAGCTCAGGTTTCCTAAAAGAATGCATTGGATGCCTTTTTAAAAAGCCCCGCAGCCATTTTTTGCCAGCAATGTTCTTATCTGAAGCAAAAGGGTGTGTGATATTATTTCGCACAGCTAGTTGATATGCTAAAATTCGAATATCTTTACTCCGTAGCCCATAAAATCTGTCATCCATTACTTGGCAATATTTGGAAAGTTCTTTTTCAAGATCACTTCGTAAAGCACATTTTCTGCCTATCCTAGAACCCATTTTCTCTTCCAAGTCTCCTGCCTTTACGTAATCTAGAAGTGTAGATTTTGGCACTTGAAACAGTTTGGATGCCTTTAAGAATCCCATCTCTTTACTTCTAATGGCTTCCACTGCCTTCCTCATATTTTGCTCTGCCCAACACTTCTTTTTCTTCCCAGGCATCTCCTGAAAAAAAAAATAAAAAGAGAAATTTTTAGAGGGGCCCAATTTTTGGATAGTCAAAACTAGGCACCTGTACCATTTGGCAAACATGGCTGAACTACCAAAGCGTGTAATGAGTTATTTCATCAAAAAGCTACTCATAAACTTCATTAAATATGACATATCACTAATAAATAACACCAGAATATCAAATACTTACCCTGCAGCTGTGATGCTTACTTTGTGTCTACAAAATATTACTTCAAAGTGTTAAGAAAAAATTAATTCTGAGCACAGAATATGACTGATATGCTTGTCAGCTAGTAGGACACTAACATGACGGAAGCCCTAGAGGTTCAGTTAGTTTTCGCATCGGCAGCACTGACAAGGGAGCAAATATCCATCTATCCGGAATTAGGGAACCATCCAAAAATAGAGCACCTTACCCTACATATTCTTTAGGTGGCACAATTTGAAGGACCATAAACATACTTATATCATTCCAATGTGTAAGGACTATGATACAATGAAGCACAAAATTAATATAATTCTGAATTGAACTAATACTCAATGCTCACTTATTGCTAGTATTTATCTAGAACGCATTTCGTTAGGGTCTTCATCATGAGCTGATGATGTTAGGAAGATCCTAACGAAACGCATTCTAGGTAAATACTAGCAATAAGTGGAGCATTGAGTATTAGTTTGACTCAAAATTATATTAATGCTTATATCAGTTTGATTGCTATGGTGCTTTAAAATACACAAGTAAACATTTCCTCTTAAAATGGATAATACAAGTGATGGTCTTACAGTGATGGTTATTTTGTATAAAAACTTTCAAAAGAAACAGAAAATTAAAATGAATTGCTTTCAACTTTACAATATTTTTTACTAACTCTCTCTACAATTAAGAAATAGAGTGACATTTCTTTCAAATTAGATAAAAGAAAATATTCTGCAGTGACTAAATACAGGCTAATAAAAGAATTTACATCAATCACATACACGAGGGTGCATCAAAAATTAACAGAATTTTTTTCTTTTTTTCTTTTGACAACATGACTTTTTTACTCAAATTTAATTACAGACTTTCAAAATAATTCTCTTCTGAGACTACACACTGGTTTCAAAGTTCCATCCACTTCTCAAAACACTCAAAGAAGCTACTGTTTGGCATCCTGATCAGTATACCTGAAATAACACTACAGTAGAAGCCCAAAATAACATGATTCAAAATACTGCAGATTTGGATTTAACACAGATAAAAGTTTGTTCCCATTAAAAAATATTATAGCTTATTATTTTACTTTTTTCAATTGTAAAGTTGCAATAAAAATACTCTGCAAAGTCAGATTCTGCAGTATAAGTTTCACCAGCACTCATGTTTTGTGACACTGACCACTGCATTCCAGGAAAGTAACAATATATTATAATACTGCTGAATAAAATCACTGCGGGTGGGAGGGAATGGGGAAGGTAGTGATGTCGTCTGCCTCTGAGGCATAGTCCTTGCAAATTCACAGTTCCCTTTTTATTTTACACATTGATAATTGCTTAAATTATGCCATTAGTGTACTTTGTAAATTAGAATCCAAAATAATACACAGAGTTAAGAAATTGATTCACATGAGCATACAGGAAGAAACAAGCTAAAAGCAAAGACTATCAGATGACATGGTGTATCAGAAAGAACAGTGAAAAGAATTGTTAATGAATACAAACAAAATGTAAATCAAAGCACATCTTTGAAACTTCGTAAAAAGTACAGCATTCCGAAACAAGTAATATCTTTTTGATAGATAGAGTCAACATGAAAAATTCAATGCCATGGCTGGGATTTGAACCACGGATCTCCTAGTTTCCGTCCAGTCACTCTAACCCACTGAGCTACCATGGCCAACATGCCATCCTGCTTAATCTATCATAACCTTGGCCTATATACGGTTAGTATGAAGAAATGATTAATTTCCATAAATTAACTAAAATAATAAGTAATATCTTGCTACAAACACTGTGCGGAGAAAATACGTAGTGCATCAGAGCATCAAAGAAAAAATTACTGAGTTTTTAAAACAAGGAAAAGTTAGGTTGGTGTAAAATATGTACAGTGGAAAATAAAACAAGTTCATTTATAGGCTGGAATACTTCACTCAGCATAACCATTGAGTAATTTAAAAATACTATAACATATTTAGCTTATATTCAAGAGTTTAATTTTGTACTGCAATTTATTATTACGTGCATACTTCCCTCCTCCAACTGGGCGAGATGGATTTTTGTCTCTTCTAATGTTACATCTCTACATACCGCGATAAGTTTATAATGCAGGCATAAAGGATGTCCGCCAAAAACTGCATTATTTTGGGCTTTTACTGTATTTAGTTCTGTTTCGGAAAATGGCACCCACAACTATGTCTTTTCACTTGTGGAAATAGGTAGAAATCAGAGTGTGATAAATCCAGCAAATCTGGTGGGTGGGGCATCATTTCAATACTGGTTGAATGATTGTGTCTTGTGGCTCGATAAGCAGGGTGTTGTCCTGATGGAGGATCCATCTATTAGCAGTAGGTTCTCATCTCTTATTATTTAAGTTAATTGATGAAAATCAATCATTCCTTTACACCAGCCATGTATAGCCTAAGGATTTGCATATACAGAGTCAAACTGAAAAATTCATTGCCATGGCTGGGATTTGAACCAAAGATCTCCTGGTTTCCATCCAGTCGCTCTTACCCTTTGAGCTACCATGGCCAATGTGCTGTCATGACATTAAATTCTCCTATTAAGTCATATATTTTCCAGTAAATCACTAGGGGTTCTCTAATCGAGATACAATACTGAGATTCACCCACCTTGGTAGCGTAGATGGTAGCGTGTCTGTCTCATGTTCAAGAGGTTCAAATCTCGGTCAGGGTGAGTTACCTGGATAAGGCTTTTTCTGGGGTTTTCCTTTATCCTAAAAGACGAATGTCGGATAACTCTAAGCTCCATGGACTCTGAGCCCATTTGAGCATCATTTCACCCATTTCATTCATCATCCAATATGACTTAAAAAGTTAAAAGACGTAAATTACATTAAAAAAAATACTGGGATTCAAGTTGTTACAATAGTAATGGTAAGTCGCCACAAACGGTGTATGTGGAATACGAGAGCCCCTAGTGGTTTACTGGAAAATATGAGTCAATAGGAGAATTTAATGTCATGACAGCACGTTGGCCATGGTAGCTCAATGGGTAACATTTATCTGATCTCTTGTCAGCAATTTTCCTCTTGAGTGGTCCTTTAAGGACATTACTGTAGAACTGTGCAGTTACTGTGGTATGTTTAGAAATCACATGGACATAAATTACACAAATTTTGTCAAAAAATGCAAGTTGCATGACTTCAACATCTTAAATTTTTTTTGACATTCAAAAACATGTTTTTGATAAAACTTGGTCTCCACATGCTTCCTGTATCATTTGCAGCATTTTGGTTCCCGATTTTTTCAGAAGAACACAAAACTAAATTGTCATTTGTTGAAACTTGAAATTCATGTTGGGTCACTAAACACAATGGCTCTCTCAGACAACTGAACAGTGTACAGAGAGTGTTGTGCATATCTGAGCATCAGTCAAGGTCAGAACTCTCTCTGTTACTACCTGACAGGCATATTTGACCAGAAAAATATAATTCTCATTATTTTTTATGCACCCTTGTAAAAGGAATTTTATTACTTGGAACACTTGCTATTTCCTATCATGAAATTAGCTTCACTGTTAACAACACTTTTATTTATAACTATTCAAATTATAAAAAGGTTTTCACAAACTAATAAAAACAATATGGCAACCATACGAGATGACTATGGAGTTGCCAATCAGCTGAGGATGAAACTGCAACAGTTTAGTAATATTGGACGAAGAAGACTATCGCAAAAAAATGGACAACCTTTTAAACGGAAAAGAATTTGTTAAACTAGAAAACAATCCATTAAAGAAAGCATGCAAATCTGTGGAATTAGCAATTAAAAACAGTAAAATCATGACTAAAAGAGATAAATTGAACAATAAAATAGACAGTCCAAAAACACCACACATATATGGTTTACCCAAAATACATAAACCTGAAATTACCCTCAGACCAATAATTAATAACATTGATGCACCCACTTACCAACTATCAAAATGGCTGGTTCAAATCTTCAGATCCTTCACAAAATTTGAAAATTTAAGTATCAAAAACTCGTTTGAATTGTTAAATCTCCTGAAGGACACAAAGATCAACTCTACAGATGCTTTAGTTTCCTTTGACGTCATTTCTTTATATCCAAGTATACCTACCAATGAGCTTATTCCACTTCTCAAAAAATGGCTGGAATCAATACAAATAACACCTGAAGAAATAGAAGAACTTTCACAACTTACAGAAATTTGTATCAATCAAAATTTTTTCAGCTTTAATGGACAGATCTATAAACAAAAAACGGGCCTAGCTATGGGCAACCCATTGTCTCCCTTCTTGGCAGATTTATTCATGAGTGCTTTTGAAACACATATCACAAAAGCTTTTCCAAATTATTTCAAAGTGTGGTATCGCTATGTTGACGACATTTTTGCAGTAGTACCTAAAAAACTCATACAAGATGGTCTTAAACTTTTGAATATACAAAATCCAGCTATAAAATTTACATTGGAAACAGAAGAGGATGGTGTGCTCCCCTTTTTGGACATCAAGATCAAAAAAATGAACAACAAACTCACTTTTGGTATCTACAGGAAACCAACACACACAGATAACTACATTAAGAACAACAGTTTCAACCCAAAACAACACCAACATGCCAGTTTCAACAGTTTAATCTTTCGGATGATCAACTTTCCACTAAACAGAGAAGATTATCAAGAAGAATACCTACACATAAAAAAGTAGCTATATCCAACGGTTTCAACCCAAATTTAGTAGACAAAACAGTTAACAGACTCAACAAAGCTAAGAAAATAAAAGAAACCACCACCCTAGAACCTACAGGAGAAAAAGAGAAAAAACTTTTTAAAAAATTCACCTTCCACCCATCAGCCTATAACAAATTCCAAAAAATCTTCTCAAAACACAACATAACTCTTGCACCTCAAAATAGGTTTAATATCAGAAATTTGTTAAAAGGCCCTCCCAAAAATTCAATCACTACCAAAGAAAAACCAGGAATCTATGAGATCAAATGTGAAACTTGCCCTAAAATTTATATAGGAAAAACAAAAAGAAATATTAACATCAGAACTAAAGAACATATGAGAAACATTAAAAATGGTGAAACAGAAAAATCAGCAGTGGCTTTTCATTTTTTGAATACTAGACATGACATCAATTTGGAAACATCTCTAATAAAATACGTTAATCACCCCATAGACCTTTCCGTATGGGAAAAAATCTTCATTAACAAAAATCGTCATAGAGTAATGAATTTTGAAACTCCACCACCGGACATCTTTGACAAGTACATCACGCCATCTATTGACAATACGGAGAAGGAAGAAACCACTACAACTTGCACTAATCGAGTATCAGCTGAGGATAGGAGCAAGAGCTCTTGAAACATGTCCTGTGAATAAACAGTGTGTGTGTGGTGTTTTAGGGCCCCTCGACAACAAGGTCATTTGGGCCAAACACAGTGTGAGTGAAGCAATGTGTCAATATATTCTCGATTCAATTTTGTACTAGTTTTGAAAACGTTCACAGTTTTGTAAAAGGACGTGAGTGAAGTTACAAGTTTTAAAAGGTATGACTCAATTTTAGTCTTTATACATGAAATTAGCTTCACTGTTAACAACACTTTTATTTATAACTATTCAAGCTTACCTACAGCTATACTACCACGTTATACAACCTATAGTTTCCTGTACGACTGAAGAAAATGTAGAAAACAAGAATGCAGTGTGACATGACAGACGAATCAAAGTACTTTAGGTTGCTGACATTGACATTTCATTTAATCATATTTGTAACACTTTGGATTACAATGCTACAAGACTATACTGCCATCCTTATTAACTTCCAGTCAGCAGTACAACTGAATATACGACTAACAAGAGTACCTGTACTGACATAACACTATTGCTACTAGCAATTTGGCATCACTGTTGATAGAAAGTGGATTCACCACAATGACTGCAAAGCTATTGAGTAATCACATGTTAAAATAAATGAAGGAAATTTATTGTACTACTACAGTGGCAAAACTACTACAGAACAATGGTCCCCTCAGGTTACAGTAAATGGAAAGAATGTGTGTTCAAATATAAACAAGTTGGAGACATAGCTACAGAAACCAGTACCTGTATGTTGGAAGTATTGATCCTGGCTGTTGAGACACTTGTCTCACTGTGATACAAGGCGGTGAATAGCTGTCTTGGAAGTCCCGGGGCTGTGATGTGAGCCAGATCCGCACATACAGCTGGACATCATTGTCCGAGGTGAATTGTTTACTCCTCAGAACCCTTTTAAGGGGACCAAAAATGGTGTAATCACAGGGAGAGAGGCCTGGATTGTATGGAGGGTGGCCAAGAACCTCCCCCATCTGAATTTCTGCAAGAGTGCCGAGACAGTGTTGGCCGTATGAGGCTTTGCATTGTCATGGAGCAGAATGACCCCAGAGGATGAGATTGCCTGGTCGTTTTGAGTTGATTGCCTAGCAAAGGTTGGTCAAGGATTGCAAGTAACACTGGGCATTCGCTGTTGTCCCGTGCTGCAGGAAGTGTATCAGAAGGGGGCCATGTTGGTCAAAGAAGAACGTCAGCATATCCTTTCCTGCACTTGTGTGGATGGACTTGGCTTTTTTTGGTGGTGGTAACTCTGGATGCTTCCACTGGAGACTTTGTTGTTATGATTTTGGTTCGAAGTGATCACACTAAGACTCACCTCCAGCCACTAGTCGTGCCATGAACTCATTTCCTTCTCTAGCATAGCACTGCAGATGACTAAGACAGGGGCCATTCGACATGCTTCCTGGTGTGGTTGAAGACTGTAGGGCACCCATTGGGCACACACTTTGCGCAAGAGCAGTCATTCCTTCATGACAGTGTCAACACTTCTGAAGCACAATCCGATCTCGGCAGCTATGGCTGTCAATGTCATTCGGTGGTCCTGGGTAATGAGTGTATCAACCAGCTGAACGATGTCATCAGTAATGCAGTGTGCTGCTCCATACCGTGCATCATAGGCTAACGATACCCGCCCTCCCCTGAAGCGCTTGTGACACACCTTGACCCTTGCAAAGGACATGCAGTGTGCGGCTATGGCTTTCACTGTCACTTGGCGGTCCTGGGTAACAAGTGTATCAACCAGCTGGAAAATGTCATCGGTAATGCATGTGGTCCTCAGACCATGCATCATCGACTAACAACACCTGTCCTCCCCTGAAGCGCTTGTGGCACACCTTGACCCTTGCAAGGGACGTGCAGTATTTGCCATACACTTGTGACATTCATCGATGAATGTCTGTTCCCCCAACTCCTTCCATTGTCAGAAAATGAACAACACCTCTTTGCTCTTCTTTTGACGACTGCATTCACTGTTTGCAATGCGAATGGTAGCGTTGCACGATTGATGCATGCTGCTGTAAGCTTTGTATTATCATGTGACGTGAATGCATGCCCTCTAGCGACTGGCTGTGAACTTCCACAGAACAACGCTTTGTTACACACGCCATGATATTAGCATCCTGTCACCGGTTTGCACATACCAGACTCTGGCTTGTTTCTTTTTGAACACCCCTTATACACTGATGTAGTTACTTCAAAACAATTATCATCACAAGCTGCAGTAAATGGAGGGATTATGCTGTAAGCATATACTGCAAGGAATCATGCCCAGTACATGAAATAGGAAAATACTGCATGCGGTTCTGTGAACACTATACTAGAATAGTAGATATGTGGAAACCTCATAAGTAAAAGGAGAAAAAAAGGAAAAGTACTGCCTACATGCTTTGTAGGCATTGTAAATTAGCTCGTAGTATACAGTTATAGCATTTGTTGTATGAACCCACAAAGACCCACTTCCATAGATTGGATCCATTCAACTTTCATAACAGCACTTGCATAAAATGATTGGTTACCCTAAAGCTTTATAAAACTTCAGTCTTTATCCTAAATGTTAATATTACGAAGCTAGATAACAATTTTGTGTTATATCAAAAAGCGTTATGCTCAAGTTGTTCTCAGGAAGGAAGCCAGGTGAAATGATTAGAAGAGAGAGATAGAATCAATATGAAAAATTCAATGCCATGGCCGGGATCTGAATCAAAGATCTCCTGGTGTGTGTAGTGTTTAACGCCCACTTTTACTACATACGGCACCGCAGGCGGTGACACTGATGATACATGAGATGAAGATGGAGCACCGCTGGAATGAGATGGCGGGGGGAACCGGAGGTCCCGGAGAAAACCCGCCCCAGTGCCATGTTGTCCACCACAAATCTCACTTTGCAGTCGCCTGGAATCGAACCTGGGCCGCCTTGATGAGAGCCAAGTGGTCTAACCACTGAGCCACGGCATGGCCCAGATCTCCTGGTTTTCATCCAGCCGCTCTAATGCATTGAGCCACCATGACCAACTTACCGTCATGACATTAAATTCTCCATATGACTTGTGAATTTCCTTGGGGAAAAATAATTGTGTATTACCGGAGAAATACATGACTCAAATGAGAATTTAATGTCATGACGGCAATTTGGCCATTGTGGCTCAATGGGTTAAAGCGACTGGACACAGACCAGGAGATCCGTGGTTCAAATCCCAGCCATGGCATTGAATTTTTCATGTTGAGTCTATCTCTCAAAAACCTTAGCCTATATACGGCTATTGTGAAGATATGATTAATTTCCATTCAATTAACTAAAATAAAGAGGATTAGAAATCGACGTTTCGGGAGTGTGCATCTCTCCTATCGTCAGGATATTTATTAAATGTTATAACCACAAATGAAACATTGAATAAATCACAAATATACACAAAGACAAAACACTTAAAATTTGCATTACTGATCAAAAGACTGTTGTAAGTAAATTAAATGCCAGGTCAGGAGATGGAGTGAGTATAGAAAATTAATTGGGTCAAAGAAACGTAACTACTTAACTTGATTATCAAGATGTATTGATAATACAATTTGATAACGAGCATAGAGCCAACTTTCGGAAGATGACCATCTTGGCAAAATGCAACAGTTACTGGGAGCAGAGAATTATGGAGGCTTTGGCCATTTCCTCTGAAAGGAGCATGCTTAGTCGTGATGCTGGATTTCAGTTCAGCTCCTTTTGCAAACCGACCTTAAAAATGGAAATCCATCGATTTAAGAATGTTAAGTAGTCATGTTAAGTAGTTGCGTTTCTTTGACCCAATTAATTCTCTATACTCACGCCATCTCCTGACCTGGCATTTAATTTACTGAAGTCTTTTGTTCCGTAATGCAAATTTTGATAGTGTTTTGTCTTTGTTTATATTTATGTTATATCCAGTGTTTCATTTGTGGTTATAACATTTAATAAATATCCTGATGATGAGAGAGATGCACACTCCCGAAACATCGATTTCTTATCGTCTTTTCACCTGGCTTGTTACCCGAGAACTTGAGCATATTCTTTGCCAGGAAAGCTTTAGGTCTTATTTTTCAAAAAGCGTTATATTTACTGTTTAACCATTCTATTGTAGCTTTTTCAAGGAAAATTAAATTATACCCTTTTAATTAGTAAAACTTACGTTAATGTCATCACAAGATGAAGTTTCAGTTTTCAACCAACAAACTTCTTTCTTAAACTGTACTTTGTTGTCCATTTCATGATCACCGTCGTATTTCTCCAACTTCATTATAGAATACTCTGGAAGAAATTCTCTCTCAGTTTGTGAAACAAAGTTAGAAACCACAGTTTCATTCTGTATGTCAGTTTTGGAATCTATCTTGCATGTACCAGTTTCTCCTTCATTCTCATTCTCTAAATGTTTGGTAAAAATTTCTCTCTCTTTCTGTAAGTAACAGAGTGGAATAAGAGAGTCTGAATCCTTTTCCGTTTTGATGGCCTTGTCAGAATTCTTGTCTAGAAACATAGCATTACTCTTTGTCATTATTGTAACACACTTGCAAAAGGAACCTCTCTCATCCTGCGAATCTATGTCTTCTGAGAGGAGATCTTCTTCTTTAATTTCTATTTTGGTGTCCATTTCAGAACTGTTGGTTCATTAATTATTGCCTTTTTTAACTTCATTAAAAATCTCTGGAAAAAAGAAAAAAATGAATGGCATAAAACATTCATAATATTAAAAACAAATTAAAATACAAGCCAAGAGTATATGTCCTGTGGCATTAAATGGTTTATTACATAATACTATATGAATCTGACATGCATTGATTAAGTCAATTGTTGGTGTGCAGCATGGTTCAGTTAGAATACATTGGGAATGTGCAGCAGAGTTTCATATGAAATAGTGTTAGGTGACACCAACATACAGATACTGGTCTTTCGTTAATTACTGTGTTGTCTAGTTAAGAATGTGACTTGAGTAATACACTTACAAGCTTTACATACCCAGTTTTTATTATCTGAAGACATTTTTATCAGGTAACACCACAGAAAAGGACCGCATTTTGTAAACATTTCTAGTGAAAAACACTTTTATTTCTATACCCAACACCAGTCAAGAACGGATTTACATTTCACAAAGAGAGAAGCAACAATCCCACTTATTGTGACCACATGGAGAACATACTAGTATTTATTAATTTTTCGCTTCACTGTGGTGTTCCAATACAGTTAAATCTCAATACTAGTATTTGATTGTGTCTGGAATGTAGACCGGGTTTTCTTGTACAAACGCTATGGAAAAATAATGAATCTGCATACAGATGTATTTTTATATCTTGACAGATGGAGAGCGATGCGCAGTGGTATCTGGACGAGTCCACTTCAGAACGACTGCAACTGGAGTGGAGGGCAGGTCAGTTGTGTATAAGTTGCGAGCAAGTAAACAAGTGCAAAGCTACTCGGTAATACTACAGCTTGTTTCAAAATGTTCATGTCTATTGGTTCCAAGAGAGCATTTAGAAATGATGCTTCCTAGCAGCACATCACAAAATAAAATGCTACATTTAAAAACACAAGAAATAATAACCAATTACGTAGAAAATGAAGCTAGTTACAGTGAAGCAATAAATATTGCACAAATATAAATATTTGTTACTAAATCTCCACTTAACTTAAGAAATTGATGTTAATATTTCTTTCTTCTTTTTAATGAAGATCGATTTCGAAGGCAAATCGCATTCGTCCTCAGTTCAAAAACAAACTCCGTTGTCAAGGAAATCTCAGTTACTATGTTTTTTCTTTTGTTATGTTATGTTTTCAGCATTACCAACATCTGAAGAAGAAACAAACCTAAAAACAGAATCAACTGCCGGTATGTCAAAATTGATTACGCAATATATCGAGATTTAACTGTATTGGAACACCACAGTGAAGCAAAATAATTATTAATTTATAGATGAGTCGTATTTATTACACATCTGCTTCACTTTCGTACCTATTTTGAGGACATGTTTCACAAATCATCGTTTGCATCTTCGGCTCTTATGCGACTAAAGCTTGATCCAGTGGTGTGGGTAATTCTGGAGTTGCTGCTGCCATCTGTTGATTTAGTGATGAACTTAAATGTGGGATTCTCTTCTGGCGGGATTTCAAAGTTCATTAGTTGGTTTTTATGTTTTTCTATGTATATTCTCTCCCATATGATGAGTTCACTATGTTTTTGTACGTATTTTAGTAATTCGGTGCTATCTTCAATTTCATGATTTTCAGACCAGAAATGAGCTGCTATTGTGGACTTATCAATAGTTTTGTATCTCAAGTGCCTGAAGTGTTCTTTCTTTCTAGTGCCTATGTTTCTTTTTGTCCTCCCTATGTAAATTTTTTCACAGTCTTTACACTTATTCTTGTAAATGCCTGATTTTTCCTCTGGTTTTATCTTATCAGTATTATTACTGTTAAGTAGGTTTTTAATGTTGTAATTATTTTTTTTGGTGCCAATGTTATTTGTATTTCTTGAATATTTTTTGGAACTTTTTTGTGGCCCAGGGGTGGTATGTAAATTTAGCAAATCTAATTTCTTGTTTTATTGGTGTGAGAACTGTGATCTGTTTTAATCTCTTTTGAAGTCTGAATGATTTTAGTTTTTTATCTGCAAGGTTTTTTCCATATCCATTTTTAATTGCAGTTTTTAAGATTTGATGGTATTCTTTTTGATATTCTTGCTGGCTGAGAGGTAGATTTACTAATCTGTGTGTGAGACTGTTGATCATGGCATGTTTGTGTGGAATTGGGTTGAAACTATTTGCTTTGATGTAATTATCTGTGTGTGTTGCTTTTCTATGGATACCAAATTCTAGTTTTTCATTGCCTATTGTGATTTTAAGGTCCAAAAAATGTAGAGTACAGTCCTCTTCAGTTTCCACTGTGAATTGTATGCTGGGTTCTTGCAGGTTGAGTAGTTTCAAAGCATCATCTATTTGTTTGTAGGGCACTATTGCAAAGATGTCGTCTACGTATCTGTACCATGTTTTAAAAATATGAGGGAAGGCTTTAGTTATATGTGTTTCGAAAAAGCTCATGTATAGATTGGTCAAAAATGGTGATAGCTGGCTTCCCATAGCTAGTCCTGAAATTGGTTTATAATATTTTCCATCGAAAATATTGCATCAAAACTATTTTGTTTTTGATGGAAAATGTTATAAACAAATTTCAGGACTAGCTATGGGAAGCCCGCTATCACCATTTTTGACCAATCTATACATGAACTTTTTTGAAACACATATAACTAAAGCCTTCCCTCATATTTTTAAAACATGGTACAGATACGTAGACGACATCTTTGCAATAGTGCCCTACAAACAAATAGATGATGCTTTGAAACTACTCAACCTGCAAGAACCCAGCATACAATTCACAGTGGAAACTGAAGAGGACTGTACTCTACATTTTTTGGACCTTAAAATCACAATAGGCAATGAAAAACTAGAATTTGGTATCCATAGAAAAGCAACACACACAGATAATTACATCAAAGCAAATAGTTTCAACCCAATTTTACACAAACATGCCACCATCAACAGTCTCACACACAGATTAGTAAATCTACCCCTCAGCCAGCAAGAATATAAAAAAGAATACCATCAAATCTTAAAAACTACTATTAAAAATGGATATGGAAAAAACCTTGTAGATAAAAAACTAAAATCATTCAAACTTCAAAAGAGATTAAAACAGATCACAGCTCTCACACCAATAAAACAAGAAATTAGATTTGCTAAATTTACTTACCACCCCTGGGCCACAAAAAAGTTCCAAAAAATATTCAAGATATACAATATAACATTGGCACCAAAAAACAATTACAACATTAAAAACCTACTTAACAGTAAAAATACTGATAAGATAAAACCAGAGGAAAAGTCAGGCATTTACAAGATTAAGTGTAAAGACTGTGAAAAAATTTACATAGGGAGGACAAAAAGAAACATAGGCACTAGAAAGAAACACTTCAGGCACTTAAGATACAAAAATATTGATAAGTCCACAATAGCAGCTCATTTCTGGTCTGAAAATCATGAAATTGAAGATAGCACCGAATTACTAAAATACATACAAAAACATAGTGAACTCTCATATGGTAGAGAATATACATAGAAAAACATAAAAACCAACTAATGAACTTTGAAATCCCACCAGAAGAGAATCCCACATTTATTATTCATGACCATAACACGAGAAATAGTTCAAACTTACATGTCACCTATCATAAAAAGAAAATGTATGAGCACAGTTTTAAATACAACAGAATTCATATCTACAATAAACTGCCAACTGAAATAAAAAACAATGAGTCCTTCACAAAGTTTAAAAACACATCAAAGAAGTATTTGTTACAAAAGTGTTACTACTCAGTAGAAGAGTATTTAAATGACAAAGGGTAGGAATAAAAGAAATGTAAATTTTAATTATTAATTTGGTTATCATGCTTAACAACTTATTGTAATTCTTGTTTCTTGTTACTATTTTTTGTGTAGTTAGTAATTTGACAATTCCACATCATGAATGTATGAGTTACGGATGCAATAAATGAATATGAATATGAATAAGTTCATCACTAAATCAACAGATGGCAGCAGCAACTCCAGAATTACCCACACCCACCACACCACTGGATCAAGCTTTAGTCGCATAAGAGCAGAAGATGCAAACGATGATTTGCGAACATGTCCTCATAATAGGTACGAAAGTGAAGCAGATGTGTAATAAATACGACTCATCTATAAATTAATAATCATTATGCAATGTTTATTTTTTAAAATAAATATCTTTTCCCAAACCATTAAATCTATGGGAACATTTAATTGTTTTAATAATTTAACTTCGGGGTTTATTTCATGGTTAAATGACTAAAAAAGATCTGCTACTGCCGATTTATCAGTTTGTTTATATTTAATGTTATGAAAATGTTCTTTCTTTCTGGTTTCCAAACTACCTTTCGTTTTTCCAATATAAACCTGATCACAATCTAAACAATTAAATTGATAAATACCAGATTTTTTAATATTAGGAATTTTATCTTTTTTAGAAAATTGTAGTATATTTTTAATACTATATTTATTTTGAGGAACTAAAGTTATACCAACTTCTTTAAAAAAATTCTGAAAATGTTTACTAACCCAAATATATGGATTTCTTCCTTTTCTAGATTTGAAAATAATAAGAAATAATAACAAATAAAAAATAAAAGTTTTAACCCTTTTTCACATAAATTTTTTGTTTTTAATAATTTGATTTATAGATTAATAAATATATCCCTGAATAAAGAGGCATTTAATAAAGAATAAAAACATATTATTAATACTGCTTTAATTGATGGTTTTAATAAAGATTTTATACAAAAGAAGATTGAAAAAAATTAAATATCAAAAAACTGTTAATGATATTTCTACTCTTAAAAAAATAAAAGACGATTATAATTTTAAAAAATTTACTTACCATCCTTGGGTTAATAAACAATTTCAAACTTTTTTTAAAGAAGTTGGTATAAATTTAGTTCCTCAAAATAAATATAGTATTAAAAATTTACAATTTTCTAAAAAAGATAAAATTCCTAATAATAAAAAAATCTGGTATCTATCAATTTAATTGTTTAGATGATGATTAGGTTTACATTGGTAAGACAAAACATAATTTAGAAACCAGAACGAAAGAACATTTTTGTAACATTGAGTATAAACAAACTGATAAATTGACCGTGGCAGATCATTTTTGGTCATTTAACCACGAAATAAATCCAGAAGTTAAATTATTAAAACAATTAAATGTTCGGATAGATTTAATGGTTTGGGAAAAGATGCTTATTTGAAAAATTAAACATCGCGTGAATAATTTTGAAATACCAGCAGTTGATTCTGTTCTTAAGTTTGTTTCGTTTTCGTATTTTGATAATACTGAAAAAACATAATAACATAGTAACTTCCTTAATGATGAATGTGTTTTAGATTGACGACGCGAACAAGGGTTCGTGAAATTGATTTCAACATCAACTAATAAGAAAATTTTACATCATTTTTCTAAAGATAAGTGTTATATTTGTGTAATACTTATTGCTTCACTGTAACTAGCTGAAATGAGTCCAGGCTCCATAGAGCTTAAAGTTATCTGCAATTAGCTTTTTCTAGATAATGGAAAGCCTCGGAGAAAACCTTATCCAGATTACACACTCCTGACCTAGATTTAAACTCAGGACCTATTCAACATGAAGCAGATGCACTACCACATATGCTATAAAGACCGGCTAAAACAAATTTAGATTGATTTTAACCACCCCCCCCCCCCCGCCAAGGTGCAATGGGTTTTGCATTCTGTACACAGAACCAGAGCAGTATCATGCTACCTCATAAACCTCTTCGCACTTAGAACTAATAACCTTACCTAAAAAGTACTGAAACAAATATCCATCTGCAATTAAACCCTAGTGAGGGTGGTGAGCATGTAACAAAAGCACTCAGAAGTACGTAGCCTTCTAGCACTTAAGTTGGTTGGTAGCAGCTGTCAATCACCTTATTGATAGCGCAAGTATAGCTTATGTTATGGAATGACATCTGTTTCATATGATATTATGGACAATTTGTTGCTGTGAAAGATAGGAGGGTCGACTTATTTCATAAGAAATTGTGAATGATGATTATTATGCATTGCATTTCAGCATGCTTATATAAACTTAACTATATTTGTAACATTGCAAAGCATATGTCAGAACTACTGTGTTGCGAATAACACTAAAATGCAACAAACATCATTCTTTACTACTTGGGGTCAATTAAAATTGCTTCCACTTCTGTATTTGCCAACACTTGAGGAAACTTGGATTAGCGAAGCCGGGGTGGGTGCATAATAAAGAGTACTAGGCGATCACGGGTTTTAGCTACGTGATGTTTCGGCTACGCCTTCTCGTCGCTTTGCACCTTTTTAATATTCGGGCTACGGTTTGTTGCTTACCATCCTCAGTATAGGTGCATGGGTATTTCACTAAGCTTGCCGTTAATTACGCGAGTACCTTGGATATTCAATTCCGCTATGCAATGAGTGGTAGAAAGACCCCAAATAATAAACAATGTTGAATAGAACCATTCAAATGTACTATAGTTCATTAAACATATATGAAAACATTGTTTACTAATCTGAATTTAAATCATTCGGTCTATCCATTTCTACAATAACACACCTTCTGCTTTTACTCCGATAACAAATATAGGCATCATTAGAATGTACAATAATCCGAGAACCATTAATCTGTATTAATCTGTGCAGAGAACACTTTAAAGTTCTTAAAACTGATGATTGTAAGGCAAACCATTCCTTAAAACTTCCAGGTTATTTCATATAACATTCAATAACAGGTTGGCCAACACCTAACGAAAAAACGCTTTCACTTTAGCGAAAATTGCTGGCATATACCAAATGTTTTCTTTAGTAGATAGAATAACTTATTTATGTAAACACGCTCAAATATTTCACTATACATCAAGAAGTGGCCCAAAGTTTTACACATATATTATAGACAACCTGTTTACCGGGAAAATACGAGTCAGTTGGAGAATTTAATGTCATATCGGCACATTGGCCATAGTAGCTCAATGGTAGAGTGGCTGGACGGAAACCAGAAGATCCGCGTTTCAAATCCCGGCTATGGCATTGAATTTTTCACTCTGACTCTACGTTTCCACAAATTACAAGTTTAGCAGTACTGAGCGATAAATATGCACTTTCACTCCGTACAGTTATGTTTGTATGGAATGACGTCACGGAAACAAATTGACGCCAACTGCACAGCTGTGATATACCCGAATACAGAGGAACACTTTCTTTCTCTTATAAACTATCGATGCTGTAATGGGAATACTGTGTAGTAAGCGTAATACGCGAATACAGGGAAACGCGAACAGGAAAACAGGGCAATGCAAACATCATGAATCATCATCGTCATCAGTATGTACAAACTAAAAGGAATTGTAGTACAAATTATGTGAGTTTCCTTACGTATTACAGTATCGCTTATTTGCCTACGTAATGTTGGTATTTTCCACAATAGCATGCTGTGGATGTTGGCAACGCTCGAGTTATGAATATACTTAAATTAACATGCATTCCTTTCATGTGCCAATTATCTTTCCCTGTTTCCTTGAGTACGTAGTTAGCAAACAGAGGAAAGTGGTGGGGATGATTGTCATTACACACCTGCTAGGAAAGGGAGATGTGAATGCGATGACCAGAGTGGAGTTGTAATGTGAGCCTGTAATCATGGTTTATCATGAGTAACTGATTCTATTGCAAGGTTTTAAAGTTATCATTCTTTAGACCTTTCTATCAGTACATCCATTTAATTAAATGAAGGGTCCAAATTGACATTGAATGATGATGAATGGTCTCCAAACACAAGTCTACCTTGTCTAAACACACTAAGAATGTGAACTTTATATACCTATGTATTTTGTGAAACAGGTCAAATCTACAGAACTGTGACTAATTTAACTAAGTTATTCCCATTTACTAATAATTACACCTCATTACATTTTAAAACTTTTTATAATTACAATGATGGCCTTGTAAAAGCATTTATGTTGAGATAATCAAGTAGAGCAATTTTACCCAAATTTCTTCTTTATTTTTCTGTTCTTGATAAGTGCTATATATCCTTTTTGGAGGATAAGTATTTCAATTTGATTCCTGGTGTCTTGCCCAAATTTTTATTTCAACTTCTTTCACACCTGTATCACCTGAAGGAACACTAATTTGAATCTTTCTTGTTTAACCCTCTGTTAGTGTGGCCCAGTCTCACAGACCGACTGTTCCAACACTGCTGGTAAATTTTCTCACCAATGTGGAAGCTGTTCTACCTTCTACCTTTCTCACTCACCATGATCTACACGGCATGACTTTATCTATCGAGTAGCGAATGTCATATATACAGTATGGCATGTTTCAGTCCCTTAGACCGACTACACTAATTGTAGTGCAAAAATATTGTTAGAAAGTTCAAGGTGTGTTTAGTCAAAATGCACCATCTTGAAATACTATTCACTGAAAATTTCTCTCGATGGAGTGAGCGGCTTTACGAGAAATTATCTTCTTGCTAGAGGAAGTATGACAAATATCCCATGCCTTCTGTGTGAGTAGTCAAACTAGAACAGGGTTGCAACAAAACAGAGCTCCAGTACATACCATTGGCATATGCCAAATATGCACAACAAAACAAAGTATAAACACAATATATCACTGCAGTAAGTGGAAAATATAATGTGTCCTAAACATATTGAAGTTTTGTGCAAGAATAAATGTATGGTATGACATACTCCGTAATCATATAAATAACTTTTTCTACATAGATTGAGTCAACATGAATAATTCAATGCCACAGCCGGCATTTGAACCACGGATCTCCTGGTTTCCGTCCAGTCGCTCTAACCCATTGAGCTACCATGGCCAACATGCCATCCTGACACTAAATTCTCCATTCGACTCATATATTTCCCCAGTAAATCACTAGGGACTCTCACATTCATGATACACCATTTGTGGCGATTTACTATTGTAAGTACCTGAGTCCCAGGCTTCATCATTTAACTCTTATTATTTTAGTTAATTGATGGAAATTAATAATTCCTTGTTCTAGCCATATATAGGCTAAGGTTTTTGATAGATTGAGTCAACATGAAAAATTCAATGCTATGGCCTGTATTTGAACCACGGATCTCCTGGTTTCTGTCCAGTCGCTCTAACCCATTGAGCTACCATGGCCAACATGCTGTCCTGACACTAAATTCTCCTTTCGACTCATATATTTCCCCAGTAAATCACTAGGGACTCGCGCATTCAAGATACACCCTAATATTATTTATGTTCAATCATTATATAACAAATAAGAAAATACTAATACAGTTTATTACATCTTCTGTTTCATATTACTGAGATCTTCACCTTATGACCAATGGATAGGAAGAACTGCGAGACCCTCCTCAAAGAAAGGGAAAACCGAAGATCGTTTTTTTTTTTTTTTTTTACCATAAAGACAGTTACATTATTTATTAATCTCTGTATATGCTCTGTAAAATTTGTAAATCTTGATGTATGTAACTAAATATTGTAATATGTAAACTTTTTCGACGAAACTTGAAACATGTATGTCATGTCTATAAGTGAATAAACCATTATCATTATCATTAACTAAAACTTTTTCTACCTTTGCCTAATTTATAACATTCATCACATAATCTGATGAATACTGTTTAAATGTGCAAAAGTGTTGTTTGAAGGTGTGGCTTTTTGCTTGCATTTGCTACTTATTAATTATTTGAGCAAAGGGTTTCATTAATATAATTGTGAGTTGAACAAGTACTCAAAATTATATTCATTTTTTGCTTCATTGCATCCTAGTCCTTACTTATAAGAAAGAGTTTTACCAAAAATCCTTTCATGGACGTGTTGAAAACAGTGTTGTTGTATAAATTAAATTAATTAGGAGTCGATTAATGACACAAAGCAACACTTACTTTTAAATTTTCCCGGAACCGGTTTCTGATGTACCTTTCAGTTGCCTCCCTAGCAGCTCAGAGACTAGTAGTTGTGCCATCTAGTACAATAGCTTCAAGAATGACTTCCTGTTTCTCACTGACTGGGGTGGCACAAACCCCACCTCACCAGTTACGGAACATTTTATTTGGTGTTGAAATTTAATGTTAAACATCAATGTTGCAAATTCCAGGAACACTCTAAGGGGCAATGACCCTACTTTTAGTGATTGGCTTAAAGATATTCTCAAAGACTTGGAAAGTGACTTCAGTGGTGAAGGTGCTGTTGTGCTGCAAGAATTTTGCAGTGAACTTGTTAGTATTTCTGAGGGAACGGCTGCAACAAATGAAGAAGGCAATGCCAATGGTCCTGTAGGAGAACATGATGCTGGTACAACTGATAAGGAGCAACCCGTAAGGTAAAAATAAGGACCTGAGCAAAAATACTTTGATGGTAGAAACAAATTCAAATGGTCATCTCTCTGAAAATGAAAAAAAGCTTGGCAAAGCAACACAATCTGTTCTTCACCTTATGAAGCCCATCATAGGAACAAACTGTAATGTGACAGCAGACAATTGGTTTACATCCATTGAACTTGTCTATGAGTTGCAAAAAGGAGGGTTGACATGTGTGGGAACAATGAAGAAAAACAAATGAGAAATACCTACAGAATTTCTTCCCTCAGGAAATAAACCAAAAAATTCAGTTATGTATTGATTCACAAATGATTGCACTTTGATTTCTTTTGTATCAAAGAAAAACAGTGCCGTTATGCTTATCTCATCCATGCACCATACAATATGTACCGACAATGTAACCAAAATACAGAAATCGTACAGTTTTATAATGAAACTAAAGGAGGCATTGATGCTTTGGATGAGAAGTTTGCAAATGATTCAACAAGCCAACTTCCAACTGCTGGCCATTGACTGTATTCTTTACATTGTTAAATATTAGCCTAGTCAATGCTTACATTATCTTTAAGTCATTTCCGGGAATTACTGACCAAAGCGGACTTGATTTTGTGAAGTCTTTAGCACAGCAAATGATTGAGCCACAGCTGAACGCAAGATTCCTAAACGGACAACTCCCTCGAGAGCTATGTCAAAATATAGGGTGTATCCTCAATAAAACTCTTCCACAGCAACCAGACTACAGTTGCAAAAACAAGTAAGATGTGGCATGTGCCTTAGAATCAAAGACAGGAAGATAAAACTTACTTATGCTGAATGTGAAAATCTAATGTGCTTAAAATGTGCATTCAGCATGTGTGAAAATTTTGTCAACTAAATTGTGTTCAAATGTGCTCTAACATATTCTCAGCCAAGCAAAATATTAAGTTGTTGGTTATATTTATCATGCTAGATGGTATTGTGTAAGAAGTTATCAGTTTTAGAAATGTTTTCTCTCTGGACAGCTCAATGAACTAAAGTGTTGCATTTTTTCATTCTTATTTACATTGTCCAAATGTGAGCCATATAAGTTCTATATTTGATATGGTTTGCCAACAAATGTGATATTTATTAAATTATAGATGAGTCATGTTTATTACACATCGGCTTCACTTACGTATCTATATTGAGGATATGTTTCACGAACCATCGTTCGCATCATCGGATCTTATGCAACTAAAGCTTGATCCAGTGGTGTGGTTAGTTCTGGAATTGCTGCTGCCATCTGTTGATTTTGTGATGAATTTAAATGTGGGGTTATCTTCTGGCTGGATTTCAAAATTCATTAGTTGGTTTTTATGTTTTTCTATGTATATTCTCTCCCATATGATGAGTTTCCTATGTTTTTGTACATATTTTAGTAATTTGGTGCTATCTTCAATTTCATAATTTTCAGACCAGAAATGAGCTGCTATTGCAGACTTATCAATCTTTTTGTATCTTAGGTATCTAAAATGTTTCTTTCTAGTGCCTATATTTCTTTTTGTCCTCCCTATGTAAATTATTTCACAGTCTTTACACTTAATCTCGTAAATGCCTGACTTTTCTTCTGGTTTTATCTTATCAGTATTATTACTGTTAAGTAGGTTTTTAATGTTATATTTGTTTTTATATGCCAATGTTATATTGTATTTCTTGAATATTTTTTGGAACTTTTTTGTGGTCCAGGGGGGGGGCCACCCAGGGATGGGGTCTGAAAATCATGAAATTGAAGATAGCACCAAAGTACTAAAATACTGTGACTTTGTGGGTTCGTAGAAAAAATATTCAAGAAATACAATATAACATTGGCACCTAAAAACAAATATAACATTAAAAACCTACTTAACAGTAATAATACTGATAAGATAAAACCAGAAGAAAAGTCAGGCATTTACGAGATTAAGTGTAAAGACTGTGAAATAATTTACATAGGGAGGACAAAAAGAAATATAGGCACTAGAAAGAAACATTTTAGACACCTAAGATACAAAAAGATTGATAAGTCTGCAATAGCAGCTCATTTCTGGTCTGAAAATTATGAAATTGAAGATAGCACCAAATTACTAAAATATGTACAAAAACATAGTGAACTCGTCATATGGGAGAAAATATACATAGAAAAACAAAAACCAACTAATGAATTTTGAAATCCCGCCGGAAGATAACCCCACATTTAAATTCATCACAAAATCAACAGATGGCAGCAGCAACTCCGGAACTACCCACACCACTGGATCAAGCTTTAGTTGCATAAGATCCGATGATGCGAACGATGGTTCGTGAAACATATTCTCAATATAGGTATGTAAGTGAAGCTGATGTGTAATAAATACGACTCATCTATAATTTAATAACTATTTCACTTCACTGTGGTGTTCCAATACAGTTGTTATGTTCATTATACTTTCCCTCTTATGCCACTTCAATATTGTATTGATATTTATAACCATTTCCTTGTCAGCCTTAATTAAGTTCTGGGGTTTGTCTAACCCCAGTTAACCAGATACATTCCAAAAAACTTATCTCACCAGTTAAGCATTAACATTACTGAAAGCAGCTCTATTCTTATTTGCACTTGCCCCACTAATAAATACTCCTTTTCTTCAATGCTAATTATTTTTATTCAATTGTTTATTATATTGGTCTGAGAGACTGGCCTCACAAAACTTGTATTTTAATTCACCACACTGATGAAGGGTTAAATTTATGTAACAGGTGTTTTGTTAAAATTTCAAGCATTCTATTTTTGATGTGTATTCCTTGCTTATAGATCTTCATAAGGAAGATTTTTGAGTCTGTAAAAATATGGCACATGAAGAGGAGAATGTCGTATTGAGGATCTGCATTTAATAAACCTAATACAGAAGCTTTTCTTCACCTCCTGGGGTAACTTCAGGACAAATACATCTTGTCTGCCTGCTGAATCTATAATGCTGTTGAAACTGGTACCTAAGTGATGGCTGAAATTTGTTTTAATGCTTCTGAGCTCTTCATATCCCCATTACTAGTCTTACCTAGAGTCTGAAAAGATCCAGCGTTTGAGCAGGGTCTACAGTCTGATTTTTAAAAGAAGATACATGAAGGTCATCTGTTTCTCTATGTGGGATAGTGCAATGTTGCCTAGCAGCAGATAGGAAGTAACACAGATCCTCTTTCTTTACCCTCTCAACATTCGAAACATAAACAAGGGTTCTAGCTATCTCACCTCAACAAAAACTGCAGTTAATCTGTATTAGCCTACTTTAAGTATAAAAGTAAGTTGGTCACACATTCATTGCATTGTGTGAGTTCTTTTAAATAATTTTTGTACTATGTAACTAATATTCCATATTTACCTTTACTGTTACTATGCATTGTAAGTTGACAACCACGCACTAGTGCAGTAAGTAATTCTCCATAGCAACACATATAGGTGATTCACGTTCTAAAATTTAACATTTATCTTCAAACATATTTATTAATACTTTAGTTAATATCTTAACTACTAAAATTCAGATTGATATAAATACACATAGTACAAAAACAGACACATTGGTAAGCACATAGCAGACTCTCAGTGCAAGTGCCTCATTTTTTAAAACCTCTCTTCGTTCTATATACATGAGTATCACAATGTACTATTACTAACAACCTTGTCAATTGCCATGTTCATATTAATGCCGCCAATATGCCTGAATTTTGACCCACAGGAATTCATTTACATGCAAGCATATCTACTGACATGCTGTCGTCTTTGTTGAAAGGAATAAGCGGTTCATTGATAAAGAGCAAACTCTTGTCTTCCGGTTCAAAGCATTCTCTCATCTAAAATTTAATAATTCTCTAGTTTGCCTATGCAATATAACACCCCAACCGTAAGAGATCTTTGCTTTGGGCCATGAATCCTTGGTCCACCTCTAATCCTATTGCCACGATGTTTTGCTTCCATAACAACGTATTTTAATTGTATTTTCACACAGTAGATTAACAGTACACAGGCAACTGACCACAAGCAAACTTGGTTTCCCACACACAACTAGCGATAACAGACCAGCGGAGTACATGATTCACCAGTGTAGCCAATCTGGCAACCTTTCTTTACATTTCCATTGCAACGACCTTCCCCTCCAACCCATCGCTTCCCTGGCTTGATGACCTTCACGTATCTTCTTTTAAAATTCAGACTGTACCACCAGAGAGAATAGCTGTTCCCATCCACCAGGATGGAACCAACCGGAGACCTTTACAATATAGTTTCAGCATTTCATATGCCATTGTCAACCTACTAAAAAGAATCTGTGCCTGTTAAATTAAATGGACATACTATGCATACAAAAACTTTTAATTTGCTAGAAATGACTAGAAAAAAAATGTGCATATTCTTGTAATACCCTCATAAACATCTCATTACTTACTGGTTCTTGATGCAAGTTTCACGTAGCCTTTGAGTACATTTTACTTTCAGATTGTTAAGACATGGCTGAGAAATCATACAGAGAAGATAGTTAACCTGAAACAGCTCAGTTCGATCTTTGGCAAAGCTTTCATGAGAGCCGCAACCAACTTAGAATGATAATTCAGCATTAAGGAATCCAGTTATCAGCCTCTTCAATCCTCACACTTTTCCTGATGAGGCTTTTAAACCAGTAAACAACTATAAATCGTGTACAGCAAGGAGTTTGAGATGAGAGTAATGAAAGGTCAATCACTGTAATTCCTAATTCCAATAATACTACCAAATGAGCATCAAAGTCAGCACTTATCAACAGAAATACTACCTTTATTGAAGTTGATCCTTGTGAAACAACAAAAGGACAAGGACTGTAAGGACATTAGTTATAATTGACTCTTCTCATTTGGAGCTAAAAGTCGGTAAAAATGAGAACAAGAATGCAGAAACAGCCAAAAAGAAATTAGTTTTCTAAGTATCAAAACCTTGAAAGAAAAGTAATATGTTTCTAATTCATCTTCGTCAAATTCTGAGGTTAAAATGCAGAACCTGTGTTCAGATTTGCAAAGTTTTCAATGGGTAGAATAGCAGGATGATGTAAATGAGGTAAATGATACAGTTCCAAAACTAATTTTTGATAATTCCTTTGCTGATTTTATACTTGTTAAAGTGAAAGGCAACAAGAGTGAGGAAATTTTGCAGCAGAAGTAATCAAAATGACATTTACTGAATAGAAGTTTTATATCTAAGCAATTTTAGAAAGCATAAGATATTTTCATTTTTTCTAAAGCTGAAGACAAAAGTATTGTGATCTAGAAGTTCTAGAGGATTTACATTTTTACATTTACGGATTTACATATATGGGAGTTAAATCATAATAAAATACGTTTATTTCAATCAAGAGATGTAATTTGTATAAAATGTTTTATTTTTTATGTTAATGATCCACTTTAACCCACTCCTCATTCCAATATGTCCCCTATATGGGGCAAAGTGTGATTATTACCTTAATAGAGAAATTTACCACTATTGTTAAAAGAGTAGAAAGAACTATAAATGATCAGTACATATCATTACAATAATGATTCCAGCCACCAGTACCGAGCAGGATGGCTCAAGTGGTTTCGTCTGTGGCCCGCATTCGAGAGGCCCGGATTCGATTCCCGTGGCTGACCTACCTGACCCATGGTTTTTTCGGGGGTTTTCCCGGGTCGCTAGGTGAATGCTGGGTAGGTTAATTACATCCCCCGAATTTCCTTTCCCTCCATTTCATGTCCATTATCATTTCATATCATCTTTCATCTGGTGTCCTCTTTCAGCGTAGAAGTGTCAGCGGGAGTCTCGGCGGTGCATGACGGGATGAATTACTGTGATGAAAACTACTTCCTCCTCCGGTAGGTCGGTTGCCGGGCTCAGCTTCTCTGCTGAGGCCATTTCGGGACCACCAGCCAGGGACCCCTGGGGCTCGGATCACTTGCCTTGGGACCATTAGGGCTCGGCTGCTGGGCTCGTTGCCGTCCCACTGTAGGGGAGCGAGTTCATTGTCCTGGCCTGTCGGGAGAAGTATCTATTTAAGTAAATTGTAGGGACCCTGCCCTCTGTACTGTCGTGGTTCCTTGGGTCAGCCGCCCTCTGTCTCCTTCGCCTCATCCTTCCTCCCAGGGGTGCCCCACTTGTGGCATAGGAACAATGGACCCAGCATGGTAGCCTACGTATCGAATCTGCTCCGTAATAAAATCCCAATCCCCAGCCACCAGTGTGCTAGAATTTCATTACATTTCCATAGACTGTCCGAATTTAGATAACAAACCAATGGATTCAATTAATCCATGGAGTAACCTACTTGGGAAACGTCTTAAGCTATCCACTCAGGTGCAATAGGCCTTAGCCTCTGTGTATCCATAGTTTGGTATGGTAATGATAAACATAGAATACAGAACATCGGATCACCTATTCTTTGACCCACACTTTCCCATGAGCTTCATCTCTTCCATACATGGAACATGAAAATGTTTACAAGCTGTACATAAGTAGATATGTTTATAAGAGGAAGCAGTATCACGGCAGCAGCAAATGCTTACTGCAAAAGGAATTAAGTCCACTAATTAGTAATCACTGCCGTGAAAGCTTCAAATCTTACATCACTATTTTTTTATTATGTATGACTGGAGGAATTTAGTAAGAGTGACATCAAAACTAATTGAAAAAACTATTTGTAGTCAGTTTTTTGACACTCCCTTAGGTACATTTTTATATTTAATATTTCAAATATATAAGTGTTGAAGTGTCAAAAAGCAGACTACAAATAGTTTTTTCAACTTTTTTTTGTTTGCAATCAAGAAAAGACAATCAAGGACAGCTGATGATGTCACAAGCTAGAAACAGCTCCTTTATTGTAAGGCGCTGTTGTTCAAGACCATTTAGTGGTGGAAGTAGAAGATTTGAAAATTTTCTATTCCTTGGTTTCAAGAGATATCATTTTCCCTGGCAGGGAGTGAAAAGTCAGGCTGTAGTTCAGCTGCTAGTTTTCAATTTATCAGTGAGTGTCAGTGTTTGTCAGTCAGAAGAAGAGCAGCATAAAACTGAGTTGAAGATAAATGTTGTCTTCCGGGCTTATGGGCCGTAGTCTAGAAGTTCTTGAAGGAACCGACGTTTCGCCAGGAGCTGCGCCTAGTATCCTAAGGGTTGATCCGTCCGCTGTAGAAGTCAGGAGTCGAATGAAGCGAGTGTCCGCACGTCCTAATTTATATTGGCTGGAAAGGGGCGGGGCTAAGGCAGATCGCGTTCTGATTGGCCCTGGTCAGGAAGTGGCTGTTTCATGTCTTTACTGTTTCTGTATTCATGTATGTGTGATTGAAGTCCCTGTAATGCTGGAACCCAGGCTTTATTTATGCGAAGTGCTTCTTCTTTGCGGTTAAAATTATTTTTGTGTTTATATATTTCTATTGCTTCTCTCTGTAGGCGGGCATGGTAGCTGACACTTGATGAGAGGTGTTGTTGAATTGGATGTCATGGCCCCACAGTAATGCATGTTCTGCAACCGAAGATTTTTCTATTTGTCCTAACCTGCAGTTTCGGCTGTGTTCTTTTAATCTGGTGGCAACACTGCGCATTGTGGTACCAATGTTAACATGGCCGCAGCTGAATGGAATTTTGTATACCCCAGCTGATGAAAGGGGGTCTCGTTTGTCCTTGGCTGAGTTCAGTAGCTGTCTGATCTTATGTGTAGGTTTGTATATTACGTTGATACCACAGGGTTGGAGAAGTTTACCAATCCTGTCAGTTACTTTACTTATAAATGGAAGGTACGCCATCCCGCGTATGGGCTGTTCAGTTTTCTTTGGTCCTCGTCTTGGATGCCGCGCCCTCTGCATCTCTTTTCGTGAATAGCCGTTGGCTACGAAGGCTGAGTCTAGAATTTTTAATTCGGCCTTTATGTGTTTAATGTCACAAATCATTTCCGCTCATTTGCTGAGTGTTTTTATTATCCCGTATTTTTGTTTAGGTTGGTGATTCGACGTTTTATGTAGGTACCGGTTAGTGTGCGTAGGTGGACAGACTTCCGCCTAGAACTTACGGTCTACAGAAGACAACATTTATATTCAAGACGCCGGCCGTGAAAGCCTCAGCTTATATATAAAACCAAGTGTTAGCAAAATGTTCTGTGTGCACAGAGAAGCTACAAGCAGCAAAAGCTGGTGCATGCAACAGTCATTAAAGAACCTGTGATTGATGTACTTAGTCTGTGTACGACAAAAGGTGAAAGTAACATTAAGTTAGTATTGGGCTCATGATTTTAGTGACAAATAAAATGAGTTTGGTACCACTTTGTGTATTCATTTTAGTTAACTAGAGAAGGGATTATAAGTACAAAATTTTAACCAATTCAACCAACTGTAATGTTAACATAAAGTAATTTACTAAAGCTAAATAAACTGCTGTGGAGTGACATATATGCTATTGTGTTTATGAGATGAAATATGTCTTTTCAAGTTTCCTTCTGTAGTAAACCTTATCTCACAAAGGCTGCATTTATGTGGCTTTTTCCCCTCATGAATTAAATTATGTATTTTCAAATCCAGTGCTCTAGCAAAACTCTTCTCACAAACATTGCATTTATGCGGTTTTTTACCCTCATGAATTAAAATATGTCTTTTTATATTTGCTATGGCAGTGAATTTTTTCTTGCAGACACTGCACTTATGTGGTTTCTTACCCTCGTGAATTAAATTATGTATTTTCAAACTTCCTACTGTAGTAAAAGTCTTATCACAAACACTGCACTTGTATGACTTCTGTCCCACATGAGTTAAATTATGTCGTTTCAAATTTGTTGATGTAGTAAAGCTCTTAGCGCAATAACTGCACTTATATGGTTTCTTGCCCTCATGGCTTAAACTATGTTCTTTCAAATGTGATCCTATAGTAAAGCTCCTTTCACACACGCTGCATTTGTGTGGCTTTTTTCCCTCATGATATAAAATATGTGTTTTTAAATTTCCTGCTGTAGTAAAGCGCTTCTCACAAAGACTGCACTTATATGGTTTTTTTCCCTCATGTATTAAATTATGTCTCTTCAAATCCATTGCAGCAGTAAAGCTCTTTTCACACACGCTGCATTTGTGTGAATTTTTTCCCTCATGATATAAAATGTGTTTTTAAATTTCCTGCTGTAGTAAAGTGCTTCTCACAAAGACTGCACTTATGTGGTTGTTGTCTGTTGCTGAACCAAACCTCTTTTTACAAATACTACATTTATGTCGTTTACTGCGGTCATATGTTTTCAAATGATCTACTCTAGTGATGTGCCGTTCAGAAATGTTGCATAGCTGTGATGATTTGCTCTCATGGACTGAATCATATGCCTGGGAAGCTTTGTTTCCATAAGTTTGGAATGCAGAACCTTTGGCTTCACAGACATCTACTTGAATAAATCTGTTGACACTTAAGATATCAGGATTATGGGAACCAAGTTCTCTGCACAATCTGAAACAGTACAAGTATGATAATGCAGATGAGTAGAACAAAGATAATATAAACATTAACAATATCGCTTTTGAAGAAATAAAAATCTTTAAAATCTTTGGAGTGCACATAGAAGAGGATTTAACTTACATTACACACTTAGAAATATTCTGTAAAAAAAAATGAACTCAGGAAGGTATCTACTGAGACAGCAAAGTATGGTGACCTTAATATTCTTAAATTAGAATACTATGGCATTATTTATCAACATATAGCATATAGAACTGAAATTTGGAAGGAACAAATACAACCACCATGGACAGACTACACTGATATGCAAAATTTAATTTTTTGTCTGGGTTTTTCAATTTAATATGTTATTATCCCTAATGTATGCTGAATCAAAATGCGAGGTTAGTTTTTCTCCATCTCAAACCAATCTTCCACAATAAAAGAAATAGTTACATATGAATCTTTGTATTCTGCTGTGTCGAATTTGTTATATTAAATGAAAGCTAATAAATTCACAACTGTTAACACAGTACTCTTCATAATAAACTAATATTTCAAATCTGTTTTAAATAGTCATATACATTTGAACATTACATCATTTTTTTATTTTCCCTAGAAAGTCATTTCTTTCTGTTTCCCTTATGTCCTGCTGAGGATTATTTACCCATTCAAGCCACTCTTTGCTCCTTGCTGAAACAGCCGAGATTAACTGGAAAAAAGTCCAAATGAGAGTGCAGGAAATGTCTTTCACACTCATAGTGTTACCCAGTTTTCGAAAATTTTCAAGCATATCTTCTACAAGTAATTTGGATCCTTGTAATTTCCAGAAAGCTTTTTATGACACTCTTATAAGCAGTCCATGCCTGGTTTTCAGTATCTGTCAAGTTTCTTCATATAAGTTACCAGAAATCAACAAATATTCCCTCTTCACTTGAAAAGACTATTTGTAGTAAGTTTTTAACATTTCGTCACTTAAATTTTTTATTATTGAGGAACTAGTTTGGAAACTGTTGCTTCCATTTTCATCCTCGAAGGTCCTACTATTTTCGGTTGTCTTCTGTGTTCTCTGTGGTGGTGGAACTATGAATTTTTTTTATCAAATTGTTGACCTGTGGAATTTCAAAATTCATTACTCAGTTCCTATGTTTCCATATTAATACATTTTCCCATGTCATTTTGTTTTGGTTTACCATGCCTTTACATCATTTTTTTTGGTCAAGGTCATGGTTTTCGATGCTGCTGACTTATTTTCTTGCTCCAATTTGAATTTTCTAAAATGCTCTTTGACTCTGGTATTAGGTTTCTTTTAGTTTGACCAGTGTAGCATTTTCCAAAATCCTTACAGCTTATTTGATATATGCCGGATCTACTGATTGATGGGATTTCATTTTTTGTTTTTGAATTTAACAATTATAGTACTGAGTATCTAGGTGCAAAGATAATATTTTTACCTTACAATTGCCACTCTCATAAAGAGATCATCACTATTTGAAAATCAATTACAGAGTGAACTAAATTTGATAGGATTAAAGTGAGAATAAGCTATGTACTGTTTCTTATATTTTGCCTGTTATATTGGTGTCATTGTTGTGAAACATTGACTTCAACAACTATATTATTACTATTTCATAGTTCCATACAATATTTATGTGCAGACCTACATTTAAGTATTTTAGGTGTAATTGCTAATTGTAAAATAATGGTACATGGTAGAAAAATACTGATTACACTTTTGGAATCAGCACTTCAAATTTAGTAAAATAGGTCTATTTTGAAGGAACCCCCAGAATCATGCACATTAAAGATTTTAAAAATGCATAAAAACTATATATAACCTTCATTTTTGACAATCCTTTGGGAAACATTCAAAACACAAAATATCTTAACAGTGATTTCACTTTATGTGTTTAGAACTATTATGTTTATCAAAAGAAAAAAAAATTAACTTACTCAGTAATGGCTATCATAAGTATGAAACAGGAAGTACAAATGATTACAATAGGGTGAGCATAACTAAAACTCAAACCAATAAGGACCAATATAAAATAGGAGCTTTATTATATCACACATTACCATAAATATCACAGACTCTAAATTTAAAGCTGCTCTAAAATCACTTCTAATAGATAAATGTTTGTATAATATAAGCATAATGAATACTTCATACAGATCTATTTAAAATTATTATCTTGTCAATAATCAATGGCATTGTATTTTGATGTACATGTTTAGGCTTTCACAGCCGGCGTTAATCCAATAGAATGATGTTTCCAAGCTTGAAGATTGTGGTATAGACCGTGAAAAAATATCTGACGTTTCGTCCGTAGCTCCTTCGAGCATCTTCAGAAATTCAGTCCAGGCTGTTCACAGCTAGACTGGTGTTTAGTGGAGCGCCTGAACTATATATAGAGGTATGAGCGATTGCCCACTCGGCTCCTATTGGTTACTCGTCCACCAATCCCTGAGCGGCTGAAGAGGCTGCCATACCTTAGGTTTGGTTGGTTCTTTGTGGTTTAGGATTTGTGCTGTCCAGCACTGGCATCCAGGCTTTGTGTAGGTGTGCTATTTCTTCTTTTCTATTAAAACTGTTTTTCTGTTTATAGATTTTAATGGCTTCTCTGTATAGCCGTGCATGGTAGTAAGCCGTGTTGTCGAGGTGAAGGTCAGACTGGACCCACTCTTGATGTAGGGAATTTACCGTATAACGTGTAGTTGTGGACAGTTATACATTGGCACCACCAAGTGCAGCATAAAAATCAGCATCAAGGAACATTAAAGCAGCTACTGATTGGGTCAACATTGAGAAATCAGCGGTAGCCGAACATGCTTTGTTAGTGGACCATGACATTAATTGTTAACTTCTGCTGTCTCAGTTTAATGTATCACTAATGAGCAGCGCAATCTCACATCTGCTTTAACTTTAGAAGTTCATTTGGCAAAGTTTCAGCCTGACTCTCAAAATAAAGTACGAATTTCTCTATGTTTGCCACTGCTTGTACATGGGTCATAATCACAGCTGGTTCATCAACACTGTCTGAATCGGAATACTCAACATTTTCATTTTCAGTAACACTGCATGATGCAATAATGCCTTCATCTGTAATCGGTTTATAACCTCCGTCATTGTCAATGTCTTCTTTATCAAGATTGCAACAACCATCCATAGTTTTAAAAATGTCTATAAAATCTTCTTTCACACTTATTTTTTCTTCTTCTTCAACCTTGTTTTCTGTCAAGTCAGACACACCAGGCCACAACTTTTTCCATGACTTTATCAAAGTTTCTCTTCTAATCTGGTCGCAAGCGCATAAGGTGAGTGCAGTGAATTCAGACACTGATAAGAGAATTCAACTAATGTACCTACTGATAATTGAAATTTATCTTTAAAACAAGTCTTCATTTACTGTGCTAAACAAAATAATTTTTTTCCAAAACTAGTCCGGGTTAAAGAGGTTTTCTTGAGCTTTAAAAAATTGAAGTAATTATTGGAAACTTCATTCCAATAACCATTAATATTCTGGAAATTACTGACAGCACAAAAGGATTAACATAACTTATCTCAAAAATAAAACCTGAAGCTTTCCTGGCAATGAAATATATTCTCTGGAAACAAGCCAGGTGAAAAGATGATTAGCTATCAACGTTTCGGGAGTGTACATCTCTCCCATCATCAGGATATTTATTAAATGTTATAACCACAAATGAATCACTGGATATAACACAAGTATAAACAAAGACAAAACACTATCAACACTCGCATCATTGAACAAAAGACTACAGTAAATTAAATGATAGGTCAGGAGAGGCATCAGTATAGAAAACTCTTGTTGCAGCATCGTAAGTTGGTGATTGGCGTTTTGCCTCCACGTGCTGTTCAGCTGCGAAAACAAGGAGAGGGGATAAACACGTCACTGGCACGTCATTGCGGTCACCTAGCAACCAGGAATCCACCAATCAAAAGTAAACTGTTGCCATAGCAACCCGGGACGCTTATCCTGTGTTGCGAACTCTATCGCACTGCACCACGTGCTTTATGCATGGCTCTAGTCTATCAGCATGTTGAGGTTTTCAGTAAACAGACTGCTACTATTGTTGCTTCGCTTATGAATCAGCAGTATCACAATACCGTCGTCATTCGTTGACCTTTAGCATAAGATGGTATGCGTTGTTGGAAGGGAACAAGTGTGGATTTAGTTTCAAGGAGTATCTTATGACGTTTTCTGGGTCAATGACCAACCTTTACAGTTTAATGACCAACCCTTCTTACCTGCCTTTGTCCGGTCCAGTTCTAACATGAATAACCCTTAAGGTACTTAGGGTATTTCTCCCTGTCATCACTGCCAAACTAAGAGTGTACTGCTTCAGGTACAATGTTTCACAGGGTGTAAACAGCTTTACATTTTCGCAACATAATTCGTGTGTTTCAGTGATCAACTTTAGTGTTTCAGTGCAGCTTTAATATTTAGCTAATTATCGTTACTCATGGCTACCGCATACACTTGTGCTACAGAAACAGACAGAAAGAAACTATCTGTGAAGACCACAAAAAAATGTTTTTGGGCATGGAATCCCAATTAAAGGACAAGCACGGGAAATTATATGTTCCGTACGAAAATATTTTGAGGTTGAAAGAGACAATGGGGGTCCAATAATTCCCGTTTCAAAAGTACTGGACAGAACCTCAGCTGCTGTTGGTGTAAGTAAGAATACCATAGCTAGAGTAGGGAAAGAGTAATATGCTGGTGAAGAAAATCAGGCATGTACATCGCGGTGACAAACTTCAGGGAAGAAGAGGAAGCGACATAACCCGGTCACTGACCTGGACCCATTTGAACAAGATGCCATATTTATGCGTATTATACCAGAAAGCGATATCCTACACTTTCAAAACTGCACTCATCTCTACAAATGGATGATCTTTTTACAGGTGGCAAGACCTCACTTCAAAAAATAGTTAAAACTTTAGGATTTTGCTATAAAAAGCTAAATAGCCGTAAGATCTTGCTGGAAAACCCGGACATATGTGCCTGGCGCTGTAGGTTCCTACGAGAAATTATTTCTTGTGATTTTGAGAATATTGTATGGATTGATGAAACCTGGGTGAATGCTAATCATTGCATTAACAAGGGCTGGACTGGTGATACCTTCGAGCAACAATGCGGGTGCCATTAGGTAAATGTGAAAGAATAATCCTCCTTCACGCGGGAAACTCTTTTGGATTTATTCCCAACTGTTGCCTCCTCTTAAAATCTAAGAAAACAGGAGACTATCATGAAGAAATGAATCATTCCAAATTTCTTAAATGGTTCAAAGAGCAGTTATTAGTCAGCAGTTATTGGAGAGGCGTTCCATAATTGTCATGGATAACGCAAAATATCACTCTGTTATTTTAGACAAAGCTCCAACAATGGCATCCAGGAAGAGTGTTATTTTGGTATGGCTTGTTCGCAACAATGTGCGTGTTCAAGACCATTTAAAAAAGTATGAATTTCTTGAACTGGTAAAAGCAAACAGATTTTAGTATAACAGCTGTTATAAAACTAACAGAAGAAGCAATAGCAAAACTAAATGCTAAAAACTGGGAAGATGCTGTTTGTCACACAAAAAAGTTATAGTGGCAGCATGGGAAAACAAAGGTGTTTGGGAAGAAAGTGTGGAAGAACTCATAATTTCCGTGGGAGGTTGCAGTAGCTCTGACGATGACGATCATCAGAAAAGCAGTAGCAATGACAGCAGCGACTCTGAGATGAGCGGCATATTCCCATTGGATTAGAATGCATAATTCTGTGCAGGTATGGCACTTTTGTTCCTCTAAATCTTAACTGTAGCTAACCGTTTATTTTTTGTTCATTCCGAAGATTTCGTATGCTGTAATTAGGTAACTCTTCACTTAAATGTGTAGACAATCTTAAGGCAGTCTTACGATTAATACTGCAGTATGCAAATTTCTAGGAATATGTGCGTGTGCATTACTGCAGCCGAACTTCCGCCTCCCCTCTGCCCGTCATCTTTGTTGCCTAGCACGTGGAGAGGGACAGTAAAGTGGCAATGATGCTATCCCCTCTCCTTCAACTGTCAATCACCAACTTATAATGCACCCATAATAATTAGGTCATTATTACTGGAAGCACAGAGTTAAGGAGGCTTTGACCAATTTCTCTGAGAGGAGCACGCTTAATTGTGATGCTGCATTTCAGTTCAGCTCGTCTTAAAATCCTCCTTGGCTTAAGAAGCACACATCTATGCAGCATGATCATCAAATTAAGTAGTTACATTTCTCTAACCTAATTAGTTTTACACGCTGTAATGGTAGTTTTTGTTTGAAATGAGTTTTGTTTTCTGATCTGACTATTAGTGGGCCATGTAATGACAATATAAAAAAAAATTATGAACGGCTGCTAGGGAAAGAAAACCAATAATTTTCATAGAGATATATGTTCTGTAATCTTGTTTCATGAAGATGGAAAAATGTCGCGGTGAATATAAACGTTTTCAGTAGTAATGGCAAATGAATAATCTTAAAAAAGAGATATCCTATAATCTTGATAGTGATGAGTGGACGTCCAGGAGTGAGAAATTTTATGTACTTAACGGAAACTATTTATTAAGTATGTGGGGATTTATCGACATGCTGGAGGTAACCTGCAATGATTGAAGAGAGCAGATGTTTGAGCAAAATTCAACCAAGATTATATACACAATCAAATTATATATTTATTGCAATTGAATTAACTAATCTGATATTTCTGAGTAATTATTATTAACTCTTTATATACATTGCACATATTTGTGACAAGGGAAACAAACCCGCTTTCAAATCGGTGACCTGAAGAAACTGATAGCAGCACAAACTGACACGAGATAGGAAAGAATTGTTCTTACAAAGAAGAAATACTGCTACATACCTCCCCGCTGCGGGGGCCAGAATAAAGGGCAATGGATAAAAATCTGCTTCAACACTCATGCCATATCCTGACCTGGAGTTTAATTTACTGCAGCCAACTTTTTGTTCAGTGATGCAGGTATTGTTAGTGTTTTGTCTTTGTTGATTTTTTGTGTTATTTCTATTTAGTGTTTATAACATTTCTTATAAATATCCTTGTGATGGGAGAGATGTACGCTCCCAAAATGTTGATCTCTAATCATCTTTTCACCTGGCTTGTTTCCCGAGAATATCTGAATATGACTTATCAATTTAACAACATCTATTTCTTGGGTATTAAGTTTTTGTATATGTTATAACCATGATTTTTATCCAGCTACACTCTTTATTCGGCCACACATTCGGGTGCCATATGTAACCAAATTTTCTATTCGTTGCAAACAGGATGCACGTTGACTGTTTCAAAGACCCAAGTGGGAAAGCCAGACCTAATAGGGTTACTTCGTTGTAGTTTGAATTGTTTCTTGATGATTGGGTTTAATTAAATGAGAGTCATGAGATCTCTCGTTTTCAGGTGTGGTTTCGAGTGAAATAAATACAATTTTGGATAAGTTCAATTTCATAATATATAATTTAAATGTATTATCAGGATTACATTTTACTTGAACTTTCTTTCCTAGTCAATCATTGCAGGTTACCTCCAGCATATCGATAAATCCTGACTTCCTTAATAAATAGTTTCCGTTAATTACATAAAATTCCTTACTCCTGCACGTCCATTCATCACTATCAAGATTACAGGATATCTCTTTTTTAAGATTATTCATTTTCTGTTACAAAACTTTTATATTCATCGCAACATTTTTTTATCCTCATGAAACAAGATTACAGAACATATATCTATGAAGATTATTGATTTTCTTCCCCTAGCAACCATTCATCATTTTTTTTTGTATTGTCATGACATGGCCCACTAATAGTCAGATCAGAAAACAAAACTCATTTTCAGTTCAAATAAAAACTACGGTTACAATGTCATAAGTCAAGAATTCAAGAAAATCACTTATTCATTCAGAATTAAGAGGACCATGTAAGAGGTTTACAAAAAAAATTCACCATATGTTTTATTAATTAACCAAATGTCTCAAATCTCAGCCAAAATAGGATGAGGTATATTGAAAATTTAATACCGCATATTTGAAGGATGTTAATATATCAAGTTTGGTCTTTTAAATTGATTTTCTTTATATGTATGCTGCCTCTCTACCTTAATCCTTTCAGTCCAAGCATGCATTTTAATCTACATAAGCTTTTTTTTCATATTTGTAATGGTTTTAGCTATTTTTCTGGTATATTCTAGTTACGCTGTACTTAACTAGGTAACAATATGCATTTTAGGAATTCTGAGATTATATATGTGTGTGTTAAAAATATAAACATTATATATATAGAGTCAACATGAAAAATTCAATGCCATTCAAAAATGCATTGAATTTTTCAGGTTGACTCTATCAAAAACCTTAGCTTATATACGGCTAAATGATTAATTTCCATCAATTAACTAAAACAATATATATATTTTTTTCACAATTGATATTGTACTGTTTAAATAGAAGAAAAGAAGCTAAATTCATGCAACCATAGTCAAATGATACCCTGTCAGCATCCAAGCTGCCATCGCATCAACTATTTTACTTGAGCCCTCCCACATCCTTTACCGCATTGACATTTGACTGCGGTTGCCAAACTTGAACTCAGAGCTTTGTCTTTGAGTGAATGACCAGTACAGTTTGTATCGCTGTAATGATCATGGCTTTTCCAGTCAGTTGCTTGAAAGCGTCCCAGCCAGCCTCATGTAAACCAGTTTGAAATTGGAGCAAGTAGCAAAATAATTTGGGTCTGAAGGGTTGAATATGTAAACGTTTTTCAAAATATGCTTTTTTTACTCTCCTGGGAAATTCTAAGTATTTCTGGTGAAATACTGATATTAAAGCTTTGAGTAAAAGGCTATTATTTCACGTAGCTGTTATGTGGTAAACAAAATAAAAATATATGCATCTGTTTTACCTTTTTGCTTCAATTAGCACGGATTCTTGATGTCTATCACCTGTCAGTGTGTCAACCTGTAAAAACAAAAGCTTGCATTTTTGCAGTGTCTATACAAAATGTTTAATTTTAACTAAGCCCTCCATGTAAGGGTGTATTTCAAAGGCTGAATATTTTAACACTTCCTTGTGAGTATATCTTTATATTTATGTGTCTCCATAGCAAACATCAAGACTACTTTACACAAAATATAAATACACATAGCATAAATACTAGACAAAGAATGGACTTGCATATACCCAGTTCTAGTGTGTGTGGTGTTTTAGGGCCCGTCGACAACAAGGTCATTTGGGCCCCCAGTTCTATAATGTGTTTCAAATGTGTTTCAAATGTGATGATGTTTGTCCTTGAGCACTACTAGATGAGCAACCAATCAAAGTCCTGCGGTGTTGTCGTATTGCATTTCCCCTAAGAGGTGTGTGACGAGCGGCAAAATAATCAATCTCTAATAAATACTATTTGCGCTAAGTCAAAAATTCAGATTTTGCCAAAACTGATCCATGAGGAAGGAGAGAGTAATTTATTTAACACAACCGTAATAATAATAATAATAATAATAATAATAATAATAATAATAATAATAATAATAATAATAATAATAATAATAATAATAATAATAATAATAATAATAATAATAATAATAATAATAATAATAATAATAATAATAATAATAATAATAATAATAATAATAATAATAATAATAATAATAATAATAATAATAATAATAATAATAATAATAATAATAATAATAATAATAATAATAATAATAATAATAATAATAATAATAATAATAATAATAATAATAATAATAATAATAATAATAATAATAATAATAATAATAATAATAATAATAATAATAATAATAATAATAATAATAATAATAATAATAATAATAATAATAATAATAATAATAATAATAATAATAATAATAATAAATACTTTATTATCACCTTATGTTTTACAGGCATTGTTGAAAACATGCAAGTCGTCAATTATATACAATTAAAGTTGCTGGATATTTTGATATATATACAGATATTAGAAGAAACTAAAACTTATGTGATGTTATTCTAAATGTATAATGTCTTGTACACCTAATACAATGTGTAGGTATTGCTCATAAGTATTGTAAAATAAGAAACTAGCATTCAAATGATAAATTCTGAAGTTGTAGCCTTAGTTTAGAAATTCATCAAGTGAATAAAAAACATTGTTAATTAAATATGATTTCAAGAAAAATTTGAATTTTGTTACGTTACTAGACACATTAACTTCTGCTGGGAGTTTGTTATATAGCTTGGCTCCCTAGTAACTAGGCAACTTGTCACACAGGTGGAGTCTATACATCATAATAGTGAAATTATTCTTGTTTCTTGTGTTGTGGTCATGAATATCCAAATTTGTTTGCAATGGGATGTAATGTAATGATACCATATGTTTAGTTCAAATAGTTTTCTTGATACATACCATTATATAAAGTACATACCATTATATTATAACAATGCATCGTGACGCAAGCACTGTAATGAATATCATTATTGGTTGGCATGTATGCGTGAACGTATATTTGAAATTACTCAGAACTGAAACGTAAACATTTGACATGACGTGATAAAAGAAATATGTACTTTGAATAAGCCAAGGTGTTTGTTAAATTCAATGAGAGGAAACAATACACATCTTGCTAGTCTGGCAGAACATGTCTGGTCACATTATATCTTTGTTTATGAATGGTTCGTAATCTCTATTTACTCTAGAGTTCAGCAGCTTTATTTTACTCCTCCATGAAAAAGTGTATCAGCTGGATCAATGAGACACGACCCACCTTCCCCCTTACTACTGCCAGAACAATCCAATTGAGTTAATGTGGGCTCAAATTATGTTGCAAACAGAAATAATATTATAATATAATATTATGATAATGAACTAGCAGATGCATTGAAGAAACTAGATGGCATACAAGTGGGAATGTATGCCGATGACCTAGTAATATGGACCTCGGAAAAGAATATAAGTTCTGGAAAACATTATAAAAAGTTACAAAAAACAATGGAGAAGGCAATTATAATACTGGAACAATGGACTAACCATAACAATATGGATATAAACACAGAAAAAACCCAATATCAACTGTTCACAATGCAACACAAAACAGAAAATGCATGTCTGCAAATCAATAACAAAAATTTACGAGAAGCATCCACAACAACATATCTAGGAATAGAACTAGACCAGAAACTATCAATGAAAGAACATGTAAACAATGTAACAAATAAGATCAACAAAAAGAACAATATCTTAAAACCCCTATCAGGCAAAAAATGGGGTGGAAAAATGGACCTCCTTAATAACACATATAAAACATACATAAAACCTAACTTACTATTTGGAGGAGAACTGCTGGCAAATCAGGCAAAAAATGGGGTGGAAAAATGGACCTCCTTAATAACACATATAAAACATACATAAAACCTAACTTACTATTTGGAGGAGAACTGCTGGCAACAGTAAGCAAGAAACTCAAAAGGAAAATAGAAACCTCACAAAACAATTCACTAAGAATAATAACAGGAGCTGTGAAAAGAACACCAATTGCCATACTACAGAGCTTCACAAAAAATATGGCCATAGAACTGGAACATGAACTAAAGGCAACTACCCTAGCACAAAAACTGCTAGTTAACAAAAATAGACACAAGTGATATCACACAGCGGATAATATAAGCAATCTAAAAACCCAAACAAGCTTCAGAACATACAATAACTCAAAACACAAGAACATAATAACAACAACAAATATAACAACAATAGAGGAAACAAGCCCAACAGAAAATATTGACATACATTATAAGAATGACCTGTCATATACAATACATAAGCAAAACAATTTACCAGATGAAAAGAGAGCAATAGTAATAGCCACAGAAAATGAAAGATGTCCAGAAAAAGAATGGCTCCGAATATATACAGATGGATCCTTTATAAACAAACAAGATGCTGGTGCAGGAGTATACTGCAAACATTTTGCACAGTATCTAACACTAGATGAAATTTCAAACCATTATGATGGAGAACTAACAGCCATAAAAGCAGCACTGCAGAAGTCGCTAGCTGTGTGTGTGTGTGTGTGTGTGTGCGCGTGCGTGTGCATGTGCGTGTGTGTATAATTTACATCCTCCAGCGTTAAGTCATATCGGACGGTGAATGAATTGGGTGAAATGATGCTCAAATGAGTCCAGGGTCCAAGGAGCTTACAGGTACCTGACATTCATCTTGAAGGATAAGGGAAAACCCCGGAAAAAACCTTATCCGGGTAACTCACCGTGACCGAGATTCGAACTCAGGACCTCTTGAACGTGAGGCAGACATACTACAGCACTGCAGAATGTCCTGTACAGACGGTACATAACGCAAAACATAGTTATCTTAACAGATTCAAAATCAGCCATTGATGGGATTGTAAATTATAAAAACAAAACAAGAAACATCAAAGAAATAATAAGTTTAATTAAAGCTGTCAAATCAAGAAACCATGTCACCCTGCAATGGATTCTAGCCCACGTTGGACTTTTAGGTAATGAACATGCTGACCAACTGGACTTTTAGGTAATGAACATGCTGACCAACTAGCAAAAAAAGGTGCAATTCAAAATAGAAAACCCGTAAGACAAACTGAAATTAATAAACAATTAAACAACATTAAGCTACATTTTAAAAGACAGCAGAGACTTGATGAAGAAGATAAACTAAAAGACAAGGATTATAAGAACATTGGAGACAAAACTGACATACAAAAACTACCAAGAAAAACTGCAGTGGCCCTATTTAGAATGGAAACTGGCCATGATTGTCTTGCAGAACACCTTTATAAAATACACTGCATACCTACAACCAAATGTACTATCTGTAAAGAGGATGTCATAATGAACAAACACTATTTGGACAAATGTAATGGTCTCAAAAGTGGGAACCTACAGGCTTTATATTGGGAAGCTATGGGGAAAATGATGCAAATCAACTAATCCCCAGAAATAATATTTTTGAACTGACTGATGTTTAATGACTTATTCATGATGAAATTGACAGGGAACACAACAAGATTGGGAAAAGTGCGTGAGACATAAAATTAACTACAAGAAGATGACTTTTGGAAAGAAATAGCATGTAACGACATTTTGGAACCTATTATCATAAATTTGCAGTACTCGGATGATGAAGACAATAACAATGACGAATTATCTCTTAACGTAAGTAACATTCACAGCTATACGGATAAACTGCTGGTACTTTCATTGGATTAGAAAAATAAGTAATTAATAACTATAATTAACTTTAAATTAAATATTTAAAACATTTGTGTAATATATGAATATCCATGTTGCAATTGTGATTTCAACAACTGAATTATTATAAAACTTTGGAAAATTCAGTTTGTGTTAGCGCCAAGAACACTCGCAAGTGTGCGAGAGAGAGGGAAATATATAAAGAGTGGGGATAACGAGGTGGCAACGATGAAGGCTCTAGCGCCTCTAATTCGCTATAGGTGAGAACTCTTGCCATTTGAAACACATAATAGATTGACTTGTTTCTAGATAGGAGTATATTATGAATATGTCAGAATATTCAATGGCCTTCCAAAATACTTAAAATTACTATCTCCAGGGAAAATGGATAAGTACAAGTCTGCTTTTAGAAACTATCTATGTAGCCAGGCCTGTTACTCTGTACTGCAATTAATGAAAGATTGTTCAAGTGTCCTATGTTATAAAGGGAATGTAATGTGTCATATTGGTTTAATGTATTGCCATTTTCTTGGATTGTATAACATGTTTTAAATCCAATTTCCTTTCTTTTTTAATGTTGTATGTCAATTAGGTACAGTGTTCAGGTATACTGGTGATAAGTAATTGTATATTGTGTGTAGTAGTAGTAGTTCTTAAATGTTTTCCTCTTTCAGTCAAATGTTACAGATGTTATATGTTTGGTGGTGGTGATAAAAAAGGCATGTTTTGATGTATGGTGGTGGTAGTTAAAATGATTTATGTTGATTTGGTGAGGTTGCTTTCTGTATGATGTGTTCAATGTCCCAGAGCTCTGCTCTGTGACAGGATAAACTAACAAAGCCATAGCTCATACGAGGGGCATTTGGAAATTAATTACAATAGCGCTTTGTGCCTTATTTATTAATGCACATGAATCATGTCATAGGATTTCTCAATATATTCTCCAGTGATGTCAGTACACTATTACCATCTTCCTAGCAGCTTTATTATTGCATCAAAACCCCAGCCATTGTTTGGAAGTACCACACACCCACTTGCAGATAGCTGCCTGCAATTCCACGTTGTTGCTGAACCTTTACCCTCGTATCACATCCTTCATATTGTCAAATAAAGCAAAATTTAATGATTTCAATATGATACGATGCTGACACAGGCTACCCTGCCTTGCGATAGAATTAAAATTACTTAGAATCCTGACAGTTGCCATGAAGAATATGGTGGAGTAGTGGCAGGGAAAGCGACATTGCCGCTTATGAATGCCTTGCGTGATGGGTAGACAGAAGAGAGCACTAAAACCACCTAAATTAACTTCATATTTATGTTTCCAACATGGGAACAGTTTTAAATGATATTCTGGAAAGCCAATGTACAGATGAAAATGAGGCAACGCTAAGAATATTCAGCACAGTTTAAATTTACTTTTTGTAATGCTTCTGCCTTGCACTATTAGTTAGAAAGCCAGGATTAAGAATAAGTACGAGAAACCTAATATTGTATTTTATTTCATAAGGCCCCCCTCACATGTTTCCCTCCCCTATGATTTTTCATCGCTAAAACTTATTTACCTATTAAACATTGCATAATTCCCTCTCCTGGTTCATTTTACTGGAGAGGCCTTTAAGTGACTTGATAATGGACAACAATCAACCCAGTGGTGCTTGTAATGGACAACAATGGACACAGATCTTGTCACAAAAATACTCATATTGCCATTGTCACAACATATCGTAAAATTGAAATGTGAAGTTGCAGACATGTTTTTAAGTCAGTTTGTTACAAGTCATCATAATGTCGAAATATTCAAACTACATGGCAAAATTTAAATTAAATGTATTATCTTACGCCGATGCAAACATGGTAAAAGCTACAGGAAGACATTTCTCCAATGATACTACTCCAATATGGCATTGGCGGAGACAAAAAGATAAACTGAAGGCTGCAAAGACAAGCTCCAAATCTTGCCGTGGGTCTAAAACACGAAAATACCCTGAAATTAATGGCGACAGAATCTCATCAGCTGACTCCAGCAGGCAAGATAAGGAAGCCATCAATACCGATGATGTGCGAGTGGCTAATCCGTGCGTGCCAGAAAATTAGTGTCAATATTGTTAAGAAGAATTTCAAAAAAACTGGAATTTATTGTGCCATTGCTGGTTCTGAGAACGACATGTTGTGGAATAGTGAAAGTGAAGATGATGAGTTATCTGAACCAGATACAAATAAAAATAGTGAAGATAGTGACAAAAGTGAGACCGCAGAATAGTCAGAGAAAAGAAACAATGTAACAATACATTGTAGACCAAATGAAACTCTGGTATGTATCCAGTTCATTCATAAATTACTGTATACTTATATAACTTTTACATAATACTACATGTTTTCCCTTCCTTTCTGAATTCCTAGAAGCACCACTTACATAATTCCCACCCCAGTGTTTTCAAGCAAATTTTTCTAGGAAAAAAAAAGGGCAATTACACAATAAACTATGGTATATTTTCCATCATTAAACATAATAGTTTACTGAATGAATTTCCTGAACACACAAATAATAGAATGTTTTTCGAAATGTCTACTTTCTCTCTATACCACATTAGATTAGGAAGTACAAAATTGAAAGCGTTTTCAAAACAAATTCAGAATGTGCATTTTAACTTTAAGTATACTTATTGTAGGTTTAGCACACAAAATACATTCCTAAAAGCTTAGAATGTTCAGCTGTGCTTTGCCTTAAGAAAGATAGCAGCAACTAACTATTCCCTCTATTTTCAAAAATATTCATACAGCGCACACTATTCCCTTGCTTGTCCGTAAAGTATAGATCTGTCCTACTTTTGAATACTTTTTGGCAGAGTGAGTTCTTGGTTTACTTTGTTTTTTAGTGGTGCTGGTAGTTTGACATTGAGGCCTTACATTAGTAGTAACACTAAAACACTGATGACCTATGAAATACTAATAAGCTAATGAACTGACTAAATAACTACCAAAGAAACAAGCTTTTTTTAAAAGTTAAACCACAGCTAAACAAATAGGTACATTTAAATTACACAGTGAAGGATAGGATAATTGGGTTTAAGGACACGCAACTGCAAGATCATCAGCACCCTTAAAAAGCCAATCACGTTAAAATTCACTAAAAGAGAATTAACAGACAGTCACATTAGTAGTAACACTAAAACACTGATGACCTATGAAATACTAATAAGCTAATGAACTGACTAAATAACTACCAAAGAAACAAGCTTTTTTTAAAAGTTAAACCACAGCTAAACAAATAGGTACATTTAAATTACACAGTGAAGGATAGGATAATTGGGTTTAAGGACACGCAACTGCAAGATCATCAGCGCCCTTAAAAAGCCAATCAGTTAAAACTCACTAAAAGAGAATTAACAGACAGTCACTAGAATAAAATCAAGATAAAACACACCAAGGTGTGTAAAAGGCTAAAATAAAACTGAAAATCATAAACTTGTTAAAATACCTAAATGGCCTGTAACTAAATTCTAAAATTAACATTTAAAAAGAACTGTAAAACTCTGGCCACTGCTTTCTTGTCATCTGCCAGGATCTCTGCCAAGTTGGCCAGCAGCTGGAGAAATCTACGAAGACTTGCCAAGTAAAACACCCTAAAAGGAGATGGCGGACCAAGAGGGCTGCCCCACAAAGTGGGCAAACTGGAGCAGGGCCCTTGTTTAATAAAAAAGCAGTGGCCAACACACAACCGAGCCAAACGTACCTCGTCCTGACAGGATGCACGGCAGAAGGTTCTCCACAGAAGTGGAAGAGCTTTTATGGCACAGAACTTATTTCTGTTGAGATCAGACTGCTCTCCGTGCCAGGAGCACAGCACAGCTCTCCGTAAAACGAGACAGAAGTCTTCTGTGGTCACAAATTAAATAGTCACCTCAAGGAGTGAGGTGGCCCTCTTTGCTGCCGAATCGGTCATTTCATTTCCCTTCAAGGCCACGTGACCAGGAACCCATGAACACACCATGCTAATGCCAGAGGCTGTGAAACGTGGAGGGCGTCCTGAGTACACTGTACAAGGGGATGGTGGTTGTACACAGCTCTGCCGTGGAGATGGAAGTGTTGCCATGGAGACCGAATGTAAAGGGTTCGGCCCCATGGACATACGCACATCCCACACTGGCAGAGCTTTTGGAACAGTCTGTATAAATTAAAATAAAATCTTTATAGCCCGATAAAAATTCGAAAAAAAAAAACTACGGATACTACTCGTGGGCACCGTAGACTTGCTGTGCACAGTCATACCAAGATCTATTGGGGGTGCTGCATACAACCAAGGAGCAGAGGTGAAGAGAACAAACAAGCAAAATCTATGTTTTACATGTCATGTGCGTCAATGTGACAGCTCAATAACAAACTTAGATGATGTGGTAAAGGGGAATGGCTTACCTAACTGAAGTTATATAGTGCAGGCTTAAAGAAGTGTGGTCATTGTCATTGCCACAGAAACTCTACTTCCTTTAACCTTCAAAGGAACTGTCAGATCCTTGAGTAATTTATATTTAATTGTTGTTATACACAACCTATTATACCTAATGATTCCATTGTGACATGATCCTTATATAAATAAAAGTCTTGCCTTAACTACATACAACTGGGATTCTGGGTGTAGACAAGACACCCCCAAAAAGAAAGAGGCTCCAGCAATTTTACCAGGGCATTTGAATATCATTTCTACCTTATTGCTGCAACACCAAGTACCACTTACCTGACTACTATATGTGCGTGATAAGAGCGATCGGGTTCCAAGTCCTCATTCAGTAAGATTCGTTTAACTCCGTAAACATACATGACAACTTTGAAATTTGAAATGCACTATACATTGATAGCTAGTAGCTAATACGCTAAGCTTTATCATGTCTGCCATATTTCCTTTTGATCAATTTCGAGGTTAATTAGCTATCCAGTTTACAACAATCGTATGTTAGAATTAGAATTTTAGTTCGTCCTTGGCAACATATACATGTAATGAGACACGTCAAAATGTATAAATACAGTAGTAGTAGTAGTAGTAGTAATTTATTTCCTTTTATATCAACAAATGGACATACAAAATCAAGATTACAATTATAAAATCCATACTGAAATATGCCATATATTCCTAAATCCAGAAAATCCTATCATGTTATCATGTTGCCCACCATTGAATAATAATAATTCAGTCCCCATACACCTAACCCTAGGTTTTTGTGTATTGGAGGCCCTCTGCTCCTTTTTACACTTTCTGCCATTTCACCTATCCCACTCTACATTTTTCTCTTAATTGTTCTTAGCCATCTCTCTTTAACTTTCCCTAAATAATTCCCTATATTTCTCCTGTTCTTTTCTCCTTTTACTGACAACATTTTTCTAATTACTACTTCACCCCCCAAACTGTCCCATTTACGTAGCCAGACCTGCTCTCTCCATATCTTTGTTTGACTACAATTTAATATACAATGGAAATCTGCATTCTCTTCTCCACACAATGGACATTTATCTAGCTCCCTCTCTTGACCTATACCTTTCAAGTTTCTCACTCCTGTTCTCGCCCAAGCAAAACCTTCTCGCCCTAACTTACTACATATATCTATATATCCTTCCCTCCCCCAGGTTGTTTTTATTTCTCTATATAATCTCAGTGAGCTTTTGTCACTTGTATTAGCAAAAATGTCTTGTCTGTCAATATCTTCTAATCTTAGCTTAACTTTTTTCCAGAAGCCTCTATACCCATACTCTGCATTTATCCAAGAATGACCCATACCTATCTGCTTCAACAAGTCATACATTTTATGTGTCCAGGACCCACCCCAGTTACTTCTCTTTTGAATATGAAAACATTCTTTAATTATATTGCCATCTTCCAAGTTAGTGATTCTGTATAAATATTTCATTGCCCTTGACAAGATTTTAATTTTAGTAGAATGCCTGCCTAGTTCCAATTGTGCTGCCCCATTAGGTGATGCTATTGGTAATCCCAATATGTATTTACAAAAGGATCTATGCACTCTATCAGTCTCTCTCCAAGCCTCATCTATTCCCCAAACCTCTGATCCATGTAACATTCTATTTTCTACTACTGCCGTATACATCCTCTCCAACCATTTGACATTTATATCTGGCAGTTTACTGTAGCATGATCTTATCAATCACTCTCATGGCCATTTTAACTTTTGCCACAGACATCTTTTTTTGTTCTTTCCAGCTGCCCTCTGAACTCAACCTTGTACCCAAATAATAAAATCTCCTTACTACCTCTATTTCTGTTCTATTAACCTCCCATTTCTCATCCTTACGCAACCTGTATCCTTTTATAAATACAGTATATACATCAAGTCAAATTGATTACCTACAATATACACAGTAAGCACCTTTTCTATGGTTTCATGTGGTATATGCGTAGACTAATTTACAACAAGAAATGTCATAATATGAATATTGCAGGTTTGTGAATGTACTATACTCCCAGTACTCATTTACATGGTTATAGTTCTAAAAATTCATTAACCCTATAAAAACAGTGTCCATACAAAAATTTGTTAACCTTATTCTTAAAGTGTTTTAATGATGCAGCTTGTTTAAGTGAATTTGAAAGTTTGTATATAACATTATCCCTCTGTAGTTACAGCTTCCTTCATAAAGGTTTGTTTGGTGCACTCGAATTGCCAGTTTATCCTTGTTACGAGTGTGGTGGTATGTACATCAGCATTTACTTGAAAATGATTTATATTTGTATGAACATTTGTGGATATTATGACTCTCGTAAGGGGACACATTATTATTCGTCTACCTCCGTATAACTGTGATCTGAATGCATTTGAGCTGGTGTGGGCAAAACTAAGCAATGTTTTTAGAGGATGCAACATTACTTGTTTTATCTTTGCTTATCTTACATGCTATTTTGCTGAACTGTGGTTTTCAAGGTTGACCACACTGCAGAAACAAAAGAGTGTTACCTCTTGCATCTTCCCCTCTACCGGCACCACACTCTAAATCCAGTGCTCAACTTATCTTGCACGTACTGTACATCTCTGAGCTAAATGAAAGATGATCGACAAAACCTTGTAGTAGAAGGAAAATCATGCCAGTATTCTGTACTGACCTAGGAAAACCATAACAAAAAAGCAATGGTGAAAGTAGCGAATGAGAACCCTCCTGTAACCTCACAACCATCTCATTCAATCTGGAGGTTTAGCTATCAGCATGGTTTATTGATTATAACAGCCCAAAAATGAAACTCATAATTACTTACCTTTAATTCCAAGTCTTCTGATTTTACTTGGGTTAGTGATCCTTCTAAACTCCAAGGTTCTTCTTTTATTTCCATTATGGTATCTATTTTTTCTACATTAATTGCCAAATCTGAAGTAATATGTTCTGCCTCTAAACTAGAAATCACTGTTTGTTCCAAATATGATGGTTCTTCTTTTATATCTATTCTAGTATCTATTTCTTGTATGCCAGTTGTGAAATTAGTCACTAATGAAGCTTCCGAATAGAGAGGTTCTTCTTTTACTTCTATTTTGATATCCATATCTTGTATCTCTGAATTAGTATCCTTGTATCCTCTTGTATTCTTTGTTATTTAATTCTGAATGACATTCTTTGCAACAAAGTCTTCGTTACTTTCACTTTGCTATATAACATGAATTACTTATTTTTCAGATGAGATTCTGAAACAGGGATATTCAGATTTTATCTTATTATATGATCTTTTAAATTAAGAATCTTCACTCCATGAGATTCGCCAATTATGCAACAACATCTGAAGACAAACATAAGTATATCAATATCAATTACATTGTGAACAAGAAAACAAGAAAAGATGCAAAATTATTTAAAGGTATAAACCCACAAAATGTATTAAGCACGAGGATTCTAAAAATGTTATTGTAAGAAGCACTTTTGGTGTGCAAGGTTAAAAACTTTTTGTTTTGGTGAGACAAGAACAACAGATTATACAAATAAAACTGTTTGTAACAAAAAACTTCCCTTATCTTAAGAAAATGATGTCAATTTTTTTATTAGTTGAATTAGTTGAAATCGATTTCACGAAACCTTGTTCGCATCCTCAGTCAACACACTTCATTGTCAAGGAAGTTAATATGTTAATATGTTTTTTCAGTATTACCAAAATCTGAAAACGAAACAAACTTAAGAACAGAATCAACTGTTGGTATTTCAAAATTCATTATGCGATGTAATATCAGAAGTTGATTCTTTTCTTAAGTTTGTTTCGTTTTCACATTTTAGTAATACTGAAAAAACATAGTAACATATTAACTTCCGTGACAATGAAGTGTGTTGACTGACGATGCGAACAAGGGTTCATGAAATTGATTTCAACTAATTCAACTAATAAGAAAACTTGACATCAGTTTCTTAAGTGAAGTTTTTGTTACAAATAGTTATATTTGTATAAAACTTATTGCTTCACTGTAACTAGCTTCATTTTCTATGTAAGAACAACAGATGTTAAAGATAAGAAAAACATATGCTGATTGATCGGATATGCATGGTTTTGTGTGATTTTCATGCTAAAATTTCGCTCTCTTTACAAATGATAATGACAATGATGACACTGGTGATGATAAATTTACTGTCAATAGATTGATTGAAATTATTTCTTCCACAATAGCCGTGTGTAAGCAACGGTTTGGATGAATAGAGTCAGACTGAAAAATTTAGTGCCATAGCCGGGATTTGAACCACTGATCTGCCAGTCTGCATCTGGTTGATCTAACCATTGAGCTACTATCGCCAACATGCTGACATGAAACTGACTCCTATGTTTCCCAGTAAACCACTAGGGGCTCTAATATACAATGAGATACACACCTTTTTGTGGTGACTTACTATGCTCTAAGTACTTAATTTCTATCAATTTACCTAATAAATAGTAGTTTAACTATGAAGCCTGAGACTTAAGTACTTAGAGCATAGTTAGTCTCCACAAAAGGTGCGTGTCTCATAACATATGAGAACCCCTAGTAGTTTACCAGGAAACACACGTGACAGCTGTATTGTATGACATGTCACGTCGGCATGTTGGCCACAGTAGCTCAATGGTTAGAGCAAAGGGATGGGGACTGGGAGATCCGTGGTTCCCACATGTTCTCTACTACAAACATGGAAATACCAGGGCTGATCAACAAAGACTGAAACTGATTTTTTTCTTCACAGATGTGTATTACTGCAATTCAATGTTTACATGATCTTTGTCAAAGCAGTCCCCTCCTACTTCAATGCACTTTTTATAGCGTCTCTGCCAGTCCTTGAGCACGTGTTGCAGACCATCCTTTGTCAGGTCCTTGAGAATCGCCTCACTTTACTTGAGCACTGCTTCAGAGTTTTCAAATCGAATACCCCTAAGCTTTACCTTTAGTCATGGGAATAAAACATGTCATAGGGTGCAAGATCGGGGCTATAAGGTGGATGTGGTACACAGGTAATCTTGAATCGAGCCAGAAACTGCATGACTTTATTTGCAACGTTAGCCCGTGGATTGTCATGATGAAGTCTCCACCCAGTCCAAGAAAGCTCTGGTCGTTTCTTTGCAATATGCTTCCTCAGTGTAGCCAATACTGACATGTAGTATGCTGCTGTAACAGTAATGTGAGGGGGAACTGTATGCTGGTAAATCATTCCACTACAGTTAAAAAATGTGATCACCATCACTTTCCCTGCAGATGGAACAACTTTTGGCGATTTCCACACTGTGCTGGCTTCTTTTTCTTCAGGATCATAATGATGCAGCTGATCAACAAAGGCAAAGCTTAGGGGTATTCAATTTGAGAACTCTGAAGCAGTGCTCAAGAAAAGTGAGGCGATTCTCAAGGACCTGACAAAGAATGGTATGCAGCACATGTTCAAGGACTGGCAGAGATGCTATAAAAAGTGCATTGAAGTAGTAGGGGACTACTTTGAAAAATATCATGTAAACATTGAATTACAGTAATAAACATCTGTGAAGAAAAAAAAGTCTCAGTCTTTGTTGATCAGCCCTCGTATCTTCAAGGCAGGCTTAAGGTGAACATTTACAACAAACATGAGACAAAGTGCTGTTATGAAAAGAATGAACCAACGGATTGAGGCTACTGGACACAATGCAACTATGAAGAATTGATTCAGCCCTGTGAACTTGATAAATGAATCGGTTCATATAAAATGAGCTAATCAAGGGGAAAAAAAACAAAAACAATTCTTACAGTCATTATTAATACCCGAAACCGACCAGTAAACAGCAGTTTTTTTACTTTTTGGGAACAGGAAGGTCTTGTAAGTCACGTCCTCCAAAAAATAAAAAATGTTCTTCACAACTGAAAAAACTATTTGTACTCGGCTTTTAACACTCCATCATGGTTTTATTTTTTGAGGGACTAGTTTCGTAAGCTGTTCCCTCCAATCTCAACCTTGAAGGTCCAATTGGTGGTTCATTATTCAGTCCTTATTTCATGTTCTTGCTATTTATTGTTATTTCAACTATACACTTCAGAGGATGATATTGATTCCTCTGCAGGTTAAGCTTCAAATCTATAATGATCATACTCTGCAACATGACAAAAGGTGAAGTAGACTGCTGTTGTATCAACATCAACATATTTCACTGCAAGGGCCCTGTGCTCTCCCTTGTGGATGTTATGGGAATAAATATATAGGCTATTTACATCTCTAATATTGGTTCAGCCATAGTCATAGAACATCGCTCTTGATCTCACAAAATCATACTTCATGAATATGTACAAAGTAGAAGCTTGTAACAGTAAAGTGACAAACACTACATAAAATGTGATTATTTGTCACAGACTTCATTTAACTTTTAAGGAAATTGATGAAAATTTCAACATAATGCAAGAGACTAGTTTCGTAAATGTTGTTTACATCATCACTTGTTTACTTTATGAGCTTCAATCCACGCCTCAGATAAGCATTTCAAAAGCTTTTACTGTAGAAATTCAACATGAAGGATGTTGATAAATTCAATATACCTAGTACAACACTTCATGTAGGGAGAAATATGTTTTCTGTCCTAAACGAAGAAAATCATGCAACTATGTGCTGAATGTCATCCACCAATGTGTAGAAGACACACACTTACTACATTGGTAAGAGATGTCATAGAAACCAAGATTCAAACTGATTCATGCTGCTGAAGATTTAAATTATCTGCACTCGCTAAAACATACAGTGAAAATATTCAGCATTAGTGTGAAATTTAAACTAATTTAACACATATATTTTGATTGCAAACTCCCTAATTCTGCTTTTGTTGTACAGTCACTCTATGCTGTTTATTATTACGTATCACAGTAGCATCAGAACAACAAACTAGATACATTAGTATGTTATAATTGAACACTATCACTAGTCAACACAGAAATTCAAAGAAATGTGAATAAGCTGTCATAAGAATATTATGACTGTAGTATTTTGTAGTGAGTTAAATATTAGTAAAGATAAGCGATAATTTAACGTTATTTATAGTGAAAAGACATGTACCTATTGACAACAAAATTTAATAAAGAAAATGTTGAAACACGGGTTTCAAAATGCATTTATAATTTATTATACCTCAAAACCAGTGTTTTCGGTAACATTTTGGTATTGAATCCATGGGTGGAATGCAATACCTTCTTAATTATGTATGTGAAGAAATTAAAAACAGGATGTATGGATTAATCTGTAAGTTACTACAAAAAAAAAAAAAAAAAAAAAAAAAAACAGTAACATTACCATATTATAGTTAAATTTTCCATTCATTTTCATCTCAAACGGCAGTGCGCATTCCATCAGACGTTTTAGTTGTGTTTAAAACATTTCCAAAAATTATACGTTAGAATACCAAAATTACTTGCTAAAGTTAATAATAAAAACAATGGCATTAAATCAATACTGATGAGGTCTCATGGCACTGCTACTATGATGGGTGTGAACGATCATCCACCATAATTAATTTTTATTTCTGCGAAAGGTGATAGATGTGTAATTTAAAATACGACGTCTACATTATGAAACTTTAGAATGAAATCATCGTATTTTTGTTGCTTTAAGATCACTGATCGTATAAAATAACTTCAAAAGTGTTTGTACTATATTTTATGAAGGCCCCACAATAAAGTGACCTATTTAGAGGTTAGGTATAATGTAAGCATTAAGAGATTAATGAACTGTATATAACACATAAAACTGATGCACAAAACAAACCTGTTATTTTATGTTCCGTAGGATAATACACATATCAACATTGTTTTGTGGCTATTTTCAGAAGACTGCATGTTTGGGGAATGTAAGTATTCAAATATTTACAATTCTCTTCATTATTTAGCGTCACTCTTCAGTTTGTTACCATGAGTACACATTGAAATACTGTTACAGCATGTTATGCGTAAATAAGATCTTACTGCCTAATTTGAAACCATTTCCAAGTAACAGTTTAACATTTGTAACATAATTTGTAGAACAGGTTGACCAAACGTTCCAATAAGTGACATTGTCCCGTTTTTCATCGTAACAGTGTCCCGAAAAATTGCTACAGAACGCTCAAAAAGTCTTGTAATTCAGTTCTTAAACACATTTTTACGAATTTCAAGAAGCTTTTAGAGATCAACAAGCACTGTCATACTTAAAGCTGATATTCATTTAGTTTCTTAAAAACTTTATGCCTTTAATATTTTGAAAAATATATCTGATTGTTCTATTATTATATAAGATAATTAAAAATATTGCAGAAATAAATCAGAGTAGGTAGGCTTTGCTTTTATCAATTTTACTAACAGTAAATTGTTTCACTGGAAGTTATTTCCGGGCTGTTATGCCGTGGTCTGCTGGTGATAGAGATACCAGACGTTTCGTCTACTTCTGCGGTAGACATCTTCACGCCCAACACGCTATTGAAGCGAAGGGCGAGCACACCATCAAGTTCCAGGAAACTAATATCCTTTCATCAATAGTACACTATCGTTCCAGACTACAGCGAGAAGCCATAGAAATTTATAAGCATCCCAACAATTTTAATAAGAAAGAAGAGGCTCTAAAACTCAACAGTAACTGCAGACCAGCAGAAGCTGGTACCCAGAGGTCCAGAGGTAGTCCTGGTCCGGCGGGGCAATTTTTCTTTTTCCCCGTCCGGGTGTCTTCTGCCGCAGTACCTAGCCGCTTTGCGGCTTAACCTGCGAAGTGAGTCAGGAATGATTTGTATTGTTCTGCTGGGGGTAGGTTGTAGTTTGTTTAAAGATGTTTGTTTGGATGCGCTTGAGTAATCTCAGGAGGCAGCAGCTTAGCGGTTTAATTGTACTCTCCCATTGGGGGGGGGGGGGGGAATCGGTTTTGTGCTTTTGCCCCGTTTTGATTACGGGTAGCCTAACGCTTGAGCCATCAGGCGTAAAATGAATTTAAGGTTAATGGGCTCTAGCTTGGGTTAACCAAGGGGCCCCAGAACGTCTCTGGGGAGTATGAATGATGGCAAGCGTCTTTGCTCCCTCTGGTCATACCTGTCCAGGGGAGTTCAGCAAAGGGTTGCTATGGGTTTGGATTTTGTCGTACATTGATCGTGCCCTCTCTCGGATGACATCGGCAATGTACGGGGTTTTCGAATGTTCATGTAGGATCTGGGCTGGAAATCTCCAGTCTGTATCGTATATCACTCTGAGCGCCCTGTTCTGCAGCGTCTGGAGTCTGATGAAAGTGGTATTTGCCACTGTTCCCCAGATCTCACAGCCGTACAAAATCATGGGCGGGACGATGGCCCGATACAGCTGGACTTTGAGACGGAGGGGCGTGGTTGAACGGAATACTGGGTATAGGTTCCTGAGCGCGACGTGTTCAAGCTGGACCTTGCCTTTGACGTGCGGAGCGTAACTTAGTTTGCGGTCCAGCGTCACTCCGAGATACTTCGCCGTTTGCACCCATGGGATTCCACGGCGCCGTAACACGAAGTTCTGCTGTAACCGGTTGGCTCTGGTTTTCGCCTGGAGAATTGCAGAGCTCTTCTCCGGGTTAATTGCCATGCGCCATTTTGCGCTCCATTCGCCAATGGCCCGGAGCTGGGCTTGGATCTGCCGAAAGCTATACCTCGGGTTCCTGTTTACCGCGAAGATCATGAGATCGTCCGCATACTGACAGGTGTGGGTGTTGTGGTGTGTGGGTATGTCGCCCATGTAAGCTGCAAGGAGTGCCGGTGACAGCACGCTGCCTTCCGGTACTCCAGCGCCAATGGGCCGCTCGGTTGACAGCTTCCCCTCCACCTTTACTCGGAAGCTTCGGTTTCCGAGGAAACCGGCCACAAAGGAAATGTATGGACGGGGAACTTCATGCTCTTGGAGTTTGTAAATAAGCCCCTGGTGCCAGGTAGTGGCGAATGCCGTCTCCACGTCTAACAACACTGCTACCGTTTTAGACCTTTCCTGGAATCCCAGGGAGGCCTTCTCGGCAACCCGCAGTAGTTGCTCAGTCGTGGAGTGGCCAGAACGGAAGCCAAACTGGTGCTCCGGGATTAGGCCCCTTTCCTCTAAGTGAGGTAGGAGCCGGGAGAGGAGCAGTTTTTCGAGAACCTTCGACAAAACTGGTTGAAGGTTGATGGAACGGTAAGTGGAAGGAAAACCTGGATTTTTTCCCGGCTTTAAAACGCACACTACGCGCGCCTCCTTCCAGACAGCTGGAAAGTGGCGCATGTATAGGCAAGCATTATAAATCCGGGTTAAATGAATCACGGCTCTGCGTGAAAGGTGCTTGAGCATTTCCGCTGTGACACGGTCCTGCCCAGGGGCTTTGTTGTTTCTTAGAGAGGTAAGCGTGGTTGCTACCTCTCTAGGGGTAACTATGGGGATGTGGAACTCCTCGTGGTCAGGGGGCGGTGCTTCTAGGAAGTTCTCCACCACTCGTTCCACGAGGTCGGCACTATTCGCCACGATTTTCTCTCCTGGAGATTTGCTTGCCTTAACATGTTTTACCAGGCCTCTTTGCGGTGTGCTCTTAGGAGTCGTCTTACCAGGGACTTGAACCTCTGGTGCACTTCTCCTATCCTGGGATGGCGAAATCTCTGCCACAGCTTTCTCACAGCATTTTTAGCCCTTATAAGTTGTTGGATGGGTCTTGGGATATCAGAAGGGTTTGGTGTGTCAATTGGAATGCGGTGTGTGTGAGCACGGACCGCATTTAGGATGGATGTGGAGAACTCCTTGGCTGCCGCCTAGAGTGACTCCACGGAGTCAATCCGGGGACTGGCTTCCACGGAGTTTTGGATAGTAGTGGTAGCGGCATCCCAGTCGACTTCGTCCACCCAGTCAGCCGTTGCCAGAGCTGCGACGGTAACGTCTGAACTGATCACAACTGGGTTGTGGTCAGAATCCAGAGCATTTACCACCGTGCGGTCCAGATGAAATGGAGTGTTTTTTGTGATGGCGAAGTGTATGACGTCCACCCTGCCACAAGGCGGGAAGTGCGTTGGACCTCGCGGGCCATGTGCATGAAGGGTGGGGTCTCCGTTGATGAAGCGGTAGATATTCCTTCCCCTTTCATTCTGGATTCGGCTGTTCCATCCTGGGTGTTTGGCATTGAAGTCGCCAGCTATGCACACTCTATGGTCAAGGTTTAGGAGTGCCCTGTAATCCGCTTCAAAGAAGGGATGATTGGGCGGGTCGTACACTGCTACAAGCACTAGGTCAGAACCGCCTAAGGAGAGCCTTATGGCGGTCACCTCCAGGTGTTGTAGCAGAGGAATTGTGATAGGAGTATGCGTGATGTGGTTTTTTATGAGAATGGCTGTTCCACCGCCCCGCCGACCGGCTCGACCGGATCGGTGGACGGCGTCGCTTGGCACGTTAAACTGTACACCGGCGTGCAGGTGCGTTTTACATAACATAAGGGGGTCAATTCCTTGGTCATTCACAAACTCCAAGATGCTCGGTCTCTGTCCCCGGACTCCGTTTGCGTTCCAAAACGCAGCTCTCAATGAACGTTGAGTTCTCACCGCCATTTACGAGCTAGAGTCAGGGAAGAGAAGCCGTGCAGTCTGTTGCATGATGCTGTGCTTTTGCATAGCAGGGATTCTAGGATTCGTCAGTTGCTCCCTGCAGCGCCTTAATATGGGAAGGGAGCGTTGTATGAGTTCCGCAAACCAGGCAGAAAGTTCTTGGAATTCCGGCATGTCCTCGGTGGAAATGCCAGTGTCTCACACTGGCGTGCCTTCTGGGTAGGTGAGGATTGGTTCCTCATTTGTTGCTGCAGCCACAGGGGCTGGAGCTGATGGAGGGGGCAGTGCAGTGGCGGCAGTGCCGCTCTGACTCCCCGAGGTTGTTGGGACAGGCTGCCCGGCAGTTGGTGTCGCAGTTTCCTATGGGTTTTCCCGCCGGGCTGCGGTGGCCTTCTTCTGGCGAGGAGGGCGCTGTGGCAGTGCTGCGGATGCAGCCGGTGCTTGGGTGGCGGCTGTAGCACTTGTTCGTGCTTTCGCAGTGCCTGGGCAAAACTGACTCCATGCCGAACTTGTGCTGGTTCCCTGTTAGGGAGCCTGCCCTGTGTTGCCTGCACTATCCGCAGTCTTGCTGGGCAGCCACCGTAGATGCGTATGTGGGCTTCTCGGCAGTTGGCGCACTTTTTCTCCTCTCGGGGGTTCGGGCACTCTTTGACATGGTGGTCTCCGGCACAGCGTATACATGCTGTTTTCCTTTCGCACGCATGGCTAGAGTGGTGGAAGCCCAAGCACTTGAAGCATTGGGCTGGCCCTTCTCTCCCATGGTACGGCTCCACCTTTATCTTGGTGTTGTATAGGTGTTTCACCCTGTCTATTTTAGGGAGGCCTTCTCCCTGCTTTTCCACTATTACGAGGAATAGTGGCATGGGGGCCCTTACGGGCTCCTTGCCTTCCTCGCGGATGGACCTGGTCAGCTGGACCACGGTACGCGGCACTATACCGTGTTCTTCCGCCAGGCCAGCCTTTATATCTTCCGGGTTAGTGTTCGAGTCGAGAACCCGGATAACTGCGCACCAGGTTTGGTCGCTGCAGCGAGAACGTATGGAATTCAATCCCCGCGTCGCGCAACACCTCCCTGGTGGCTTCATGGTTCTCCGGCGTCGTCGTCTTGATCACCACCCGGTTTATAAAACGGGTGGCCTGGAAGTCTGCCTGGAGTTTTGCCCTCAGCTCCCTCATAACCTTTCTGTGGTTAGGGAAGAGGTCGGACACAATCGGCGGGATTCTGGCCGCCTTTTGTGTGCGGGTACTCCTGGCATCCGCGGGCGCTGCAGGGGGCAGGGGGCAGCACCCTCCGGCTTCGAACCGGAGGGCCGTTTGCGCCTTGCCTGCACGGTAATGGACCCTTCGGAATCAGAGTCGGTCTCAGGCAAGGGAGCGGAGATACCCTGGTGAGGGGTGGTAGGATGCTGTGAACTCCCTGGTAAGGTGACCGGGGAGATGGGAACAGCTGTTCCCTGGTTAAGAAGGCGGGACGCCTTCTTGGATGTTTTCTTTTTCAGTAGCTGCGCCTTCGCTTTTGCCTTCGCGAGGTTTACTCGCGGGAGAGCTGAGGATTGGGAGGGTTGGTTAGGTTGAATCGCTTCGTCAGGTCTTACCTGGGGGCTGGTACTTGGCATTTCGTCTATGTCTTTTGCAGGTGCCATCCGGCACCTCACAGAGGGTGGGACGCCTTGCGACGCGCCAATTGGGGCGGACCCCGGGTCCCAACCTAAGTCGGGACCCTTGGCTTTGACCTTGTGGGCCTGCAGTATCGTGAGTCCGTCTGTCGGTCCCAAGTACGTGTTTCCTCTGGACTCTGGCTCGGGAGTTGCTGCAGAGGTAGTAGCTCGGCGAGCTAGCTCGAGAAGGTCGACTAGGAGTGGTGCTGGCCTCTTCTGTGGGCTGCTGCTTCTGCGGTCAGCCACTGCAGAAGAAGGCTATTCGGTACTGCTTCTGCGGCGGGCCGGAAGAAGGCACGGTGGCGCTGCTGCTGCTTCTGCGGCGGGCTGCCAGTGAAGAAGGCACGGTGACGCTGCTGCTTCTGCGACGGGCTGTCAGTGCAGAAGAATGCACGGTTGCATTGCTGCTGTTGCCGCTGCTGCTGATCTTCACTCGTCGGAGTCTCGGCGAATTGGGTACCCAGCAGACCAGCAGAAGTATCGAGTCGTCCAGGTTTACCTGGACGGAATGGTTTCGCCCAGCACCTAGCCGCTTACTGCGGCTTTATCTAGGTAGTGTAGAAGTTGTCTGTGAGGAGCGCCCAGTGAGGGGAAAGACTGCGTACGTGCGTCGGAGGAGTGTACGTAATTGCGAGTGCAAGTGGAACTGTAACGGACGAACTGGTGAATTGTAATTGTGTGCATTACGTAATTGTGTGTGATCGGCAAGTGTTCCGATTGTAATTCGGTGGAAATAAGGAACATTTTGAGTGGTGCAATCGGACATTTAATTTCACGAACCCACAAAGTCACACTGGTGCCAGGAAGCGGGACGACAACATCACCGAACATTACAACCATGGACGCGGCATTGGAAAAGATTATGGGGAAGATGATGGAAATGAAGGCCGAACTGACCTCGGAAATGAAAGCTGCAAATAATAGCCTGGCCGCGGAACTGACAGAAATGAAGACGGCCAACGACAACATCACCGAGATGGAAGAAATATAGGCCGAATTAACAACGAAGACGGACGCGGCAAATAACAACCTGGCCGCAGAGTTAAAAAAAATGAAGACCTCCAACGACATCAGCGAAAAGATGGAAGAAATAAAGACCGAATTGGCCACAGAAATGAGGGCAGCGAACGACAGTCTGGCCACGGAAATGAAGGTGGCGAATGAGCTCCTCGCCGCCAAATTTGAGGAACAGTTGGCCGGCGTGAGGGAAGACGTCGCGAAGCTGGGCAAGCGGATGGGTAAAGTAGACCAGTGCCTTAATGATTTAGAGGAAAAGGCCGACAGCTGCGTCAAGTCCCTGAACGCCATGGTGGAGGACGTCGTCGGCAGGAGGTTGAAGAATTTCAAGGTCGACGCGCCGGGACGCGACACAACATCTGCGTGCGTCAAACCTCCCAAGTATGACGGTACGTCAACGTTTGAAGTCCCGCCGCCAGCTCGAACAGTGGCCAAGCACAGCAAATGGTCACCAGAAGAGGAGGCCACACAGTTAATAGCCAGCCTCCAGGGACAGGCCGCGAAAGTCCTGAACGCGGTACAGTCAACGGCGGCACCCAAGGACATCTGGGAGGCCCTGCAGAATCGTTTTGGAAACCACCGCTTAGCCCCAGCGTACCTCAGCCAGCTAAAGGGAGGGTCATAGCAGCCAGGGGAGACGCTGCAGGAGTTCGCCCTGGCAGTTTAACAACTGGCTAGCAAGGACCTAGTCGACCTCCCACCAGAGTTCGTATCCCGAGAAGCTGCCTACACATTCGTTGACGGGGTACGAGACACGGAGATTCGTCAGCGCCTAATGCTCGGCGATTATAAAACTATCCACGAGGCGCTGACAGTAGCATCTAACAGCTATCCCGACGTCGAGGACGAGGAGTGTCCGCTACACCCGAGACAGAAAACCAGCCGAGGGACGCCGGCGAAGACCTAGTGGCCTGTGTTGGGGTGTCGACAGCCCGGACACCTGCAAAGAGACTGCCCACACCAGGAAGAGCCCCCGGAAAACGAGTAAGGATCGTCGTGGAGAAGGGCACGTCGGCGCCATCACCACCATCCCCTCGAGTGACACTGCGCGCCGTCAGCCGGCGTATGGATGACAGTCTCATCGCGGGCTGTTGGGTAAGAGGAAAGCCGTGCCGCGTGCTGGTGGACACCGGGGCGGCCGTGACCATCATCAGACCTGACGTGGCGAAGGGTTTGCCGACAAGGAAGCCGAGCCGACCACAACAGCTGGTCACGGCATCGGGCGACACCTAGCCTGTGGAGGAGGCCCTGCTGAAGCTGACCTTGGGAAGGAGCACCGTACGTCTGTGGGTGTTCGTCGCGAAAGTGTCTGAGGAGGTGATACTGGGATTGGATACCCTCAGGAGCCATGAGGCGACGGTCGACGTCGGGAAGAATTTCCTGCGGCTCAATGGAGAAGAGGTTATACCCCGTCAACCAGAAGAGCGCCTTGGAATTTGCAGGGTCGTCTTGAACGAAGACGTGGTTGTCCCCGCGAGCAGCGAGGTGGTGGTGACGGCGCGACTGGAAGGCCAGAGAACCAGGAACATGATACTGGACCAGAAGACGCCTGTACACGGACTATGTGTAGCCAGGGCATTGCTGCCGTGCCGAGAGGAGGTGCCAGTGAGACTGCTAAATCCAACGGACACCGATCACGACGTCCAGGCCGGGACGGAGTTGGCAACATGCGAGCCCATGGTGAGCGTAACAGCAATCTACAAGACACAGGAGCCGGTACCGACGCAACACCTGGGGCCCCGGCTAGGTCTCCTGGAGAGGGCGGCCGACCACCTGACCACAGAGCAGCTGGAGAAAGTTCGAAAACTGCTAAGACGATACCAGCGCGTCTTCAGCCAAGGTGATCGTGACTACGGCCGCACGGACAAAGTCCATCACCGCATCGACACTGGGGACGCCCGACTTATTCGGCAACCACCTAGACGCGTTCCGCTGGCGAAGCAAGGGGCGGTACGAGACATGCTGGAGGACATGAGATCCAGGGGAGTGATTGAGGAGTCTGATAGCCCTTGGTATTCCCCTGTAGTCTTGGTGACGAAGAACAACGGTGAGCTGCGCTTCTGCGTAGACTACAGAAAGTTGAACGCTGTCACCCGGAAGGACTGTTTTCCCTTACCCTGGATTGACGACACCCTGGACACGCTAGCTGGTGCACAGTGATTCTCGACCCTGGACCTGAAGTCGGGCTACTGGCAGGTAGCTCTAGACCCAAGAGACAAGGAGAAGGCCGCATTCTCGACAGGCCAAGGGCTCTGGCAGTTCACGGTTATGCCCTTTGGCCTCTTCAACGCACCAGCTACGTTCCAACGCCTCATGGAGTCAGTGATGAGAGGGCTGCCTTACTGCGCCTGCCTGCTATACCTGGACATCATCATCGTCGGAAAGACTTTTGAAGATCACCTCGAGAATCTGAGGAAGGTGCTACAGAGACTGCAGGCGACCAACTTGAAGCTGAACGCGAAGAAGTGCCAGCTCTTCCGCAAGGAAGTGAGCTATTTGGTCCACATAGTCTCAGCAACCGGAGTGGCCACAGACCCGGAGAAGACACAGGTTGTGAGAGATTGGCCTCGTCCAAAGGATAAGAAAGGGTTGCGCAGTTTCCTGGGGCTGTGCAGTTATTACCGCCGCTTCATAAAGGGGTTCTGCAACATCGCAAAACCCCTCACCCGCCTGACAGAGGAACACCGGCCTTATGCGTGGACGGAGGACGCCGAAAACGCTTTCCAGCACCTAAAGGAGACCCTGTGCAGCGCTCCAATTTTAGGATTTCCACAACCAGGTGGCGCCTTATTTGTGGACACCGATGCCAGCGACCATTGCATTGGAAGTGTCCTATCGCAGATCCAGGACGGCCACTGTGGGTGATAGCATACTGCAGGAAGACGCTACCCAAGGCAGACAAGAACTACTGCGTCACCCGACGAGTTACTGGCGGTAGTAAAGACCTTGGAGCACTTCCACAAGTACCTGTACGGTCAGCCATTCCACCTTAGGACTGACCATTCCTCCCTAGCTTGGCTATTGAGCTTTAGGAACCTGGAAGGTCAGACAGGACGTTGGGTCCAGAGGCTGCAGGAGTACGACTTCACCTCGGAACATCGTTGAGGGAAGAGCCATGGTAACGGAGACGCTATGTCGCGGAGACCCTGTCCAGAAGAATGCGGCCAGTGCACAAGAGTGGAGGAGGAGGAGAGTGCCATAGCAGCCCGAGTAGTCACGGCAGTGCCTGCGGATAGCTGGGATAGCGCAAGCCTGAGGAGGGAGCAGCTGGCGGACGCAGACTTGGGGCCACTCTTGAGGGAAGTGGAGGCAGGGACGAGACCAACCTGGGAGGACATCGCACCGAGGTGCGCCACCTACAAGTCGTACTGGGCCCAATGGGACTCGTTGAAGACCAGAGAGGGCGTGCTGTTCCGGGTATGTGAATCAACCGATCTGAAGACGCAGAGTTGGTACTTCCCCGGAGTAAGGTCCCGAAAGTCTTGGAGGAAGTGCACGTCGGTACTTCAGGAGGACACCTGGGAGCGAACCGAACGATTGACAAACTACGGCAGCGCTACTACTGGCTGAGGCTCCGAGCAGACGCTGAGAGTTGGTGCCGTCAGTGTCACGTGTGCGTGGCAAGTCGCGGCCCCCAGACCAGGAGCCGGGGTCACATGCAGCAGTACAACGTCGGAGCGCCATTCGAACGGATCGCCGTTGACATTGCTGGACCGTTCCCAGTTTCTGACCGAGGCAACAAGTACCTGTGGTGGTCGTGGACTACTTCACCAAGTGGCCGGAGGTGTATGCCATCCCAAACCAAGAGGCAAAGACAATCACAGACTGCCTCGTGGAGCAAGTGTTCTGTCGATTTGGGATGCCGTTAGAGCTACACAGTGACCAGGGTACCAACTTTGAGTCCAACCTGATGAAGGAGGCACTACAAAGGCTTGGAGTGAATAAGACCCGCACGACGCCTCTACATCCCCAGTCGGATGGCATGGTCGAAAGATGCATCAAGACCTTAGAGGAACACCTGAGGAACGTCGTATTCATCCATCAGCGAGACTTGGACGTCTAGGTGCCACTGTTCTTGCTGGCCTACCGCTCGTCTACACACGACGCAACTGGGATGACGCCAGCCAGCTTTATGTGCGGCCGAGAGTTACGCCTCCCTTGTGACCTGGCTTTTGGAAGCCCTCCGGAAGCGAAGCAGCCAGCGACCGAGTATGTGGAGAACTTGGTGGACCATGTCCACGACAAGCACGATGTGGTCTACCGCATCCAGAAGGTTCCTCGAGGAAAGATGGTGGTACACCTGGATCGCCTGGCACGCTACGATGGTGCTGTTCGGGACGACCAGCTGTGAGGAATGAGCAGTGTCACCCGAACGTCGGAACTCCCGATAGAACCGGCTGGCGGCAGGGGAGCAGGAGATGGCAAACGTTCGGCTACGCCCACCCATTTATCTTATAGTGGTAGAGAGGGGTGGCTGAGAAACATCACTGTGCCGTCTCTTTCCCCTCCCCATTGAGTTCTCTAGCATACAGTATATTTCATCTAATCTGGAACCTTCTAGATTTGCCAGTTGGTCCTATATAAGCAACACGTCGGGCTGGAGGAAAGTCAGTTCTTGGCGAGCAGCTGTGAGGAGCACCCAGTGAGGGGACGGACTGCGTACATGCGTCGGAGGGGTGTACGTAATTGCGAGTGCAAGTGGAACTGTAACGGACGAACTGGTGAATTGTAATTGTGTGCATTACGTAATTCTGTGTGATCGGCAAGTGTTCCGATTGTAATTCGGTGGAAATAAAGAACATTTTTGAGGGTGCAATTGGACTTTTAATTTCACAAACCTACAAAGTCACAGTATTAACAAAATTATAAACATTTTAAATTAAAAACTAAAACCTTAGTATATTTGAAAAAGGCTGTCCCTAGAGCCCAGTTGTTTGTAACCGGCTTTTTTCCAGAAGAGATTTGGTCACGTTAATGTAGAGGAACCGTTATGTGCCTATTCACGTAATGGTAACATAATTGACAAGTGAATGCATCATTAGCAGAGAAAGTCGTATGATTGCTTCACGTCAGAATAGTTCATAATTTCTTTTTAAACCAACATGTTAGATGTAAGAACTTTTTTGTTTTCATTTTTTATATATTACATGTATTTTTTAAGACTTAGATTTATGTTTATATAGGTTGGTGAATGCAGTTAAGACATCCACTGTTAGATGAAAAAACAATTGTGAAATGGAGACCAAAATACAAATCAAAGAAGAGGATTGTTTCTCAAGTGACTTAGCAGATACTCACACTGTGCTTGTGGGCAATGATGGTGACATAACAATCAAAACTGAAGTTCAGTCATGCACTCCTTTTTCAGACTTTGGTTTAGAGGAGGAGGAAACCAAGATTAAATCAGAGATTATTACAAGTAGCAACATCTGTGAAACAAATAATGAAACTGAAATTAAAGAACAGACTCTCTTTTTGAAGTTACCTTCACAGAATGAGGGAGAATTTCTTCAAGAAGATTCTGTAATGAAGTTTAAGAAATGTGGCAGTGATCATGGCATGAATAACAAGGTGGAAATTAAAGAAGAATGTCATCTGCAGGAAATACGAACTTCACCAGATTGTGATGAAATTAAGGTAAGATTTAGAATAAAATACTAAAATATATTTGTTATCTTTTAATGGGAATATATGCTGTAGAATGATCACACTAACATGTTAATATTTGGAAAGATAGAATTAGATTGAAAAATTAATAGTAGCTCAAGGGTTAGAGCGGCTGGACGGCAACCAGAAGACCCGTAGTTCAAATCCCGGCTATGACATTGAATTTTTCACTCTGGCTCTATCTTTCCATACGTTAGCCTACATGGGAAGAACAATTAATTTCCATGTTAATATTTATCAATATTTAAGCTACATTTTAAAAGACAGCAGAGACTTGATGAAGAAGATAAACTAAAAGACAGGAGTATAAGAACATTGGAGACAAAACTGACATACAAAAACTGGAGTGGCCCTATTTAGAATGGAAACTGGCCATGATTATCTTGCAGAACACCTTTATAAAATACACTGCATACCTACACCCAAATGTACTATCTGTAAAGAGGATGTCATCATGAACAAACACCATTTGGACAAATGTAATGGTCTCAAAAGTGGGAACCTACGGGCTTTATATTGGGAAGCTAGGGGGAAAATGATGCAAATTAACTAATCCCCAGTGCCATTAGTCAACAACAACAACAACAACCTATTTATTAATACACTTATACAAAGTTCTCCAGCTGCACAATATTAAGTGTAGTTCTTGAAAGTTCTAAGTTGATCTATGGTTTGCACCAGGTTCTACTGCATAGTTACCAGAAGGTTTAAATAGTCCAGATATCTAAAACAAAAACTGTTATGTTGATTTCTGAAATCTGTAAGGTAGCGTGTAATTTTCACTATATGTAATGATATAAAACTACACAGGTCCATATAGTTCAGTAGGATATATTTTTATATAAAGAGGTAAAAATAATTGTGGCAGAAATTTTTAAGGTTATGAAAGTTATTTTTGTCAGCTTCTAAAACTGATATTTTTGAAGCTTTGTAGTATGTATACAAAAGTATTCTTTTATTGCAATGTTTAGTTAAATTAAAGGAAACTTTGGTAATAAGAAATCTCTTCCCCTTCAGAAATAATTGTTTAAGAGTTTAATCACCATTTCCATCCCTTAAGGGTGGAGGTCGCTAAGAAGCTGCCTTGTTTGTCATTGTATACATTTGTTAATATAAACTATTCGCTGCTTTCCATCTTGCATGATGCCCTTGCCACCTAGTAGCAATTTCAGCTGGAAGGTGCTTTGGCACCATAGCTCGCTCATCTGTGTAATGTGCAGTCAGTCAAGTGCTTCTTTTGATACAGTAAACATGATGTGTCATTTTCCAGTAAAAGAACATGTGTTTATTTGCTCAGGTTGTTCACGGGAAGCAAGCCAGTGAAAAGATGATTAAAAATTGATGTTTTGGGAATGTGTATCGCTTCCATCATTAGGATATTTATTGAATGTTATAACCACAAATGAATCACTGGATATAACACAAATATAAATAAAGACAAAACACTATCAAAATTTGCATTACTGAACAAAACACTGTTTTTGGTAACTTAAATGCCAAGGCAAGACATGGCATGAGTATAGAAAATTAATTGCGTCAAAGAAACTTAACTTGATTATCAAGCTGTATTTATCTGTGCTTCTTAAGTCGACTGATTTCCATTTTAAGGCTTATTTCATAGAGAAGCTGAACTGAAATCCAGCATCATGATTAAGTATGCTCCTCAGAGGAAGTGGCCAAAGCCTCCTTAACTCTCTGCTCCCAGTAACTGTTGTATTTTGCCAAGATGGTCGTCTCTGGAAAGTCGTTATAAAAACAATGCCTAGCAGCTCAGACTTCTCAGGTTGCATTAAATGAATGCTCCATTCATGTTCGTTTATTCTGGTAGCGCTGGTCCTTCTGGTTTGTCCTATATATGGTGTCCCACATTCACAGGAATTGCGGTGCACTCCCGGAACTTGGAAGTCCAGTTTGTCTTTCACTGATCTCAACAGATGTTTAATCTTCGGAGGTGGCTTGTGGATGGTCTGGATGTTGTATTTGGCAAGAATTCTGCTGATTTTGCCAGATAGGTTGCCGGTAAATGGGATGCAGGCTGTAGTGGTAGGCTTATCTGACGCTTGCTGTATTACAGGTTTCCCTTTCCTAGTTTTGGTGATAGCAACCTTTCCTTGACAAGTGTCCAGCTCTCCAGGCAAGCACCCAGCTGTGGCCTGTTGCAGCAGCACAACTATGCCACATGGGGACAGTATGCTGTCATTGAATTCCTCGTTAAAGAAAAAAATTTTGCTGCCTGAAGTTAACTACAGACTGTAATGTGGCTATGGAGAGGACTGCATGGACACCATCAGTGTTAGGAGATGGCTGACCATTTCATCCATGAGATGAAAACACAAATATTCAAATGAACCTTCTAGGAGTCACTCTTGAACTGCTACCAAGAAAACAAGAAAAAAGGTGATGAGCTCATTATACAATAAAAGTGTGTTACTGTGGATGAAGCTGCTGCAATACAATGTGCACACAAATGATATGAGCGGTTTTAAGATTTTTTATACTGACATTATTAAACATATGCTGACGACATGTGATGTAAACTAGCTATCTTTCCAAGTTTAGTGTGCAGCAGTTATGATGCTTCTTCCTTCTGCTATGAGAGTGCATTTGTGACTTGTGATTCCTTGCACTGCCACAAGCTCCAACAGCTGTAAGGTGGCGACCAACAGTGAAAACGCATTTGCTGTCCTTGAGTTTCATAAAGTAATTTTGACACAATTGTGCGATGAAACTTTAAAACAAAGTAGTGGAAAGAACCACTCACTGCTAACTCTATACGCAAATGGTATCAACAGTTGATAACCACGGAATGCCTGTATAAGGTCACATGAATAGGTGAGCTGAGAGTGCCAGAAGAAACAGTTGACCAGTTGCAAGCTAGCTTCACATGTAGCCCACAAAAATCAACTCATCGAGTCAATAGAAAATTGAACATCCTGCCTTCGAATGTTTGGAATGTGTTAAAGAAAAAGCTCAAGGTACACCCTACCATTTGCAGCTGTTACAAGCATTATCACCTGAGGACATTGAAACACTTTGAATTTTGTAGCAGTTTCCAGGAGGCATGGAACACAATAAGTTTCGTGATAAAATTGTTTTCACTGAGGAAGCAGCAGTCGTTCTGAGTGGTAAAATGAACAGCACAATGTATGAGTTTAGAGAACTGTAAAGCCCCATTTCGTCATGCCATACCTTCATGATTTGATTTGATTTATGATTCAAGGCCACGCCGTGGCTCAGTGGTTAGACCGCTTGGCTCTCACCAAGGCGGCCTGGGTTCGATCCCAGGCAACCGCAAAGTGAGATGTGTGGTGGACAACACGGCGTTGGGGCGGGTTTTCTCCGGGACCTCCGGTTTCCCCCGCCATCTCATTCCACCGGTGCTCCATCTTCATCTCATGCATCATCAGTGTCACTGCCTGCGGTGCCGTATGTAGTAAAAGTGGGCGTTAAACACTACACATTTAAATTTAATTCTTCATGATTCACCTGAACTGAATGTTTTCTGCATGGTATCACAATCTAAAATTTACAGTCCCTTCTTCTGCAGTAATAAACTGATTACAGGACACATCTACCTGGTATTTTGGAGAACTAGCTCATGTCACAGTTGCACACTGATACCATCATACTAACATGATAGTGCTCCACCTCATTACCACCACGATGTTCATGACTTCCTGAACACCAGACTTTGAGCTTGATAGATACATCATACTGGGAATGAAGATACACACTCATGTCATATCCTCCACACTCTACTGATCTCACCCCTAGTTACTTTTTCGTATGGGGTTATGTGAAGGATGCATTTTACACACCACCATTACCTGCTGATCTACGAGAACTATGGGTCTGCATCATCAATGTGTTTGGTGAAATTAACAGGGACATGCTACGTTGAGTGTGCCCTGAACTTGATTTATGTTTTTTCTTTTTCTTTTGTTTCTTTTTTGTGAGTTTGATTTTTGAGTCACTATGTTTACACTCAACTTCACTTACTTTGTTGTTGAATAATTGAAACATTTTCAAGATCATTCAATCTCATCCTCAGCTGTTTGGTGACTAAAGGAACATTCTTCTTCCTTCACTACTACGGTGCTCCAATCCTTCTGCCATCTGGTGTTAGGGCACTAAGTGTTAATACTTCATTTAATGCCAGGATTTCAAAATTTATAACTTTATCCCAGTTTTTGGTTATGAATATTTTTTCTCAAATATCCAATTCTATGGGTGTACTTAAAGATTTTAACAGTTTAATGTTGTGGTCAATGTTGTGGTTTTATGTCCAAAAATGGTGTGAAACTGCAGATTTTTCTGTTTGTTTCAAATTAATGTTCCTCTGGTATTCTTTTTGCCTGGTTAACAAGTTTCTCTTAGTTTTTCCTATGTAGCTTTTATCATAGGTTTCACAGTTTATCTGATAAATTCTCAATTTCAAAGTGTTGGGGGATTGAATTTTTTAGTGGCTTATTTAGCAGCTTCTTCAGATTGAATTTGTTTTGGGCTGCTAGTTTTAAGTTTAGTCTTTTGAAGATTCGTTCAAATTTTCTAAAAGCTCATGGATGGTAGGTGAACTTTCTATATTGCCAGTTTGTTTTTTCAAGCGGTGTGATAGTGGTATTTTTTGATATTATCTTCAGTTTTTCCTTTCTTTTCATCATGTTTCTCCTGATGGCTGGGTTGAATCCATTTAATACCGCTATGTCTTTTATGTGTTGTTGTTCTTTCAAAAATTCCTCCTTACTGAGTGGGATGTTGTATAGCTGGTGAATTAGACTCCTAAGGTTGCTAGTTGATCTGAAACTGGGTTGTATTCATTTTTCTTTATGTAATTATCTATGTGTGTGGGATTTCCGTATATTCCAAAATCTACACCATGACAATTTCTAGTTATCTTGAGGTCCAAAAAGGGTAGGATGTTGTCTCTTTCTACTTCCATTGTAAACTGGATATGACTATATTGCAGGTTTAGTAATTTTAGAGAATCTTCTTTAAGTTTTTCCGGAATGATAGCAAAAACATCATCAACATATCTCCGCCAAAACTAGTAAATGGCTATTGGAGTCCACTTTCGCCTATCTTAGCAGACCTATACATGAACTATTTTGAAACACACATAGTAAAGACCTTCCCACAGATTTACAAATTTTGGCGGAGATATGTTGATGATGTTTTTCTATCATTCTGGAAAAACTTAAAGAAGATTCTCTAAAATTACTAAACCTGCAAGATAATCCTATCCAGTTTACAATGGAAGTAGAAAGAGACAACACCCTACCCTTTTTGGACTTCAAGATAACTAGAAATTGTCATGGTGTAGATTTTGGAATATAGAGAAAGCCCACACACATAGATAATTACATAAAGAAAAATGAATACAACCCAGTTTCACATCAACTAGTTGCCTTTAGAAGTCTAATTCACCGGCTATACAACATCCCACTGAGTAAGGAGGAATTTTTGAAAGAACAACAACACATAAAAGAGATAGCAATATTAAATTGATTCAACCCAGCCATCATGAGAAACATGATGAAAAGAAAGGCAAAACTGAAGATAATATAAAAAAAATACCACTCTCACACCGCTTAAAAACACAAACTGGCAATAATGAAAATTCACCTACCATCCGTGGGCTTTTAGAAAATCTGAACGAATCTTCAAAAGACTAAACTTAAAACTAGCACCCCAAAACAAATTCAATCTGAAGAACCTGCTAAATAAGCTGCTAAAAAAGTCAATCCCCAACACTTTGAAATCGGGAATTTATCAGATAAACTGTGAAACCTGTACAGTTAAATCTCGATATATGTGAAACCTGTGATTAAAACTACATAGGAAAAACTAAGAGAAACTTGTTAACCAGGCAAAAAGAACACCAGAGGAATACAAAGTTGAAACAAACAGAAAAATCTGCAGTGTCACACCATTTTTGGACAGAAAACCACAACATTGGCCATAACATAAAACTGTTAAAATCTTTAAGTACACCCATAGAATTGGATATTTGGGAAAAAAATGTTCATAACCAAAAACCGGGATAAAGTTATAAATTTTGAAATCCCGGCATTAAATGAAGTAGTAAAGCTTAGTGCCCCTAACACCAGATGGCAGAAGGATTGGAGCACCGTAGTAGTGGAGGAAGAAGAAGGTTTATTTAGTTACCAAACAACTGAGGATGAGATCGAATGATCTTGAAAACATTTCAATTATACAACATAGTAAGTGAAGTTGAGTGTAAACATAATGACTCAAAACAGAAATTCAAAAATGAAGAATACTTCATTGTTAAAAATGCTTCTGCTTTTAATATTTTTGATTTATGTAGTTGATATTAATAAAGTCGCTTGTGGAGTGTGTACTAAATACCTGTAAGTTATTGAAAAAAGCTTTATTAGTTGCTGTATCTGAGGATACAGTGTTCGTAGATTTCAGACAAATAATGTTCTAATAATTATTTGAAACCGCTCAGATCATTTGTACACACCATGTACTTCCAGTAGGTATGTAGTGCAAGAAGTTATTAAAAATTCAGGTTATCGAAAATTTTTTGCCCACTGGAACCCACATTTATTGAACAAAGACCACAAACCTCAGAGAAAAAGCATCACCTGATATTTCAAAACAAAGACAAAAGCTTTTTGACAAGTTCTGTGACAGGCAATTGAACCGCAATTATGGCCGACGATGGGAAAATGGTGGAATGGCGTTCTCGAAGTTCTATTTGTACCATATTACTACAAATGTGTTGATGGTGAGGGATGAAGATGTACTCGTAGTGATGATGTTCTCGTTGTGGTGTCCTTTGTAGCTCAGGTTTGCATGAGATCTTCTCTTGATTGTGGTCTCGGATACTTGGATTGTGGAACTCAATGTTAAGGAAATAAACAAAAATGGTTGCACGTTTTTCTTCAATTTAAACTTGCTACAAATAATAACATGTACGATGATCAAACATATTCTCATAAAATTCTCATTATTACAATCCTAATACAATCATTTTCTTAGATTTCTGTTGTCCTTACACACACAGAATTTCTTCGTTTTTTAGATATTAGTTTTCTGAAAATAAGGTTGCACTATATCGAAAGTTCATTATATCGATGATGAATAATTTGTACAGCTCATGCAATAGTGCACTTGCCTCTACTCTCACTGCAATCAGGATACAAAAGACAGTTTCTTGTCCTCTTCAATTATTGACTTTTTTTCTAAAAACAAATTTCTTTTATAATTTTATCTTCCTATCTAACTACTAGTGACATGATGGTAATATTGTGCCATGTGTAACGAAGTGTTGGTCTAACCAGAGCATGGAAGATCATAGCCTGTCGCTAGAGGGCGTGCGTGCACATCACGTGACTATTGAAAGCTAGTAGCAGCGTGCATCAATCATCCAACACTGCCAGTCGCATTGCAAACAGTGAAACGGAGGCGTCAAAAGAAGAGCAAAGAGGTGTTCATTTTCTGACAGTGGAAGGAGTAGGGGATTGGACATTCATAGATGAATGTCAAAAGTGTACGGCAAACACTGCATGTCCCTTGCAAGGGTCAAGGCGTGGCACAAGCGCTTCAGGGAAGGAGGATATCATTAGCTGGTGATGCACAGTCTGGAGCATCACACTGCATTACCGATGACATCGTCCAGCTGGTTGATGCATTCATTACCCAGGACCACCGAGTGACAGTGAAAGCCATAGCTGCGGAAGTTGGATTGAGAGTCAGAAGTGTTCATACCATCATGAATAAATTACTGCTCTTGCGCAAAGTGTGTACCCAATGGGTGCCCCACAGTCTTCAATCACACCAGGAAGCATGTTAAATGGACATCTGGGAGGCCCTGGAGGATCGTTTCGGAAACCACTGCTTAGCCGCAGCGTACCGCAGCCAGCTAAAGGCAAGGTCAAAGCAGCCAGGGGAGACGCTGCAGGAGTTCGCCCTGGCAGTTGAACAACTAGCTAGCAAGGCCCAAGTCGACCTCCCACCAGAGTTCGTATCCCGGGAAGCTGCCTACACATTCGTGGACGGGGTACGAGATACGGAGATTCGTCAGCGCCTAATGCTCGGCTATTATAAAACCATCCACGAGGCGCTGACAGCAGCATTAAGGATGGAGGCGGCCAAGCTAACATCTATCCCGACATCGAGGACGAGGAGTGTCCGCTACACCGGAGGCAGAAGACCTGCCGAGGGACGCCGGCAAACACCTAGTGGCCTGTGTTGGGGGTGTGGACAAAAAAAAAATAAAAATAAAATCTGCTTACCATGTCTTGGCATCTTGAAGCAAAACCAAGACATAGCTTCCACAAATTTTATCTTCTTTTTTCCTCTTTTCAACTTTATTTATCATCATTTTTTATACATGTTTGCAGATATTACTAAAACTAAGCTAACTAACTAGATAACTAAACCTATGTCACTGGAAACCAGTGACTTACAAAACTCAACTAAACTATTACTACAACGATAATTCTTTACATATATACAACAAATATAAACTACATTGAAATACATAAACACAGATACTATGACTACTAGAATTACCGTTCCTACATACTAACTCGATTAAACACCTGTCCCTGGTATCCGATCCTTTCCTCAACCGGAGTCACATAGTTTCCTACCTGCATCAGGAGAAAAGGATGGTTCATCAGTTCCAGGTGTAAAATCTACCTATTTCTATCAATATTTCTGGATCTTCTTATGGAGGCTCCATCTCTCGTTCCATCCTTCTCTGGCCAGCCGTCCCGATCCTTCCCAACGACACCCAATAGTGCCGTCTGCGGTTGATCGTACATGGCTCTTGGTGTTCCTGCTCCTCCTGCTCCTCGCTCCTCTGTGAACTCCGATCCTCTTCTATTTGGGATCTGGTGATTCTTAAACAGATGGGTTCTCTTTGTTGCTGTCGTTTATGATGTATTTTAACTCCTCTTCTGGGTTCCCTCTGTCTGGATTCAATATAACTTTCATATCCTTTGATAAATACAAAACTTGCAATTTCCTCTAACGTTTTATAATCATCACTATTCCGAACTATCTCATAGATTGATTTTCCTGCTATCAATTGTCGTTGTTCAAAAACATCCTCTTCATATTTCACACATTCAAAGAGACAATGTTCGGGAGTATCTTGCACATCACACATATTACAATTATCTGAATCTATTCTTTTTATCCTCTTGAGATATGTTCCAAAGGCACCATGTCCCGTAAAATAATGTATAAGTCCTTGTTTGGGTGAAATATGTATCATTTTAATTCTTTTCTTACATTTGGAAAAATACTAAATACTCTTCTACTTTCTTCCATAATATTCCACTCATGTTGCCACTCGCCCAAAATTAAAAGATTCACAATTTGTTTACCATCACATCTTCTACCCATAATTTCTTCTACTTTATCTTGTCTATCTTTCTTCAGCCAATATAGCGCTCCTCATCTTCTAATAACATAATCTATAGGCCATATTCCCAAAATAATCAATAATGACATTGTCGATGATGTTCTAACTGCTCTGGTTGAACGTAACAGAAACTGTCTCTGCATACTTCGAAGGATCTTTACATTTTTCTGCAGTCGAAGTCGATGAGCCCAAATGGCTGCCCCATAACCGGTGATGCCAATCATGATACTATTGATATATGTCCTAATGGCTTCTATCGGTAATTTAAAATTTCTAGTTGACAATGTAGCTATTTTCATCATGATGTTCCCAGCCTTGTCAGATACTTTTTTCACATGCTCATCAAAATTTAATTTCTCGTCGACCTGTAATCCTAGACATCTAACATGGGTTTCACGTTTGATTATTTGACCATTTATCTTCAGGATGGGATTTCTTTTCAACTGTCCTTTAAAGATGAGATACACCGATTTTGCCGGTGCTCCCTGTAATTTAACGGTATGGCACCACTGTTCCAAAATCTGTAGAATACTTCTTCCTTTTGTTTCAATTTCATTTCTACTATTGGCTTCAAATAACACGACGACATCATCGGCATACGCTATCACATCCTTTACTTCAGCCATGCTCAACAATTTTTCGATAAAAGGCTCAATTAAAATATCCCAGAAAAGGAGACCGAGGATTGAACCTTGCGGGCACCCTTTAGTGATGTCTTTAATAATCTTATGATCATTCCCCATAATATATACTCTTCTATTCGTACAGTAATCCTTTAATAAATTAACTATAGTTGCTGGATAATTCTTGGTTTTAAATATATCAAATAATTCGGGCCACCATACATTATCAAAGGCGCCAGATATATCAACTGTTACTCCTACCACATATTTTTGATCTGAATTTTTTACATTCATCATTACAGCATTTAAGGCATCCTCTGTAGAAATACCTTTTCTAAATCCATATTGATTTACCGTCATACCTATCATTACTCTATACTCAATAATCCTTTTATATATCAGTTTCTCTTGTAATTTTCCTAAAACATTTAGCAAACAGATAGGTCTATATGACTTTGGATTTGTCGGATCCTTGTCCTTTGCTTTTTTCAAGATTACTACATCCGCTTCTTTCCAACAATATGGCACTCTACCCTGAATTATACATTCATTTAATAAGGAAGTCAGATAGGGAGCTATTTGATATTCTAAATTTTGGATGACTTCCGCTGGAATACCATCAGGTCCTGGTGCTTTCCTTTTCTTCAAACTTTGTATGGCTAATCTAACTTCCATTTCATCAAAAGGATATATGACTTTGTTATTAATATAAGCACTATTATATTTATCTCTTTTTACACGATGTTCCTCTTCCTCACCTCCAAGATCATCCGAAGGTAATAATTTTATCATTAGGAAGTTTATAGATTCAATCCAATTTTTCGTGTATTGCCCATCATCTTTTTGCAAGGTCGAAATTACTTCAGATGCCCTTATCTTATCTGTTATGATCTTATATGGTACACCCCATACATTATTTCTTATACTATCCTCCTTATATTTATCCCACGAATCATTTCTATATGTTTCAATATCCTTCTTATATTTATCCTTCAACTCCCTATAGATTTTAAGATTTCTTTCCTTTTCGTCCGCAATCAGACTACGTTGATAAATTCTTCTAGCTTTCCTTACTTTGTTTCTTAGGGTCTGCAAATTTTCATTCCAAAATGAAAGGGTATAATCCTGTTTGATCTTTACCTTCTTCAAGGTACTCCGCATACATTCTTGAATTTTGGTCGTCAGAACTTTTGCTTCTTTATCCACATCCATACTGACATTATCATATTCTAAATGATTGAACTCTAACTTCAATTTATTCCAATCAGCGTCCTTTATTATATATCTTGTGATGTTCCCATAATTGCAAACTCTATCACCTTCTCCAGTCACACTGAGATCAAAATAGATTAGATTGTGATCACTGGACGTCATATTCTGTCCTACTTTCCAATTTAAAACTTTATTATTGATATGCCCTTTAGTTAATGTTAGATCAATATTTTCACATGCACCCACTCGGCCCTCGAAAGTAAATGGATTATTTGATTCTGGATTACTAATTGATGTTCCATAATAAAATCTTGTACCAGCCTTCCCCTGTCATCAGTCTGCTTACTCCACCACCACGAGGACTTTGCATTAGCATCCATTGTCATTAAAATTGTTTCATTTTTAAAGGTATCAATAATCCTCTTTAATTTATCTAGATGAATTTCCGTATCATCCTTATCTTGAAAATACTGGTTACATAAAATGAAAGTTTTTCCCTTATACTTCAATTCTACACAGTTTATCCATTCATCACAGAATTGCGTTATTTTTAAAACTTGCATTTCTTTATTTAAAATTACTATTGCTGCCATCCATCATTATACATCTCGCCGAAACTGGCATGTGGATCAGCTTTTGTCCCATGGTATATTGTTCCTGTATACAAATAACATCATACTTCATCTCGCCTATGAGCTGGCGTAATTCCAACATAACAGTCTTGCTGCGTTGGGTATTTATTTGTCCAAATTTTAAAATATGATGTATATTAATCATTTGTCAATTTTACTTTCTTGTAACACGTTCCAAAATTTTAATCCACGAACATATGGGGATTCTTCCCAATAGCCACTTTTTCCTTCTTTACCCTCTTGTGTAAAAAAGGCACTTTTATCCGGCAATCCTTTTGTCTTCCTTAAAACAATTCCTTGTTTACATTGTAATTTTGGTGTCTTCGGTTTGGCACTATATAATATCGGCGTCATATTCCTTTTTGTCTTATAGGTACACGATGAAGATTTCTTCCTCTCTGGCTGTCGTTGTATGAATCTATTGTCTACTGGTTTATAAATTACTTTAGTTATTGTTTTCGGTTGCGTTGTCTGTTTAATACCACTATATATCCTGTCATGCCTGATATGGACATAACAGTGGGGAAATTTTTGGGTTGAATCAAACGCAATCCGTCTATAGCTCTAGACAAAATCCTTATAAACTTCATCTAAATCAAACTTTTCCCCTCTTCGATCATATGCCATCTCTATCAATTCTTTTAACTCTTCTGGTACAGTTGGTAAATTTTTGGTACGTAGATCTATTCTGTCTACGGAATCTGGTATAGGAAAAGTAATTTTATCTCCATTTGTATGTAATTTTCTGATGAGATGCCTCAGCGCTGCTAAATGAGTCTCTCTTTCCTCCAACCTTGATAACTTGAGCATTAGCTCAAATTCGTCATATATTGGCTTAGGATTCACATCAGCTTCCTTCATTTGATCTTCCTCAATGATATCCTCATCACTTTCAACATACAACGGATTAGATTTAATCTTCCCTTCTACTTTCATCCATGGAGATACATCTATTTGATCATCTAGATCAAAATATTGAAAAACTATATCTTTATTTCTTTTCTTTCTTAAAAATTTGAAGAATCCTTTCTAATCGGTTTTGGAATATCTTGCTGGATTGATATATCCTCAGAAGTAATATGAGATATATTATTTTCTTCTTCTTCATTATCTGTCACTGGAGTAAGATAACCATCTAATTCTATATTAGATTCGGTCTGGATTCCAACACTATTACTTTCTTTTTGGGATATTTTTAATCTATATGCCATTGCTCTTAATGCATTTCTTCTTTTTCTACTGGGATTATCTTTATTCCTGTTCCTCTTTTTATGATTATTTATAATATCCTTATCCATAATCGGTCCTGGCAATTAATCGTCCCCAGTACATGGCATATGTTGGGCAGTCTTTAGTTCCTGGATGTTGGCACTGTCTGAAATGTGGCTGTTGTTTCCTCTGCTCAGATCAAGACTGTTCATTTATTCTCTTCTTACGCATTATATCTCTGTTCTGGCAGGGTATGCATACAGGTGCTTGCTCGATTTTCTGGCAATCTTTCTTTTCATGGTCCTGCTCACCACAATGGGAGCACACCATCTTATTCCTGGTGCAATATTTAGCAACGTGTCCTAAGTCTTGACATTTCATACATTTAGCAACAACTATAAAATCTTTGGCTAAAATGGATTGAAAGCCAATATGGACTCGTTCCTTATTTATTAGCAGTTTCCTCATGTCAGCTGTTACATCAACAACATTAACATAAGGTCTATTTTTGGGTCCCGTCTTAAATTTAACTTGTAATTTCTCATCAAATTCTTTTTTGTCCATTAAATCTACAAAATTTTGTTCATACAAATTGTATTTAATTTCCTCATCTGTTTGATTTCTTAAGATGTCATACTATATGACTAGGGGATTCCTCTTTCTTTGGGACTCAATTTTTAAATCTTTGTTCTTCAAAGATTCACTATTTAAGATTTTTTCCATGTCTTCTTTCGTCTCCGCTTCTAATATTAGATTTCTTTCAGTGGTTTTTAACTGTGCCACTTTAATTTTTTCTTTTGCTGGATTTAAGTTTTTCGTTACTATGTCAGCAACTTCCTTGATTGCTTTTCCTTTCATAGATGAAATGAAGACCGTGTGCTTACTGGTCTCAATTTTTCTCTGGATCTTGTTATTTGTCTCACTTATCTTGGGCATCATAGCGACCTGCGCATATGATGGCTTAGACACTACAACTTCTTTCCTCACTTTTAATTCGGCACGAAGCCTAACATTATCAATTTTCACCTTCTCATACATTTTGGTGATTTCAGCTAAATAATTATATAATTTTGTTTTATTTCCTACGGACAATCCTTTATCTGAAGTTACAACACAATTGATATCTGCCATTATATTAGCTATACTACAGAATTCACCATCACCATCAGCTCTATCACTACCACCACCATCATCTCCACTAACTACATTACTAGTTTGAGCTACACTAACCTGTTTGATACTTGATTGTCTTACAGGTGATCTCGACAATGACTGTCGTGGCTTGAACACCTGAGAAGGATCCATTTCCTTTTCCTTTTCTTCCTCAACTTTCCCTCTATCCCTTACACCTTCTTTTTTACTACTCCACGTTTTGCTCCTCTCAGCCAGTGGTAATCCTAATGGACAACACCACTGCCCAGGGCGGACGACGAGGACGTGGGAGCTCCTCCAAGTGCGCTTTTAACTTATTGAACCTCGACAGCGACACCGCTACGCCGAGGTCCAAAATCGCTATGGGCAGAACAAACTCTAATTTCACACTTGGGGTCCCGCCCCAAGTCCCGAGGGTGTGGACAGCCCGGACACCTGCAAAGAGACTGCCCACACCAGGAAGGGCAGCCGGAAGAACGAGTAAGGCCCGGCGTGGCGAGGAGCACGTCAGCGCCCTCTACACCATCTCCTCGAGTGATACTGCGCGCCGTCAACCGGCGGATGGATGACAGTCTCATCGCGGACTGTTGGGTAAGAGGAAAGCCGTGCCGCGTGCTGGTGGATACCGGGGCGGCCGTGACCATCATCAGACCTGACGTGGCGAAGGGTTTGCCGACAAGGGAGCCGAGCCGACCATACCAGCTTGTCACGGCATCGGGCGACACCTAGCCTGTGGAGGAGGCCCTGCTGAAGCTGACCTTGGGAAGGAGCACCGTACGCCTGTGGGTGTTCGTCGCGAAAGTGACTGAGGAGGTAATACTGGGATTGGATGCCCTCCGGAGCCATGAGGCGACGGTCGACGTCGGCCAGAAGGTCCTGCGGCTCAACGGAGAAGAGGTTATACTCCGTCAACCAGAAGAGCGCCGTGGAATTTGCAGGGTCGTCATGAACGAAGACGTGTCCCCGCGAGGAGTGAGGTGGTGGTGACGGCGCGACTGGAAGGCCAGAGAACCAGGAAAATGATGCTGGACCAGAAGACGCCTGTGCACGGACTATGTGTAGCCAGGGCATAGCTGCCGTGCCGAGAGGAGGTGCCAGTGAGACTGCTAAATCCAATGGACACCGATCATGACGTCCAGCGCAGGACGGAGTTGGGAACGTGCGAGCCCGTGGTAAGCGTGACAGCAATCGACAAGACACAGGAGCCGGTGCCGACGCAACACCTGGGGCCCCGGCTAGAAGGCTTACTGGAGAGGGCGGCCGACCACCTGACCGCAGAACATCTGGAGAAAGTTCGACAACTGCTGAGACGATACCAGCGCGTCTTCAGCCAAGGTGATAGTGACTACGGCCGCACGGACAAAGTACTTCACCGCATCGACACCGGAGACGCCCGGTCTATTCGGCAACCACATAGACGCGTTCCGCTGGCGAAGCAAGGGGCGGTACGAGACATGCTGGAGGAGATGAGATCCAGGGGAGTGGTTGAAGAGTCTGACAGTCCTTGGTGTTCCCCTGTAGTCTTGGTGACGAAGAAGAACGGCGAGCTGCGCTTCTGCGTGGACTACAGGAAGCTGAACGCTGTCACCCGGAAGGACTGTTTCCCCTTACCCAGGATTGACGACACCCTGGACACGCTACCTGGTGCACAGTGGTTCTCGACCCTGGACCTGAAGTCGGGCTACTGGCAGGTAGCTCTAGACCCAAGAGACAAGGAGAAGACCGCATTCTCGACAGGCCAAGGGCTCTGGCAGTTCACAGTTATGCCCTTTGGCCTCTGCAACGCACCAGCTACGTTCCAACGCCTCATGGAGTCAGTGATGAGAGGACTGACTTACGACGCCTGCCTGCTATACCTGCTCGACATCATCATCGTCGGAAAGACTTTTGAAGATCACCTCGAGAATCTGAGTAAGGTGCTACAGAGACTTCAGGCGACCAACTTGAAGCTGAACGCGAAGAAGTGCCAGCTCTTCCGCAAGGAAGTGAAGAACTTGGGCCACATAGTCTTAGCAACCGGAGTGGCCACAGACCCGGAGAAGACACAGGCTGTGAGAGATTGTCCTCGCCCAAAGGATAAGAAAAAGTTGCGCAGTTTCCTAGGGCTGTGAGGTTATTACCGCCGCTTCATAAACGGGTTCTCCAACATCGCAAAACCCCTCACCCGCCTGACAGAAGAACACCGGCCTTATGCGTGGACGAAGACGCCGAAGACGCTTTCCAGCACCTAAAGGAGACCCTGTGCAATGCTCCAATTTTGGGTTTCCCACAACCCGGTGGTGCCTTCATTGTGGACACCGACGCCAGCGACCATTGCATTGGAGGTGTCCTATCGCAGATCCAGGACGGCCACGAGCGGGTGATAGCCTACTACAGCAAGACGCTATCCAAGGCAGAGAAGAACTACTGCGCCACCCGACGAGAGTTACTGGCGGCAGTAGAGACATTGGAGCACTTCCACAAGTACCTGTACGGTCAGCCATTACACCTGAGGACTGACCATTCCGCCCTGACCTGGCTATTGAGCTTTAGGAACCTGGAAGGCCAGACAGCACGTTGGGTCCAGAGACTGCAGGAGTACGACTTCACCTCGGAACATCGTAGAGGGAAGAGCCACGGTAACGCTGACGCCATGTCCCGAAGACCCTGTCCAGAAGAGTGCGGCCAGTGCACAAGAGTGGAAGAGAAGGAGCGTGCCGCAGCAGTCCTAGTAGTCGTGGCAGTGCCTGCGGATGGTTGGGATAGCGCAGGCCTGAGGAGGGAGCAGCTGGCGGATGCAGACTTGGGGTCACTCTTGAGGGAAGTGGAGGCAGGGACGAGACCAACCTGGGAGGACATCGCACCAAGGAGCGCCACCTACAAGTCGTACTGGGCCCAATGGGACTCGTTGAAGACCAGAGAGGACGTGCTGTTCCGGGTATGGGAGTCACCCGATGGGAAGACTCAGAGAGAACAGTTGGTACTTCCCCGGAGTAAGGTCCCGGAAGTCTTGGAGGAAGTGCACGCCGGTACTTCAGGAGGACACCTGGGAGCGAACCGAACGATTGACATACAACGGCAGCGCTACTACTGGCTGAGACTCCGAGCAGATGCTGAGAAATGGTGCCGTCAGTGTCACGTGTGTGCGGCGAGTCGTGGCCCCCAGACTAGGAGCCGGGGTCGCATGCAGCAGTACAACGTCGGAGCGCCATTCGAACGGATCGCCGTTGACATTGCTGGACCGTTCCCAGTTTCCGACCGAGGCAACAAGTACCTAATGGTGGTCGTGGACTACTTCACCAAGTGGCCGGAGGTGTATGCCATCCCAAACCAAGAGGCAAAGACAATCACAGACTGCCTCGTGGAGCAGGTGTTCTGTCGATTTGGGGTGCCGTTAGAGCTACACAGTGACCAGGGTACCAACTTTGAGTCCAACCTAATGAAGGAGGCACTACAAAGGCTTGGGGTGAACAAGACCCGCACGACGCCTCTACATCCCCAGTCGGATGGCATGGTCGAAAGATACATCAAGACCTTAGAGGAACACCTGAGGAAGATCGTGGCCAGCCATCAGCGAGACTGGGACGTCAATGTGCCACTGTTCTTGCTGGCCTCCCGCTCGTCTACACATGACACAACTGGAATGACACCAGCCAGCTTAATGTTTGGCCGAGAGTTACGCCTCCCTTGTGACCTGGCTTATGGAAGCCCTCCGGAGGCGAAGCAGCCGGTGACCGAGTACGTGGAGAACCTGGTGGACCACCTCCACGACATGCACGAGATGGCTCGCCAGAACATCCAGAAGGCGAGCGAACGCATGAAGACCAGATATGACAGGCAAGCCAACAGTCAAGGGTTCCAGCGAGGTGACCTGGTTTGGTTGTACCGGTGTACGCGGACCAAGGGACGCTGCCCGAAGCTTCAGCAGCCATGGTAAGGGCCGTACTGGGTGTTGAAGAGGATTAACGACGTGGTCTTCCTCATCCAGAAGGTGCCCCGAGGAAAGATGTTGGTGGTACACCTGGATCGTCTAGCCCGCTAAGATGGGGCTGTTTGGGACGACCAGCTTTGAGGAGGCAGCAGTGTCACCCAATTATCGGAAAGCCCGACCAACGACAGCTGAGAAGGGACCAGAGGCATCCGAGCCACACCCACCCATCAATCTCAGTGACTAACTGAGGGGATGATTAGGGAGGTGTCACTAATCGTTGGCTGCCTCTTCCCCCTTCCCCTACCGTCTGGAACCTTCGCGGTGATTCACTGAAACTAGAGGCTTCGAGAAAACGGCGATATTCCTATAAAAAGGGCTGCATTGAGTGAATTGAGTCAGTGCTTGGCAAGCAGCGAAGGAGCGCCGTGTTAGTGAACATACGAAAAGACTGTGTACGTGTATCGGAGGAGTGTACGAAATTGTACGGTCTCGATTGTTTGAGAAATTTCTGGAATGTTAGAAAAATGATAAAAATGCAGCCTGCCTGCCAAAGAGAGTCAGTCAATCAGTCGGTAATTGAACGCGTGAGGGTAAGCGACTGTGTTTGTTGAGCTTGTATGTTGTATTGTGTATGTGTACGAAGCGTATTTCTACGGAAATAAAGTACAATTTTTTGTGTTTGTAACTTGGACTTTGGATTTCACGAACCCACAAAGTCACAAAATATATATAAATATATATATTGCCGGTAAATCTCTAGGGGCTCTCTTATTAGAGATACACTGTTTGTGGCAACTTACAATTGTGAGTACTTTAGTCCCAGGCTTCAATTTGAGAATTTGACGAGAATTTGACTTTTAATATGCATATTGATTACATAAGACACAAAACTTCAAAAGTGATGGGAAAGTTGACGTCGTTGATTCAAAGGAATTTTAAATTACCCACTGATATCATCAAATTGTATCATACAAGTATTGCAGCTGGGATTATGGGATCCGGAGCAAGTACATGGGCTCAAAGGCTTTGCAATAAAAGAAACAAAATGCTAATAAGAAGAACACAAAGACAGATACTTTTACGGTATGCAGGCGGAACTAAAACCACCCCCACGATGGCTCTATTCGTAATCCTAGGGATATGGCCGATGGACTTGATCATAAGATATAGAGGTGCAGAATACTGGAGAAGAAAGAATAATCAGCAAAAAGTTCGAGAAATAGTAGGTGTAGAATGTGAGACAAGGATGCAAATTTAAAGAACAATATTACAGGAATGGCAAAACGAATGGGACAGCATAGAGGAAGGATGTCGAGTTTATGAACTACTTCCAACAATAGAAGAAAGACTAAGGATGAGCCACTTCAAACCAACTAAAGGAGTAATCCATTTTAGTAGTGGACATGGACCTTATGCCACCTACTTTAAGAGGATAGGAAGACGTGCGACAAGTCTATGTACAGCATGCAGCATAGAGGATACACCAGAACACCAAATTTTCGAGTGTCAGGAGCATCGAGAAGTGGATAATTTGAGACAAGAGCTGCAAGGAAAGATAACATGGGAAATAATAAGAGATGCAGAGGAGTTCAATAAGTTAGACACAATAACAAACATCATTTCAACAAAAGCTTGGGAACAATATATAACTTCTAAGAAATTGACACCAATAGAATTGGCTACACCTGCAACACTTCAACAAATAAGACGATCAACTAGACTCCAAAGACGAGAGATGGAAGGAAATATGAACATAGGAAGAGATCCAATTGAGGAAGCAACACCAGTATAAGAAGAGGAATAAGAAGATTTTGAAATTGAAAATATCCATTAGCTGGGAGGAGAAGAGCTTATAAACCAACAAGGTGCTATAGACTGAAATCGGATTGACTTGACAGCGATATATATAATTGAAGAGAGAGACTAATTTGGAAACAAAAGAGAAAATATAATTAGGATAGTTGTTAGGTTAGTTGACTGCAAAGTTTAGCAGTCACTTAGGTTATTGTTTCTGCAAACAATAAAAAAAAGTTATTCTTATAATTAATAAATTTATAAAAGAAAATAAGAAATAGTTAAAAGGTTCCGATATAGAATCTAGGCATCGGAACATAAGAAAGCGGAGTTTATTTTTTATATTTTTTTGACTCTATCTACTGCCAGTTGATTGTGTCTTTAACTTTGTTTTATTTTCAGAGTTTGGTAATAGATTTACCTGTCCCCTAACAAGTGTAACCATAACAGGAATAAACAGACTAACAATGCAAATAAGGATTTTCCAAACTATTATGTGTTTCAAACTGGAAGAGTTCTTGCCTGTGGCGAATCAGATATGTTAGAGCCTTCACCATTACCACCTCGTTATCCCCACTCTTTTTATATTTCCCTCTCTCTTGCACAATTGCTAGTGTTCATGGCACTAGACGTATGGGAACACAAACTGAATTTACCAAAGTTTTATAATAATGCAGTTGTTGAAATCACAATTGCAACATGAATATTCATATATTACGCAAAGGTTTTAAATATTTATTTTAAAGTAAATTATAGTTTATGAATTACTTATTTTTCTAATCCAACGAAAATACCAGCGGTGCATCCGTATAACTGTGAAAGTTACTTACGTTAAGAGATAATTCATCACTGTCATTGTCTTCATCGTCTGAGTACTGCAAATGTATAATGATAGGCTCTAAAATCTCGTTACGTGCTATTTATTTTCAGAAGTCGTCTTCTTGTAGTTTATCTGAGGTCTCATGCAGTTTTCCCAGTCTTGTGTGCTTGTCAGTTTCTTTGTGAGTGAGTCGTTCAAGGTTAGACAGTTTAAAAATATTATTTCTGTTTGTAACATAATTTGAGCCCACATTATTTCAATTGGATTGGTCTGGCAGTAGTAAGGAAGGGAAGGTGAAACGTATCTCATTGATCCAGCTAATACACCTTTTCATAAAAGAGTAACTGAGTAATACTTCTTTGAACGCTCTAGAGTAAATAGAGATTACTAACCATTCATAATCAAAGATATAATGTGACCAGACACGTTCTGCCAGACTAGCAAGAAGTGTATTGTTTCCACTCATCGAATTTAACAAACACCTTGGCTTATTCAAAGTACATATTTCTTTTACCACATCATGTCAAATGTTTATGTTTCAGCTGAGTAATTTCAAATATACGTTCACGCATACATGCCAACCAATAATAATATTCATTACAGTGTTTACGTCACAATGCATTGTTATAATGGTATCTACTTTAATTGTATTAGGAAAACTATTTGAGCTAAAGATATGGGTTTTACGTTATGTTAAATACATTACTCTCTCCCTCCTCGTGGATCAGTTTTGGCAAAATCTGAATTTTTGTCTTAGCACGAATAGTATTTATTAGAGATTGATTAATTTGTCGCTCGTCACACATCACTTAGGCAATGCCATATGACAACACTGCAGTACTCAGATTGGTTGCTCACCTAGTAGCACTCAAAGACAAACACCTTCCCATTTGAAACGCATAATAGTCTCTTGAATTCTGTGGAAACTTCATCAGTTTTCTTAAAAAGATAAGAGAAGTTTGTAACAAATAATTATAATTTATTGTAATATTTGTTATGTATGAAATTGGCACTTTAATTTAGTTTCTATTAACGGAAAGTGTTTATTTTAGAGGAACAGAATACACAGGCTAGACTATCGGTAAACTATGTAGTCAAATATTATTACTGGAAACTATAATTAGATGTAGATACTTCTGGTTATTGTAAAATAAAGAAGAGACTGCAATGTTGTGTTTCACTTATTAGTCAACTAATATCAGAGGATAGTTTTCAACTGAATCAAAACTGTTACTTAGAAAGATAATAGGCCTAGCAGAACATTTAACTAATGCTATTTGATTTATTGTTACAGGGTGAGGACTTCACTTCAGTAAAATACTTAAGGTAAGATTGTCAGTTGATTAATTTGATACAGATATTATTTTAAAGGAAACATTGTGGTGTTAGTTCCGTGGAACATATGGAAACAACACTCAACTTTTATTACAACTTTATTTTGTTAGTACACCTTTAAACATCTTAGCATAGCACAATTTATACCAAGATAAGATGGTTATATAAAATTCTATATTAATGCAGAGGAATGAATGAAGTCTATTTATAAAGGGCATTCAAAAAGAAACAACCTGGAGTCTGGTATCCACAAACTAGTGACTTGATGGTAATATTGTCGCATGTGTAACGAAGTGTTGTTCTAACCAGAGCCTGGAAGTTCATAGCCCGTCGCTAGAGGGTGTGCGTGCACATCACGTGACTATACAACACTAGTAGCAGCGTGCATCAATCATCCAACACTGCCAGTCACATTGCAAACAGTGAAACGGAGGCGTCAAAAGAAGAGCAAAGAGGTGTTGTTCATTTTCTGACAGTGGAAGGAGTAGGGGAACGGACATTCATAGTCGAATGTCACAAGTGTATGGTGAACACTGCATGTGCCTTGCTAGGGTCAGAGTGTGGCTCAAACGCTTCAGGATGGTGCAGGTGTCGTTAGCCGACGGTGCACGGTCTGGAGCACCACATTGCACTACCAATGATATCATCCATTTGGTTGATGCTCTCATTACCCAGGACTGTTGCCCGCCTCGGTAGCGTAGATGGTAGCATGTCTGCCTCACGTTCAAGAGGTCCGAGTTCGAATCTCGGTCAGGGTGAGTTACCTGGATAAGTTTTTTTCCAGTGTTTTCCCTTATCCTCACAGACGAATGTCAGGTAGCTGTAAGCTCCATGGACCCTGGGCCCATTTGAGCATCATTTCAGCCATTTCATTCACTGTCCGATATGACTTAACGTTGGAAGACGTAACATTAAAAACAAAAAGAAAAACAGGACTGTCGAGTGACAGTGAAAGACATAGCTGCTAAGGTTGGATTTGTTGATACATCATTAAGGAGCAACTGCTCTTGCACAAAGTGTGTGTCCAATGGGTGCCCCACAGTCTTCAACCACATCAGGATTCATGTTAAATGGTCCACTGTCTTGGTCATCTGCAGCGCTATGCTAGGGAAGGGAATGAGTTCCTGGCACGAGTGGTGGCTGAAGATGAGTCATGGTGTCATCACTTCGAACCAGAACCAAAACAACAAAGTCTCCAGTGGGAGCATTTGGGGTAACCACCACCCAAAACAGCCAAGGCCATCCACACCAGTGTAGGAAAGGTTATACGGGCGTTCTTCTTTTACCAAGATGGCCCCGCGATCATATCAAAACATTCGGGCAATCTCACCCGTGGAGTCATTTTGCTCCTCGACAATGCAAAGCCTCATACGGCCAACACAGCCGTGCACTTCTGCAGAAATTCAAACGGATGGTTCTCAGCCACCCTGCATACAGTCCGGTTACTGCGCCATTTTTGGTCCCTTCAGAAGGCTCTGAGGGGCAAACGATTCACCTCGAACAACAATTTCACCGCCTTGTGTCACATTGGGACAAGTATCTCAACAGCCAGTGCCAATACTTCTAACATACAGGTAGTGATTTCTGTAATAATGTCTCTGGCTCGTTTCGTTTTTGAATGCACCTATACAATAATTTTCAGCTAGGATGCTTTATTCTTTGTGCATATATCTTAAATATATAGTACCTCTTTTATTTAAAATCATTGGAGAAATTTTTAAAGTAATAAAATATCAGCAAAATTGTTTGTTCTAAAGGATAGTTTGGTTGGGGATTTCTTAAATATTTTTGTGTTATTTTGCTGGAAGATATGAAGAAGCTTGGTATTGTGTTATGTTGTGTTCATTTCATCCATAGAAGAATAGTAAATGCCATAAGACACATCAGTTTAAAATATAAAGCAAAACCTATCAAGATATATCGATGATTGCAAATGCAAAGTTATAAGATTTGGTGCAAATTTAAAATAAAAGAAAGGAAACCATGATACCTAAAAGAGTACAAAGTTTTGAGTTATAAAAAATAACCATTTATTTCTTCAACTGCCCTCTTATACCATTATGAGTTGTTGGGGTATTCTTGTTCCCATTAACCTTTATGCCCTTAGGCAGTGGGTTGAGGAACGGAATCTCTGTATCTGTGAGAGAGAGAATCCAGGATGGCTAATCAGCTTGATGCCTGGTATGAGAGTGAGAGAAGTGCGTGACAGTATGAGAGCGAGATGAAACGATAGGAAACTGATGATGGAGCAATTGCTGGAAATTGGTGGGGTAAACCAGACATCCCAGAGAAAACCTACCTCAGCGCTGTGTTGTCCATCATAAATCTCACATGCATCTCCTGGGATCCAACACAGGCCACCTTGGTGAGAACCAAGTAGTGTAACCACTCGGCAATGATGTGGCTTCAGTGTTAAATCAACAAGCTATTTGTTCTTAACTATGCTGTATATGGTGTATATCACAAATTTACATTTTTAAATCACATTTTATATATTGAGGGACTGTCAAAATATTAAAATTTTGGTTGTAAGACAATGCCGCTTTTCAGTAGGTGATAGGGTTACTTAAAATTAATTTTTTTCCCCCCAATGTAATGCCTTGTTTGTGATGTGTAATGTATAACTTTTCCCTCAGTATTCCTGAAAAAGTCAGAAAAAATGTTATATGGGGTGTCTACAATTTATTGGACATTTTCGTAATTCTGTAATTTCACCAATGTTTAACATAAACTATCATCCCACCACTTGTTACAAGTCAGATGCACGTGTAGTACAGCTTATGAACTCATTCATACCACACCCTCTCAATAGCTTTGGCAATGCGCCTTCTCAATTTTGCCAACATTACTGGAAGTAGAGTGATATAAACACCATCCTTGATTCTCCCCCACAGGTTCATACAAGACTCCATTAAGTTAATCAACTTACAAATTCACTCAATAAAATTCACAATGGAAGTGGAAGAAGAAGGCATGTTACCCTTCTTAGATCTAAAAATAATCGAAGAACAAGAAAATTTAACATTTGGTATATACAGGAAATATTTGCATCATATAATTACATAAAGAACAACAGTTTCAATCACATAACACACAAATATGCAGCATTAAACAGCTCAACACACACACTGGTGTACACTCCCCTGAACAAATAATGCTTTCTGTTGATGACAGACCATTCTCTGTCGTGAAACCACCCTCAGATTAATGATGTGGTGGTCAGTGGACATCAAAATTGTCTTCACATTCAAGCACACTCACTAGCTATGAGCGATCAGTAAAGTGTCCATTTGCCCCACAAAAACATGTTCCATATTTCTCATTAGCAGATGAATGAAAATCTCTTGTACAGCACAAAACTCCAAACTTCACTGCTTTAATGATGGTATGATTATTTCTATTAAGTATTGATAAAAATAATGCCGCATGAAATTGTCCAATATAATGGTTTTGAGTTGTGCTTTTCTCTCATTTTCTCACACACACAAAAAGAAAGAACATTTCGTATGGTTTCAAGGGACCAGAAGAACATTACTTCCCACACCCAGCTTCACTGACAAGGGAACTGTCAGTGTATTCACATCACTATGCATCTGAAAATGCTGGCCGTATTTAAACCAAATCTGCTGCGAAGTGAAATCAGAACACCCAAAATTGAAGCCTGAAAAGTGCAGCATATGACCACTTGCAAGTAGTTACTGGACATCCCTCTTCAGCTGTGTTTCCGGTGTGAAGGACGGCGCTGCTTACGTATGCTAAGTGTACACCACTGCTTGTCAGGAGTAAAAATCTTCACATACGTGTTGTGTTATTATGCCTATCTGTTCCGATGTTCTGGAATCATTTTTGGGTACTTCCATCTATACTCCGCACACAGGCCCCACATAGAGCAGAGATGATGCCATCAAACTCTCAAGCACATACAGGTGTGAGCATAGTGACAGTTCCCTTGTAAGCAATAGGGAAATGCTGTTTCCTGTAAATGTTGTACTAGACATCAATCATGTATTTGAAGAAGGCTGATTGCTGGCTTTGGGTTTGATTCAGTTTTTAAGATCCTGTGGTGAAACTACATATCTGTTGCTCCAAAGGTATTATTTATTACCTATGAATTACAGTTACTAATTTCCAATTAAAAGCAATATTACAAAAATAGCCTTTTTTATATCTACAATCCCCAGGTGCAGAGGTTTGTTTCTTCTCAGAGGAAAAGAAAGGTAACAAGCAGACTCCAAAATAATTGATTCCTGAAGTAGAGATACTGCAGAACTTAACCTTCAGAGCTAATAAGACATCCTTTTTTTTTTGTAATTTAAGTCCTCCAACTTTGTCATATTGGGCGATGAATGGAATGGATCAAATGATGCTCAAATGAGCCCAGAGTCTATAGAGCTGAGAGTTACACATTCGTCTTTTAGGATAAGGGAAAACTCCGGAAAAAAACCTTATCCAAGTAACTCACCCTGATCGACATTCCACTATATAATGACAACCATTACCATAATATGTTAAAAAAAGGCCCCACCAATTTCTGCCACTGGAATCTGGTACTCATAATTAGGCCGGTTACTCATATGATAACTACGTGTAGGCCGTGCGAGAAGACCCGTGTCAGTGGGAAGTTTTGTCCTGGTGGTTGAGGGATGCGTATCTGAGCTCGTACCAGTGTTCTTCTGAATTCGGGGAGGGTGCGCATTTCTAATACACTACTTTGGCTTCTGCTTTGCCTAAACGGGAGGTTAGGGACTAACCCACCCTTAATCAATCGGCCTGGACTAGGTATTGTACCTAACTCCAGGGTGAGTGGGACGGCGAGCTCGCTATATCCCCTGTGTAGCCCTTGTTGGGCTCCGTGGTGGGTGGGGAGCACTGGGGGATGAATTCTAATCCACTTATTATGGCAAAATTTAATCATAATAACAAAAAGTTTAACAAAAGTGGAAAAGAAGTAGTTGAGTCTTGTGGTCCTCGCTACTTATTTATAGAACTGAGGAAGGTCGGAAGTTTAGTACCGTGAATCCGTTCATTATTCAGAAGGGCTTAGATAGTATTGCTAGTTCTGTGAAGGCATGTACTAGATCTCGCAATGGCACGCTCCTGGTCGAAGCAGTTTCTTCGACACAGGCTGCTAAAATCTTGAAAGCCAATATGCTTGCGAGCTATCTGGTGCGCGTTGAATTGCATAGGACTCTGAACTCCTCGCGTGGTGTTGTAGACACCAGCGCATTGGATGGTATGTCCAATGAGGAGATTCAGGAAAACTTGGCAGAACAAGGTGTGACTAATTTATATAGAGTTCACCACAAAGAACGAGGTGAACTAATGCCCACTCGTACCCTGTTTCTTACCTTTGATCGGGTAGAACTCCCGAAAAGAATTAAGGCAAGGTATGAAGCTATTGAAATGAGGCAGTATATACCTAATCCACTGAAGTGTTGCAAATACCAGCGCTTTGGCCACACAAGTGATTCATGTAATGGAGTTGCCACTTGCGTTGACTGCGGGGAAATCAAGCTTGACAATGCATGCACTTCACCCGCAAAGTGTGTTCACTGCAGTGGTAATCACTCAGCAAACTCCAGAGAATGTCCCCGTTTTATGGAGGAGAAGGCGATCCAAGAGATCCGGGTAAGAGAGAGGGTGTCCTTCGTGGAAGCCCGGAAACTCTTACGTATTCGCCAGCCTTCTGTATCCAGGACCGTTACTTACAGTGCAGTTGCAGCTAAGCCGGTACCTAGACGTGAAATCACAACACAAACCTGTGAAATAAACAGGGAAGTAGTATCCGAAAGATCAATTACACCAAGATCACAGCCAAAGCAACAAACACCAACATGAACAACAGTGAGTGCGCCAACCAAGTCCAGTCCTAAGAAGAAGGATTCAGCCAAGTCACCGCCGAAAGCATCCACTTCAAGTGCATGTGAACCGGTAATATATAATGTATCGCCAAGAAAATTTAAGACCACTTACGACAGAATGGACTTCCTCAAGGTAAATAGTAAGACTAGGAAAAGAAGAGCTAGCTAGCACAAAAGTCCACAACATCTGAGGATTTATCTGGAGAGGACGCCGATCAGCGACTTTCATCTTCGCCGGTTGCAGTTTCCGAGCCTGTCGAGAGACTGGATTCGAAGTCACCAGTGCGTAAGCCGTCCTCTTCCATTGACGATGTGGAGCGGGTGGATCCTGTCCTCACTGCACAAACGACAGTGACGAAAAGGCAGGAAAAACCTGCTGAAAGCGCTATCCCTGCTCCAAAGAAAAGGAACAAATTGGTTCGACCACCTCTAGGCAGGTAGCTTTTGTCCTGGCAAGTTGATTTTGAAAGTAGTATTTTATGCATCTTGGTATTTATTTCGTACTTATAGTTTTAATTGTTTTTTATCCATTTGGCTTATTTATTTTTTGTCATTTTGTTTTGATCTGTTTTAAAATTTTTGAATAATTTATATCTGGCTATTGCCATGAATTAGTTTTCTTTTGTAAGGGCGCTGATGACTACTGCAGTTGAGTGCCCTTATTAACATATTATCATTATATCATTATAAACCCCAGTCAAGATTTTCCAAAGATAGCTATTAACTTATGTAAACTTGGAGCTCAAGATACAGAAAGTATTCCTTGTTTCACTAAAATATGTTGCATAAGAAGTCTGTATCATCAGCGTCAGAGCATTATTCCAGGGTGAAATTAGCATGAACAACATTACAAGTGAAAGGACTGTCAGTATGAGAATTTGTATGTCCATTATAATAATTACATTATTCTGAAGAAATAGACTGAAAAAAAATGCACTTCTCTTTGGAATAACTAAACATAAATTATAAAGGATGATAGTTTTGTGGTACATGTACACGTTGCTGTGGATAGCACTGGTGCCCTGATTATTATTGTCAAGCAGGATTTGTTTAAACATTTATATGAATAGTTGTGGTTAGAAAAATCTTGGAATTGATGCAATTATCAATGCATGCAACATATATGAGTTATTATAATACTAAAAAACTTGTATATATGAATTTAATTGTTTTGATTGTGATCAGGTTTAGAATGTAAAGATTAAACGTAATTTGGAAACCAGAAGGAAAGAACATTTCCATAACATTAAGTATAAACAGACATAAATCGGCCATAGCAGATCATTTTTGGTTGTTTAATCATAAAATAAATCCTGATGTTCATTATTAAAGCAATTAAATGGTCTGATAGATTTAATGGTTTGGGAAAAAATAATTATTTTAAAAACTAAACATCATGTAATGAATTTTTATATACCAGCAGTCGATTCTGTTTCTAACTTTATTTCATTTTCCGATTTTGGTAGTACTGGCAAAAACATAGTAACATATGGCGATTGTAACGTTGACAACAAGGTTGTTTGAGCTGACGAAATGAATGACATTTCATGATATTGTGATCCTCATCAATAAATCAGAAAATTGTCATAATTTTCTTTTAAAATAAGTGAAGTTTATTATTACATTTCTATAATATATGAACGGTCTTTTCAAAGCATCAGAATGGTTTTATCGTTTATTCCATTTGTATTTGAAATATACAAATGAACTATTTAATAATTTTAGCTATCATATTGCACATTAAGCGAGTCATTTCAGTTGTAATGAACAACCTAATTGATTGAAATGAATTTTGTATTCCAGCCAAATTTAGTAGCTTTTTCTTTAGATATATGATATGGTTTCCTCCACTTTTATTAAGTGCAGTTGTTTCTCTGAATGACTTTTCTGATTCAAATAAATCATTAACTAAAAATTAACTGAAATCATGGGCTGATAAAGCAATCCAGTAATCCTATTATTGCTCTATTTTGCTTTAAATAAGATTATTGGTTACTTTTCAACAAAGAATTACTCAAATTTTAACAAATGGATATAGAATTACGAAAACCCTTTATCTTCATCAGTAAGTAACCGGGTTTAAAAATATTTTGGTTAACTTACAATTTTTCTATCTGTATCTCAAAAACATTATAGTTAGATATCTTAAGTACTTTCATGTATAGTTCATCCTGAAATTCTCAGATTCATCATTGGTTATATAAAGTGTATATCCATTTATACATTTATATGTGGCAGAGGCCTGAAAATACAGCTAAAGAAAGTTCCCTTTCTTCACCAGAAAATTGAAACCAAATTTGTTCAATTTTGAAATTAACATCCTAAACACAAGTTGTCAGAGGCAGACCATTTATCTATTGATAAAACTATAACCTTTATAATTAATGATGATAAACTTTCCTACATTTCAGAACATGCATAGAACCAGCTTCTGATAATCAGAATGGTACATCTTCAGCAGACTTAAGAGAAAGTGTGGGTTCATACACAGGAAAGGATAGTCTTGCTCATGGATATTTCTGATGGTCAAGAAACTTTTGTCACAGAAATGCCTTCTGCAAGAATAGGTATTCATGAACAATCTAGTGAATATGTTGATGGTGATGAGAAAACTTACAGCAAAGGTTCATATTTTAAACAAAAGAATGTAACTCATGAAGGCCGAAACCTAATAAGATGTGAAATATGTGACAAAAGGTTTGATAGTATGTCAGATTTAAAAACACATCAGTTAATACATGATGACAAAAAGGTGAACAAATGTGTAGTTTGTGAAAAAATATTTGCTCATGCATCAGGTTTGAGAAGGCATAATTTAAGCCATGAGGGAAAAAGGGAACACCAATGTGAAATATGTGAAAAGCGATTTCTTCGGTTATCACATTTAAAATTGCATAAGTTAATTCATGAGGGTAAGAAGGACCACAAATGTGACATTTGTGAAAAGCAGTTTACCTTTCTGTCAGATTTGAAAAGGCATATTTCAATTCATGAGGGAAAAAAGGATCATACATGTGAAATATGTGAAAAGCGGTTTAATCGGCTGTCTAATTTGAGATTGCATAAGTTAGTTCACGAGGGGAAAAAGGAGCACAAATGTGAAATTTGCGAAAAGCGGTTTACTCTGATTTCAGCTTTGAAAAGGCATACTTTAAGTCATGAGGGAAAAAGGAAACATCAGTGTGAAATATGTGAAAAGCGGTTTCTTCGGTGGTCACATTTGAAATTGCATACTTTAATTCATGAAGGCAAAAAACCGCACAAATGATCAGTTTGTGGTAAGAGATTTACACAGTCGTCATATTTAAAAGTCCATTATTTAATTCATGATGGCAAAAGACCGCACGAATGTGCAGTTTGTCACAAGAAATTTACACAGCTATCTCATCTGAAGCTTCATAGTTTAATTCACGAGGAGAAGAAGCCCTATAAATGTGACATATGTGAAAAACAATTTATTAGGTTATCACGTTTGACAGCTCATAAATTAAATCATAAAACTAAAATGCCATAAAAGATTAGATTTACCAGAAGAGATTTACTCAGTTATTAACCCTTTCCAACCCAAATTATTAATATTCGACATAAAAATAGTTGTCTTTAAGTTCCCAAATATTCCCTAAAACGAAAAGATGCATACAATTTGAAAATATTAGTACTGATTAAGATATTTTAAATGGGTCCATATGACCAGTGGGTATACAAGAGGGAAGAATTCTGCTAACTGATAAAATATAAATATTATGTGATATGTAATTCACACCATTAACATGAAAAAGACAATTGAGGTAATAAAAAGAGGCTTACACTAACTAGTTGTACAAACACATGAGTATTGATTTCATAATCTTATGCCATAGTATCTGATAGTAAATCTGGTGTCACATGTTATAATGCATATGTGTGCACTGAAGATTTTTATTCGCTATTACAAGATAGAGCTAATCACTGTTATAAAATATAAGATCATGACCAGAGGACAGATTGGCATGACATGGTCCACTATGTCAAGTTAAAGATGCAGGGAGCATACTGCCTTACCACGTGTCCCCTGAGTGCAGGCTATACGTAAATCCGCCCTTTAATATCCGGGTTTGGAGATCAATTCTCCGTCAGGATCTGTTTGCCACATCTTTGAGCATGAGTGTTATCTTTATTTCATTTGATTTATTGCATTTGTCTTTTTCGTTTTAACTAGATTTTAAACCCATTGGTTTTTTAAAGGGCGCTGATGACCCAGTAGTTGAGCGCCCCTAAACACCATCATCATCATCATCGTCAGGATCTGTGGTTCAAGTATCGGCCATGGCATTGAATTTTTCATGTTGACTATCAACAACCTTAGCCTATATACGGCTAGTGTGAAGAAATGATTAATTTCCATCAATTAACTAAAACGGATATATAGTTAAGAAAACCCCTTCTCTTCACAACAGGTTACCTTTTTTAAAAATAAATTCGTGAACCTACAATTTGTCTATCTGTATCTCAAAAACATTGCAGTTAGACATCTTTAGCACTTTCATGTATAATTCATCATAAAATTCTTAGATTCATCATTGGTTATATAATGTGTAATCTCCGTTTAAGTATTAGCTGACATATTTGTACATGTATGTCATTTATACTTTTAAATGTGGAAGAGGCCTGAAAATACAGCTAAAGAAAGTTTCCTTTATTCACCAGAAAATTGAAACCAACACTTTTTAATTTTGAAATTAACATCCTAAACCAAGGCAACAGAGGCAGTCCATTTATCTATTGTTAAAACTATAACCTTTATAATTAATGATGATAATCTTTCCTACTTTTCAGAACATGGATAGAACCAGCTTCTGATAGTCAAAGTGGTAAAACTTCAGATGACTTAGGTGAAAGTGTGAGTTCATACACAGGAAAGGATAGTCTTGCTCTTGAGTATTTCGGAAGTTTTGAAGGTCAAGGAACTTTTGTCGCGGATATGCATTTCATAAAAAAATGTATTCATGAACAATCCAGTGAATATGTTGATGCTGATAAGAAAACTTACAGCAACGGTTCATATTCTAAACAAAAGAATATAACTCATGAAGCCAGGAAGCTAGTAAAATGTGACATATGTGACAAAAGGTTAGATAGTATGTCACATTTAAAAAGTCATCAGTTAATACATGACGGCAAAAAGATGAACAAATGTGTAGTTTGTGAAAAAATGTTTACTCGTGTATATGATCTGAGAAGGCATAATTTAATTCATGAGGGGAAAATGGAGCATAAATGTGAAATATGTGAAAAGAAATTTCTTCGGTTGTCTAATTTGAAATTGCATAAGTTAATTCACGAGAGTAACAAGAGACCCAAATGTGACATTTGTGAAAAACAGTTTCCTTTTCTGTTAGATTTGAAAAGGCATAATTTAATTCATGAGGGAAAAAAGGCTCATAAATGTGAAATATGTGAAAAGCGGTTTAATCGGCTGTCTAATTTGGAATTGCATAAGTTAGTTCATGAGGGGAAAAAGGAACACAAATGTGAAATTAGTGGAAAGCGGTTTAAACTGATTTCATCTTTGAAAAGGCATACTTTAAGCCATGAAGGGAAAAAGGAGCATCACTGTGAAATATGTGAAAAGCGGTTTCGTTGGTTGTCACATTTGAAATTGCATAAATTAATTCATGAGGGTAAGAAGGACCACAGATGTGAAATTTGTGACAAGCGGTTTACTTTGATATCAGATTTAAAACGGCATAATTTAATTCACGAGGGAAAAAAGGATCATAAATGTGAAATATGTGAAAAGCGGTTTATTGGGCTGTCTACTTTGAAAAGGCATAAGTTAGTTCACGAGGGTAAAAAGGAGCACAAATGTGAAATTTGTGAAAAGCGGTTTACTCTGATTTCAGCTATGAAAAGGCATGCTTTAATTCATGAAGGCAAAAGACCACACAAGTGTTCCGTTTGCGAGAAGAGATTTACACGGTCGTCAAATTTGAGAGTCCATAATTTAATTCATGAGGGCAAAAGACCACACGAGTGTGCAGTTTGCCACAAGAAATTTACACAGCTATCTCATCTGAAGCTTCATAATTTAATTCACGAGGAGAAGAAGCCCTACAAATGTGACATATGTGATAAACAATTTATTAGGTTATTACGTTTGAAAGCTCATAATTTAATTCATAAAACGAAAATGCCATAAAAGTTTAAGTTTATCAGAAGAGATTTACTCAGTTATTAACCCTTTCCATCCCAAATTATAAGAATCCGACATATTAAATAAGTTACGTTATTTAAGCTTCCAAATGTTCCCTAAAACTAAAAGATGCTTTGGATTTGAAAATTTATTGCTGAATTAGATTTTTAAATGGGTGCATATGACCCAGTAGGAATACATGATGGAAGAATTCTGTTGACTGATAAAATATAAATAGCATGTGACATTTAATTGACATTATTAACATGAAAAAGACCATTGAGTAATAAAAACAGGCTTACCATAGTTTGACAAACAGATGAGTATTGTTTTCATATTCTTATGCCATAGTATCTGATAGTAAATCTGGTGTCACAGGTTATAATGCATATATGTACATTGAAGATTTCTATGCGCTATTACAATATAGAGCTAATCACTGGTATCCAATATAAGATCATGATTAGAGGGCAGGTTGGCAAACCTGGTCCACTATGTCCAGTTACCGATGCAGGCAACATTACTGCCTTGTCACGTGTCCGTTGGGTACAGGCTGTACTTAAAGAAAAAAATATGCCGCAGTATGCCGGAGGGTTCGCTTCGCTAGCAGAGTACATCTGCACCTGCAAATGCAGGGGGTTGTGGAGATCATGAGTTGTCTGATGCAATAGGCAAATCAGCAGACATGCTGTTAAACAGAGCAGTTTGAAAGAAGCGTGTGCTGGTGTTCTTACCAGTGTAGCTCTCAAAATGCCTAAGAATTAACATATGCTTTAAACCGTGAAAGAAGTGTGTGTAAAAATTAAAGAATACAAAGCTGGAGAGATTATTAAAACGGTGGATGCTCCAGGATATGTTACATGTTAGTCATGTGTGCTGTACGTGATCTCTCGCTGCAAAATCCAACCGAGCCCTCCAGATCAACAGATGTAAGAAATGTATCAGACAGTGTGTGTATTATTCGTATATTTGCTCATATTTGCTGTGCAGAGGCTAGTGACCAATTTGATCAAATCTAACATCACTGGCTGGAGCTGGATAAACAGTAAATTTGTTTGGAGGATGTACATCTATCTGACTCAGTGAATGGTCAACTATGTTTTCCCTTCATAACCTTCCCACTCTGAAGTAGTATCTTGGTTATTTCCAATCGAGAGGAGCAAAGGCTTTGTGTTTTCTTTCTGCTGTTGGAAATGTTGTTTACAAATTAGTCAAGCAATGACGACATATGTCAGTAAGATGAAAGATAATTCGAAGATTATATATTTTTGCCCTCAGATTTATTCTGTGCAATGTAACAGGCAGTCAGTGTTCATTATCTTGCATATCCTGTTTTCTTTCAATATGATTTTCAATTTCTTCATCTGAAGATTCCCAAAATACCTTGTCATCAGACAGCTTGGGGCCACATGGAACCAGCATTTTTTTTGGCTCTTAGCACAACAGTGCATAACATTTTATTATTGTAAGATAGTTATTTATTTTCCCTGTTACACATAATATAACAGCATACTTTTTAAAATGCAAATATTAGAGATTTACCTCAAAATTATTGCAAATCTCAAGCTCAAAACATCTGACAGCTATGCGTTGCACTTCCAAGTGGATTTGAAGCTACGGGAAGCCTTATACTCGCATACTCTGGTTGATGGAACTGTCTATCTCCAAGGAAAACAGAAATGCAGTGGTGCCATGTGGAACCACTTGGATTGCGTGAATATTGTCTTAGTGTCAAGTTTGTAGGTCCATTTCAGGGCCTGATAACTCAGATAGGAGACCAGGAGACACATTAAGGTTCGCGAAACACCCGGGGTGTAAAGATACAGTTTTGAGCGCTGCAAGCGCCGGATTCAATGCCGCCAATATAATTATTTTGGCTGCCGTGTTGCATACTGACTAATATATAAAATAACTTCTGCTTAGTTCAAAATTTAATAGTTATTGTATTATTTTACTACTTATGAAGTAATTTTCGTAAAATTATTGACCTATTATCGACCTTATTTGAGCTCAATGTACGATATGAATAAGACACTACATTGGCTAACCTGTAAATACTTGAATTAAAGCTTTAACGGCAAGGAGGCCAAGCCAAATTAAGTTCTGAATACAATTTTCATCGATTTGTGAAATTGTAAACATTTGAAAGAACTACGAGGACGTATGGGCAGCAGGAAGAACGAGAATAGATTTTCACAAAGACCTATTGGTAAGTAAGATTTAGCATGTAGCTAAATACAGACAATTAATATGACATAACCTGAAATGTGCCTTAATACATATTCATGCATAGTTAAATTCTCTACATTAATGTAGCACCTTATAATGGAAAAAGTGTGTTGTTTTACATACAAAAGCATTATTTTCATTAACCTTGTTACTTTATTACTGTAATAATGGCATTTTCTGTTTTTTGTCTTTCAGGGGTCATCCATCATCTCAGGCTACCAGGAATACGATGGCAGAAATCAGAGTGCAGGATTATTGGATATTGTGTATGTTTCTTGTTTTGGTGATGTGCAGTGATCTTGAGGAACTTTAGTAATGTAGCACAAAGCATTCTTTCCGCGTATACAGCAATTTAATGTGGCATATCAAATATTTCTGAAAGTTTGAGCTTCATTTCATATCAGTGGAAAATTTAACAAAAACTTTGAGGAATACTGTGACCAACAAGGAAAAGTGAAAAGTGAAGTTATTTTAGACAGTGGATTGGGTGTATTAATTTTTGCGTTTGTACTTGTAGTTTTAAATTTAAAATATATGTCATATATAAGTTCATGTAAGGTAAGTAATATGCAGTGTAAATTACTGAAAAAATAGCTGTGAATTTTCAGGCATACCAAAATTAGCATCATCTGTGTTTACGTATAATCTAGGTGGCTTAAATTAAAATATTTGGGCGAGATGCTTGATATGAATTTTATAAACTTTTTCTTTAAATTGCAATGATAAGTATTTTGAAGAATTAAGTTCTCTTAACCTTACTCATCAGTGTATATCGACATCATTGATCAAGAATGTCACAGCTTTTAACAGCAATTAAAAGTATGATCTGAGATTACATAAACCTAATTTGTTCTATGTTGTTTAATACAGTAGTCACTATGCAATATTATTGTACACACTACACTAAATTATTTACCTGAATAACCACCTTTGAAGAGATCTGATGGGATTAGAACTTATTTGAAAAAGCTTTACAAGTTTTTAGGTGTAATTGTGCAATGCAAGAAATGATTAAAATGTCATTGTGTCATCATCATTATATGCCACTTTTAATTTTATTTCTAATATTTCAGTTATTCTTAAAACATGCACAATGTCAGCTAGCTAGGACCTAAACACAGTGTGGCTTGATCTCAAATTAGTAAAACTTCACAATAAATAATAGGTTATAAATCCTCTTCCTTGTTAAAAAAAAGAAAAAAAAAAAAAAACACACACACACACACACACACACACACACACACACACACACACACACACACACACACACACACACACACACACACACACACACACACACACACACACACACACACACACACACACACACACACACACACACACACACACACACACACACACACACACACACACACACACACACACACACACACACACACACACACACACACACACACACACACACACACACACACACACACACACACACACACACACACACACACACACACACACACACACACACACACACACACACACACACACACACACACACACACACACACACACACACACACACACACACACACACACACACACACACACACACACACACACACACACACACACACACACACACACACACACACACACACACACACACACACACACACACACACACACACACACACACACACACACACACACACACACACACACACACACACACACACACACACACACACACACACACACACACACACACACACACACACACACACACACACACACACACACACACACACACACACACACACACACACACACACACACACACACACACACACACACACACACACACACACACACACACACACACACACACACACACACACACACACACACACACACACACACACACACACACACACACACACACACACACACACACACACACACACACACACACACACACACACACACACACACACACACACACACACACACACACACACACACACACACACACACACACACACACACACACACACACACACACACACACACACACACACACACACACACACACACACACACACACACACACACACACACACACACACACACACACACACACACACACACACACACACACACACACACACACACACACACACACACACACACACACACACACACACACACACACACACACACACACACACACACACACACACACACACACACACACACACACACACACACACACACACACACACACACACACACACACACACACACACACACACACACACACACACACACACACACACACACACACACACACACACACACACAAAAATGGGTTCAGAAAAATAACAAGTTAAAGTGATATTTGCACAGCATTTATGTATTCTGTGGTATATCTGTTCTCAACATGTACTTGCCACCATTTATGAGTAATATTGGTACACAATTTCTGTAATGCTAACCATTTTAAGGGTGATATAACATTACTAGCGTGACCCACAGAAATGTTACATGTCACATTAAACTACACTGTTAAACATCCTCTCATTGTTCTAAGTTGGAATGAAAATCTCAATCTTTGGCATGGGAAAAAGATGTTTAACCTAATATATGAGCCATTCGTTACATGCAGTGATGCGAAGCCACATAATAATTTTGAAAAGTAGATAAAACTGCACATTATTTTGCTATATAATGCACTTCTTGTTTCTTTGTAGTGAACACATAAGGGAATTATGGACTGTCAAAACAAGTAATGGTTAGATGTGTGAGCAAATAAATTACATTACTAAATTATTTTCTATTAACTACTCAAACACACAGTTCCATCACTTTCACTTCTTAACTAAAACTACAAACAGCATTAATAGTTCATAGTGTAATCTTTCATTGAGTTATTTATTTGACACACATTCAGTTGTATGTCATGGACTGAGAGGTTTCCACTATGCAGAGGGCTCCATTTGCCATCTTAGTCATAAAGTACATTGTTTAAAGTCTTATCAAGTTAAAGCAAGCCATTTATCCAAACAATTGCTCTGCACATTAAGCAAATTATATTTCACAGTCAGATAACTACATGAAATAATCTCTTATTGGAAGATACACTGTGCATTAAATTTTATTTTTAAAACTGCACATTTTCTTCTTCAGCATTCACTTCTGTGCATATGCATGTCATTGAAGCATTTAAAAATTCAACACTATAATATTCTTGTGTTGTGAAGACAGAGTTAAGCTTAGGACAATTTTAAATTAATGATACAGCTTTAATGTAATTATTATTTTTCATAATTTATTCTGCACTTGTGAATGTTAATTCAACCAAAGTGATTAGAAGTATATAAAATAGTGCCATTTATGAAATTTATGTCACCAGTTGCTAATACTGACTTCTGTACTAATTTGACATTATTAATCTTATATGAATCGATTACAAATTTCAGGTTTTTCTCTGAATATACTTTAGTATACTTGTGCTGAAAATAATGTATGTACTATTGAGCTTTTAAAATTCTTATTAAATATAACCATTAACAGAGCTGCTTTGTTGTCATTTTAAAGAAATAGTGCTATTTTTTTGTACATAGTTGTTATCATTTCAAATTTATATACATATTTCTTTAGGTTTTTTTTTCTCACTGTTATTCCAGGGAATTTTTCAACATTCTGTGTACAAAGAAATTGCATTACATATAACATTATGGTAACCTTACCTGCTTTCCTGTATCTACAGAATCATTATTTTAGTGTTAAGTTATCTTTATTTTAAGTATTACATTAAGAAGCTTGAGGGAAAGGGTATACAGATGTCTTGTATAATCTCAACAGCATCTTAAGTGATCTCACTCTCTCGTTTTTAAAATTTTAATTGTTTTTAAAGACAAAATTATCAATTTGCAACAGGAATAAAGATATAATGCTTTGTGGAAGTCAATTATTCATATTTAACAGGAAAAGTTCAAGTGGATTCAGGATTCTTCCAATTTTTTTCACAAATTGGACAACTTCTTTCGAAGTCACATTTCGCACACTGATGAATAGTTTATCGCACATTTCCTCACGTATTTGACGCGTATTATCCTAATATGAAATAGTTGATATGTGCCGTAAACTATTCATGTGTGACGAGAAGTGATTTCGAAGGAAGTTGGATTCCATCAGTCAGTGAAAATGGGTGCCGAAGGGAAGGGGAGGTGAATGCACCATAGCTTGGTCGCAATAGAAGCTTACTACATTACTGGCCGCACCAGCCGTAGTTGCCAAGGTCGCCGGGGTCTAAAGATTTAGGAAAGAGCGCCCTATGCGTCTTCAGATTTTAACACGGAGTTGAGCATCTGCTTTAATCTGTGGTCCATTTGGAGCCATTGGGCTGGAAAGGGTTAATTTCAAAATTGCATGATTTCATTACTTGGTGTAAATGTGACATTTATGAGGAAAGATTAATTCAGTTATATTTGTGTATTTTCCTGCAAAGCAACCTTTTAAAACTTACGTTTGTCACAAGGCAAACTTTGTAACATTACATTAAAAATAATTTTTTACAAAGATAAATGATGTTTGTACAATATTATTATGTTTAATTGTAATATTTGTAGTGCATAACTGTTATTAGCTTCAGTTTCATACATATTTGTAACGTTCAAATTTTCATGTCATATTCTAAAATGTTTGATACTGTGCTCTAAGGAATGTTTTTTGTGAATGTTCAAAAGGTTACACAACTCAGAGCAGAAGCAAATGAAAATATTTGTCTCTCTATGGTGTTAGGAATTATAAGATATACATTAGTAAATAAATTCCATTTTTCTGTTTAAAATTACATCCTACAGGCAAATTATGTATTCATGATTATATCATCTTGTAAAAGACGATCACCATGTGTGACAGTTATAGGTTAGAATTTTGCAGCACTTGCTTTAATAGATTTCCATTCTAGATATAGGTTACTGGTGTTAATAGAGAAATAGCTTTTGCATAGTATATAAGATTATATTAGTAGTGTAGAAGGCTGTGCTGTATCCTATTTTAAATGTACATGTATACTGCATTCAAAACTGACAGAAGCAATGAAATGGTTTACCCTGTGTCAAGTGTTTGATTGTATTAAGGTATTACACATTTTTTGTTCTCTATAGGTTTATGTTTATGAAACTGTCATCGTGTGCTTTAAGTTAAACTAAAACTTGGTAGTATTTTGTGATGTTGTTAGAACTTATAAATGTCATACTAAATAAATCCATACTGGGCTTTTCTTAACCACAATATTTTTTCTATTTCCTCATCCATTTCCTCGAATTTATTTTTCCCATAGCTGATTCCTATTATATGAATGTGTCAGCAGTTGATTCTTGCCATCACTACATTTTTTAATTTGGGTCCTCTGACATTAAGTCATATCGGACATGAATGCAATGGATGAAATGATGCTCAAATGAGCCTAGGGTGCATAGAATTTATTACCCGACATTTGAACTCCGGACCTCCTGAACATAAGGCAGACATGCTATCATCTACTTTACCAAGGTGGGCGTATCATCATCTAGTTGAAGCATGATGAAGATTTGGTACATTAAAACATAAGAAAGTCTCTAACCAGTTTTGCTGTAACTACACTCTCCAGGGTAGCGTAAAACTACTCATAATTAACCTACAAATAAACACTTAGGAGAAAATCCTATGCTATACAGGATTTTATAGACTCCTGAGCATTACTATGGAAATATTTAGGAAATTTGGAAATATTAACATATCGATTTATACTTTCGGTTAATGGAAGGATAGAAGATTTTGGAACGTAAGATTCAGGTTCCTTTTAAACGAAATTGGAAAATAGGTTACAACTTTCTTAAACAGTTATATTTGTATCAGTTGCATTATCTTTAAGCAAATACTTGCGCTAAGTATTTTAAAAAGCAGGGAAAAATTATCAGCATACGACATCTAACTCCCCATGGGCATAATGGGGAATCCTGAGGTTCTGAGCCAAACTTAGGAAAATATTTGTTTTACTGGGCTTAATAAACCCAGAATATGATCTTCCTAAATTTAATTTAGTTTGTAACATTCTGTCTCTCATTAGAGGTACAAGGCTATTCAGCTAAAACTATAATGTATCACTAAACGTTTAGGTTTCAGTGTTAAGGACATAGAACCCGGCTGCTTTAATAAGTCAAGTAAAACTATATCTAAGAATAATACCGAAGGTATTATGCAGCAGTAAGGTAATGACAACAAAATAAGCATTTTACTTTTCGCAATCTTATAACATTGAACAAATAACTCTCATTTCGACACTGGGAATAATTCTCTTTAGGTGCTTATTTTGGCTTTTCTCCTCTTATATGAACATTTTTGTCTGTTTTTCTAGGAACCATTTTTTACTCTTAACCCTTTAACACACACATCGTAGTGTAGTGCAGTAAAGCTGGACTGTCTTCGGATGCCCTCTTGGCATGCTTTTTAACTTCTTTGAAGGTCATCGCTTATTTCCATGTGTGGACAACCTCAGAAGCACTACCATCAGTTCGTTATGAGAAGACTAAAAATTAGGCAGTAATACTGTAACTATGGCCCTGAAAAGTCAATTAGGGCCTCCAGGTGTAAACAGACAAGGAATACTAATGACGAGCTTGGTATCAAAGTTGCACAGCTTTACTTTTGCTTTATTTACAGGAGAGCCGAAAAACTATAACCACAATACTATTGCCAGTATAATGCTGAATATTTGTACATCGGTCTTATAGACCTTATGAACATCTCTATTTGTTCATTTATAAATTTAAATATTCAAGCCATGAATATAGTTTAAATAGTGGAGTTGGTCGTTTTTGAAGCCAACTTACGGAGTTGTCTTTTCTTAACCCAAAGAAAGCTATTTTTCATTTGGCACTGTCCACTTTATTGTCAGTTTTTTCGCTTCCTTGATTCTTTTGCAGCAATTTCTTCCACTTAAACTTCCATGTTCTTGCTAATATTAAACTTAGGAGGTCATATACACAAAACACTTATTACACAGTCCATAGACTACAGGCTAATATAAACAATCAGCCATAATGTATGTTGGGAACAGATAAGATGAATGCCAACTTCTTATTTGCTAATGGGGGAGTTGTCTTACAAGATACTAAACTATAGCACAGTTGTCCAAATTTTGATTCTAACATGGATAAATAAATGCAATTTTAAACTACACATTTCTGTCCAGTTTTCAAGCAAAATAGCTCCATAATTGAATTAAACATAAAAGATGGCATAAGAATCACCAAACATCTCAGACTCGACAGAAATGGAGTTATCCAACTTTAATACCAAGCTTCTCAAATAGCTATTTAGGAAGAATTACGAACGAAAGTGACAACTCCGAAGTATTTTGGTTGGCTCGCTCATCGCAAGACTGTGATATGGAACAGTGAGTTAACACAATGTTAGCAGTCACATAAGTTCTGCAAAACAAAACTCCTTAAATGGGTATGTCAGCTCTTTTACAGAAATTGAAACGTTTACATTCCCTTTAGATATCCGTCACAAGTAAAAGTAGGATGTGCAGAAATTGAATACTTTAGTCATTTTATACACAGCAACTTTTGCATTTTATTGTATCGGAAACAAATAAATATACAAAGCTTTCTCAGGTGAGTGAACGAGATAGCGATGGGGAGACACAAATGAGAGCGAAGTTAGGCTATATTTGAGGAGTTTTATTTGTACAGCAAATGTAGATCTGCCAGAAATTGGAGGAAATTATAAAATTTATGTAACTGTCCCGTAATAAAGTAGGTAGTTATATTCCGTCGTTCTGAAGTGCTTTCCCGGTATTGTCACCCGATTATCGGAAGGCACGAAACCAACTGGCAGGTAGGGTTGGAGACAGAAAGCGTTCAGCCTACGCCTACCCTTGTGACTGGTTGGCGCTCGCTGAGGGGGTGGAGGAAACTACCACAAGACACTGGACAGTCTCTTTCCCCCTACCCCTGACGTCTGGAAAAAACATGATGTTTCATCTAGCCCGGAAGCTTCTGGTTTCCCCAAATGGTGCCTATATAAGCCATGCGTTGGGCTGGAGGAGAGTTAGGAGAGTTAGATTCCGCTTCGAGATGCCGAAGAGTAAACATCGCCTTTGAGAGTTGCCAGCGCATCCAGAACTTCGGAGTCAGCGAATTGCCACCTTCGGGAGGGACCTTCGGCAAGCTCCCGGCAATTCGCATAATCTCCAGGAGAGAGCACACACAGCACAGAGGTGTCGTTGAAGGGAATCCTCCTCCGCAAAGGAGGGTCCTTCGACTAGTGGCATACCGGGACTATGTCCCTTACTGGCATTAAAAGGGTTTTTAAGAATGATGGTGGGTTGATGGTGGATATACAGTCAGGGATTGAATAATTTTGAAGATATGGTTGGGAATTAAGGAGGTCCTAGGACAAGTTTTGGCCTCTTATATGACTCTCCAGGGTCTAGGTCATTCTCTCCAAGTCCTCGGATGAGGCTGTTGAAACTGGTTGGTAATTTTGAATAGAAAGAGTGGGAAAGTTGTAGGATGTAATTGAAAAGTTTTGGAAAGTACAGGTCTAAATGGATATTATGATTTGGGATGTACCATTTGGCTGCAACTGCAGTCCGAAGGAAGCGATTTTGGAGGACTTGGAGTTTGGAGAGGTAGGTTTTGGCTGCTGCACCCCAGACTTGGCAGGCGTATGTAATTACCGGCCTCAATACCTGCTTGTAGAGCAGAAGCTTGTTGCGGAGAGCCATTGGCGACTTTCGGTTATATAATGGATATAACATGGCCATCCTTTTACTAACCTTGTTAGCTACCGCTGCTATATGGTCCTTCCATGTGAGGCGCATGTCTAGGAGCACTGCTAAGTATGTTGCCTGATTTGACCATGGTATTTCTGTACCACCTATCTTTAGTTTGGGTACATCCTGCAGCTCTCGTCTTGTGAAAGTCATTGCCTGGGATTTTGTGGCATTTAGCTTTAACTGCCATGTCGCAAACCAGACGTACAACATGTTGGCGAAGGTTTGTACTCTTTGTACAGCAATTTCATGTCGTTTGGACGCTGTTGTTATAGCGGTATCATCTGCGAACAGGTACAGGTTGCAGCCTCTTAGGGTTGGAAGGGTATTTATGTACGCCAGAAAAAGCAGGGGCCCAAGGACACTACCTTGTGGTACACCGGCATTTATGGCATATGGCTGTGACAGGATGTCGTCCTTCATGACAACAAAGGATCGGTTTTGTAGATAATGGTGTATGAGGTGTACAAGGTAAGATGGGATATTATATTGGATGAGGCAATGTAGGAGGCCTTCGTGCCAGAGTCGAAGGCTCGGGAGATGTCAAGAAAGAGCGCTGCAATAAAGTGCCGATTGTTAAAGCCTTTAATCACTTCATCCACTAGACGAAGGAGCTGGTGAGTAGTAGAGTGTTTTCTCCGAAATCCAAACTGCTCAGGACGTAGCACCTGATGTTCATCCAGAATGCATTGGAGACGCTGCTGTACCACCATCTCAAACAGCTTGCTGATAGACGAAAGGAGACTAATAGGCCTATGACTGTTTAGATCTCTTGGGTTTTTCCCTGGCTTAGGTAGGGTAATGATCCTTGCATGTTTCCATGCCGTCGGGAAGTAGGCCAGTAACAGCAAACTGTTGAAGTGGTGCACTAGTAGATGAATCCAAGATTATGGTAGTGCTTTGAAGGCTGCATAAGGGAGTTTATCAACTCCAGCAGCTTTGTAGGGACGAACGGAGTTTATAATGTTTTGAACCTCAACAGAGGACCTCGTGAGGAACACTAAGATATCAGCGTACTGAAGCTGATATTTCTTCAGACAGGTCATCATCAATGGACTCTGCCGGGTGGAAGGTGGAGGCTAAGTGTTCCGCCATAATTTCAGCCTTCTCTATAGCAGACGAAGCTACTCTTCCTCCATCAATTAATGGTGAATCTGATGAAGGGATCGGCAAATTCACGACTATGAGCGCTGGTAGGCAAGAGCCAAACCCTAAAAGGGCTACTTTGGCCTTGCTGGGGTGCTCGCTGGAGATGATGCTGTGTCTGCCATGTCACAGGAGAGAGCAGCAGCAACAACGTGCGAGCGACAACCTCCTAGAAAACGCCAGAAGCAGCAAGTCTAAAAAATCAGTCAGGAGAAGCACAAGGCCACAGCCAACGCCTTAGGGCGGTTATATAGGCGCAAAGGGTACGTCGGCGGCATCCCCTCGAATGACACTGCGTTCCGTCAGCCGACGGATGGATGAGAGCCTCATCGCGGACGGTTGGTTGAGAGGGAAGCTGTGCCGCGTGACACCGGGGCAGCTGTGACCGACATCAGACCTGACATAGCCAAGGGTTTGCCGTCCACGAAACCAAGCCGACAATACCAGCTGATGGCGGCATCGAGCGAGACCTTCCCTGTGGAGAAGGAAGCTCTGCCGAAGCTGACCTTGGGACAGAGTGCCGCGCGTCTGTGGGTGTTCATCGCGAAGGTGGCTGAGGAGGTGATACTGGGACTGGAAGACCTCAGAAGCCACGAGACGACGGTTGACGTCGGCAGGAAGGTCCTGTGGCTTAACGGAGAATAGGTGATACTCCGGCAACCCGAAGAGCACCTACGGATCTGCAGGGTCATCTAGAAGGAAGACGTGGTTGTCCCCACGAGAAGCGAGGTGGTGGTGACTGCGCCACTGGAAGGCCAGCGAACCAAGAATATGATGCTGGACCAGAAGACGCCTGTACACGGGCTATGTATAGCCAGAACATTATTGCCGTGCCAAGATGTGCCAGTGAGGCTGGGCAACCTGACGGACACCGATAACGACATTCAGGCTGGGACGGAGTTGGGGACGGGCGAGCCCGTGGTCAGCCTGACAGCAATCGACAATACCGAGGAGCCGGTACTGACGCAACACCTGGGGCCCCGCCTGGAGTTCTACTGGAAAAGGCGGCCCACAACCTGAGCACAACAGCTGGACAAAGTTTGACAACTGCTGAGACCATACCAGCGAGTCTTCAGCCAAGATAACAGTGACTACGGCCGCACGGACAAAGTTGTTCACCGCATCAACACCGGAGACCCCCGGCCTATTCATGAACCACCTAGACGCGTTCCGCTGGCGAAACAAGGGATGGTATGAGACATGCTGGAGGACATAAGATCCAGGGGAGTGATTGAAGAGTCTGACAGCCCTTGGTGTAGTCTTGGTGACAAAGAAGAACGGTGAGCTACGCTTCTGCGTGGACAACAGGAAGCTGAACGCTGTCACCCGGAAGGATTGTTTCCCCTTTTCTCTGATTTACGACACCCGTGGACACGCTAGCTGGTGCCCAGTGGTTCTCGACCCTGGACCTGAAGTCGGGCTACTGGCAGGTAGCTCTAGACCCGAGAGACAAGGAGCAGACCGCATTCTCGACAGGCCAAGGATTCTGGCAGTTCAAAGTTATGCCCTTTGGCCTCTGCAAAGCACCAGCTACCTTCCAACGCCTAATGGAGTCAGTGATTAGAGCACTGACTTATGACGCCTGCCTGCTTTACCTGGACGTCATTATCATCATCGTCGGCAATACTTTCGAAGACTATCTTGAGAATCTGAACAAGGTGCTACAGAGACTGCAGGTGACCAACTTGAAAAAATATGTAGTGTTTAACGCCCGCTTTTACTACATACGGCACCGCAGGAGATGACACTGATGAAACATAAGGTGAAGATGGAGCACCTTTGGAATGAGATTGCGGGGGAAACCGGAGATCCCGGAGAAAACCCCCAGCGCCGTGTTGTCCACCACAAATCTCACTTTGCGGTCGCCTGGTAACGAACCTGGGCCACCTAGGTGAGAGCCAAGCGGTCTAACCACTGAGCCATGGCGTGGCCGACCAACTTGAAGCTGAACGCAAAGAAGTGCCAGCTCTTCCGCAAGGAAGCCAACTGCTTGGGACACATAATCTCACTAACCGGAGGGGCCACAGACCCTGCGAAGACACAGGCCGTGAGAGATTGGCCTCGGCCAAATGATAAGCGAGAGTTGCGCAGTTTTCTGGGGCTGTGCAGTTATTATCGTCGCTTCATAAAGTGGTTCTCCAACATCGCGAAGCCCCTCAGTCCGCCTGATAGAGGAACACTGACCTTATGTGTGGGCGGAGGACGCCAAAGGCGCTTTCCCGCTCCTGAAGAAGAGGAAGGCACTGTGCGGTGCTCCTATTCTGGGATTTCCACAAACAGGCGGCGCTTTCATTGTGGACACTGACGCCAGTGACCATTGCATTGGTGGCATCCTATCGCAAATCCAGGACGGCCATGAGCGAGTGATAGCTTACTACCGCAAGACGCTATTCAAGGCAGAGAAGAACAACTGTGTCACCCGACGAGAGTTACTGGCGGTAGTAAAGACATTGTAGCACTTCCATAAGTACCTGTATGGTCTGCCATTCCACCTGAGGCCAGAGGATTCCGCCCTAACCTGGCTACTAAGCTTTAGAAACCTGGAAGGAGCACGTTGGGTTCAGAGGCTGCAAGAGTACGACTTCACCTCTGAACATCGTAGAGGGAAGAGCCACGGCAATGCAGACGCCATGTCCCAGAGACTCTGTCCAGAGGAGTGTGGCCAATGCACAAGAGTGGAAGAGAAGAAGTGTGTCGCAGCAGTCCGAGTAGTGACGGCGGTGCCTGCGGATGGCTAGGATAGCGCAGGCCTGAGGAGGGAGCAGCTGGTGGACGCCGATTTGCGTTACTTAATGAAACCCATCTAGGCAGCATAGATAGATTTTCGATACCAAACTACACGATATATAGATCAGACAGTAACAGAAGGGGTGGAGGAACAGCCGTAGTTATCCAAAAAAGTTTAAGTCACCACCAAGTGTACATTCCACAATTAAATCGATTAGAAGCAACTGCGGTTAAAGTAAACACTTTCAATTCAGAAATTATCCTAATAGCGATTTACAATCCACCTGGAGACATAGATACCAATGATGTCCAAAAAATCATGCAATTAGGCCCAAAAGTAATTGCGGCGGGGGATTATAACTGTAAGCATAATACCTGGAACAGCACAAACCCCAACCCACAAGGAACCATACTTCTTCACTTCATAAACACCACTAATTACCTTATTGCGGGGCCAGAAGAGCCCACTCACATTCCACACATTAACAATCACGCTCCAGACATACTAGATTTAGCTATTCTCAAAAATGTCCCATACAACGTTGAAAGCAGGGTAATTAACGACCCCACCTCAGACCACCTACCGGTGCTCATAGAGGTCTCACTCCCACTAAGATTCAAACAAGAAGTCCCTAACCCTAAACTATAACTTAGTGAACTGGGAAGAATTCCAAACTGTAGTAGAAAAATAAATTCTGGAAATAGATATAAATACAAACGAAAAACAGGATGAAGCAATACATAAATTAGAACTAGCGATCAAAGTAGCGACCACTATGTGCGTTCCACTTAGATATAAACGAACGGAAAACTCCCAATATCCTATCGACATTAAAATATTACACCAACGCCGAAACCGCCTAAGACGGAAATGGCAAAGAACTCGAAACGCTATTCACCAGCAGGACTATTTACAAGCCAGGGCAGAAATAACCGCAACAACTAGAGAATTTATAAGAAACGAATGGAACCAAAACCTTGATAGGTTAAACCCCAACTCAAACTCGGTTTGGCGGATAGCTAAATGTCTGACTAGAACAAAAACTAACATACCTCCACTCATGGACAACAATGCGATCGCTGAAACACCCCAGGCAAAAGCAGATGCCTTTGCAAACATTATAGAGCACCTTCACGCCAAACCCCGTGGAGGGACAAGAAAACCAATTATCCAATCAATTGAAGACGAAATTAACAATGCAATTTACACCACACACAATGTAATGCGAAAAACGAATCCAGGTGAAATCGGATGGATTATTAAGCACCTGCGAAACAAAAGGGCCCCGGGACAGATAAAATACCTAACTTAGTTCTCAAAAATCTCCCACGAGGAGCCCTGAAACTCCTATCGAGTATATACAGCTACACGTTAGAAAAGGGCAGATTTCCGCCTCAATGGAAACTAGCAAACATAGTAATGATTCCAAAGCCGAACAAAAACCTCGCTTTGGCTATCAACTACAGGTCCATTAGCCTACTAAACACACTTGGTAAGGTTCTAGAAAAAATCATTCTAAAAGGTTGAATACACACATAATCATGAATAACTTACTAATATCTGAACAATTTGGTTTTAGAGCTCATCACTCGACAACTCAGCAGCTTTTACGCCTAACAGAGCAAATCTCTAAAGGATATGACACTAACAGATCGACAGGTGCCCTATTTTTGGATATTGAACGCGCCTTCGATAAAGTCTGGCACGTAGGACTCGTCCATAAACTAATATCGTACAACTTCACTGACACCGCGATTACCCTAATTGGGGAGTATCTGAGCGCTTGGGAATTCCGAGTAACAGTGGAGGAAACATCCTCCTCCCGCAGGCTCATTAGGGCTGGAGTCCCCCAAGGGAGTTTACTCGGACCTGCATTATTCAATATATACGTAAATGACATGCCAGAGCTCACATGCACGGAAAAATACATTTACGTGGATGACACAGCGCTAGTGACTCAGTCCACACAACCTCGAATTATACATTTAAGATTGCAGGACGCTCTTTACGACCTAGAACCCTGGTTCAAAAACTGGCGTATCAAGATAAACTCCAATAAATGTCAATCCATAATCTTCACGAAGAGATTACAGCATAGATACCCTAGACATGCGCAACCACCCCTGACATACTGTGGCGAAAGAATCCAATGGACAGACAAAGTTACCTACTGAGGTGTCACAATGGACCAAGGCCTGACATGTAAAAGACACATTAATGTCAGAGCAAAGGCAAACGGACAATTGAATAGACCCTACCCCACGATTAACTTAAATAGTCAATTGAAACTTAACATGCGTCTTACACTCTATAAAACATTAATTCAACCAATTATTACATACACAGCCCCCGTCTGGGGATGCGCTGCCAAAACACACATAAACCGACTTCAGACGCTACGAAACAGAATTCTAAGAATAATCGCGAAGCTGCCCCCGGTTACTCCGGCGTTTCAGCTACACGAAGAATTAAAAATACACACCATCGAACAATTTATGAAATTACTAAGCTTCAACCTTTACGACAAAAAGGGTAAAAACCCAAACCCACTCATACGAGATCTTGGCACATACAACACGCAACATGACACACATAGAAGACCACTGTCACTTTTTGACAGAACACTTGGCCTGGGGGAACCAGAAATTGATATAGAAGACTTCCTAAACACCTTAGTACCACCTTAAAATCCAGCCATGGCTATGGGCCTCTATCCATCTGACGAGTGGCCCTTGAAGTCCCTGCTATCTAGCGGGGCAGTCCTGGGGTAGGGCGCCCCCAAACGTACAGTTTAGACAAGCCAATGTTACACGGCAAATGAGCTCACACTTAAATACCTAATAAATACACTAATTACAGAATGTAGGACAGGGATTGATCTACAATCCTAAGTATTAATACGACTCACAGCCTGCAATGCAAGCGTAGACATTAATTACACTTACTTCAATACACTAATTACTAAATATGACGTAGGGCTCGCACGTACGGCCCTGAGTAACATAGTCCAAGCACTAATGACTTCGTCCTCTCTTTCCGGACTGCGATAGCACATAATCTTTCTTAGGACCAAGTCTCCAGCTGGAGACAGCGAATTTCCAGACACTACCACACCTTAAATTCCAAGGGCACGAGCAGGGCCTCGGTCATGCTCATGCCCTGGCGCCTTCTCTCCTAGTCCAGGCCACCGCCTGACCATTGGATCCTCACCATGAATCCACAGGTACAATTGCGGTACTGCTGCACATCCTCTCCCGAATACTCACCGGTGGAGGTTTTTAGTGGGTAGGGCTGGTGGTTCGAATCCCCCAGAGGAGTCTAACACTCCAATCCCAGAGTTAGTGCGTAAAGACATTTTTCCTCCACTCGAAAAAAATGGAGCCACTCTTGAGAGAAGTGGAGGAAGGGATAAGACTGACCTGTGAGGACATCGCACAATGGAGCGCCACATAGAAGTCGTACTGGGTCCAATGGGACTCGTTGAAGATCAGAGAGGGCGTGCTGTTCCGGGTATGGGAATCACACGATGGGAAGACGCAGAGAGAACATTTGGTGCTTCCCCGAGGTAAGGTCCCAATTCTAATTAAAATGCCATTAGAAAACAGAATTTACTTGCAGTATAACACGAACAGCATACATAAATGAAAAAAACTGAAGCGAGGTGAATCTTGTAAACTTCAAATAGAATACGTAGGAAATGAAGCTAGCTACAGTGAAGCAACAAATACTACACATATACAAGTTTCCTGGAAATATCCTGGTTTCCTTTCAGTTGCTCTAACCCATTGAGCTACCATGGTCAACGTGTCGTCCTGACATTAAATTCTCCACTTGACTCATATATTTCCCCGGTAACCCACTAGGGGCTCTCGCATTCGAGATACACCGTTTGTGGCGACTTACTATCGTAAGTACTTGAGTCCCAGGCTTCATAATTTAACTCGTTATTATTTTAGTTAATTGATGGAAATTAATCATTTCTTCACATTGGCATATATATGCATGAAAAAGTCAATGCCATGGCCGGGATTTGAACCATGGATCGCCTGGTTTCCGTCCAGTCGCTCTAACCCATTGAGCTACTATGGCCAGCTTACCGTCATGACATTAAATTCTCCATTTGACTCGTATATTTACGAGTACTTACGATACTAAGTCGCCACAAATGGTGTATCTCGGATGCGAGAGCCCCTATTGGTCATACTTCTGAAGATTCAAATTAACTGCACTCGCTAAAACATAAAGTGAAAATTTTCAGCATTAGTGTATTAGTGTGAAATTTAAACTAATTTAATGTATATATTTTAGTTACAAACTACTTAATTGTGCTTTTGTTGTACAGTCACTTTATGCTGTATATTATTACGTATTCCAGGAGCATCAGAACAACAAACTCTAGATACGTTTAGTACGTTGTAATTAACACTGATCACTAGTCAGTACAGAAATACATAGAAATGTGAATAAGCTGTCATAAGAATATTAAGACTTAAGTATTTTTTGCAAGCAAGGTGAGTTAAATGTTAGTAAAGATAAGAAATAATTTAAAGTTATTTATGGTGGAAAGACATATACCTATTGACAAAAAAAATTGAACCAAAAATGGTGAAAGACGGGTTTCAAAATGTTTTTATAATTCATTATACCCCAAAACCAGTGTTTTCGGTAACATTTTGATATTGAATTTATGAGTGGAATGCTATACCTTCTCCATTATATACGTGAAGAAATTAAAAACGGGATGTAAAGAAAAAGACAATGCGAAGCTGTTCCCAGCCGCCGGATGGGTTTCGCGCAAACCAAAGGAACACGCACGCACGCACGAACGCAGGCACACACACACACACACACACACACACACACACACACACACACACACACACACACACACACACACACACACACATGTATATATGTATGTAAACGTTTAGTCCGTAAGCCGGGCCCCACTGTTCCGGCACCAGGCCACTCTCTCAATAAAGCTAAACGGGATGTATGGATTAATCTGTAAGTTACTATATTACAGTTATGTTTACCATTCATTTTCATCTCAAACGGCAATGTATATTCCCTCGGACGTTTTAGTTGTGTTTAAAACATTTTCAAAAATTATACGTTAGAATACCTAAATTACTTGTAATAAATATTCACAATGGAATAACCTCATTACTGATCAGGTTCCATGGCACTGCCACTATGAGGCAAGACTGATCATGCACCATAAGTAATGTTTATTTCTGTGATAGGTGATAGGTGTGTAATTTAAAATATGACTTCTACATTTTTAAATTTTAAAATGAATTCACCGTATATTATGGTTGGTTTAAGATCACAGATCATATTAAATAACCTCCAAAGTTTTTGCATTATATTTTATAATGGATCCAAATATATATATAAAACTGATGCGCAAAACAAATCTGCTATTTTATGTTTCGTAGGATGACACACATGTCAACATTGTTTTGTGGCCATCTTCAGAAGACTGCATGTTTGGATAGTGTAAGTATTCAAATTTTTACAATTCTTTTCCTTCATTATTTAGCGTTGCTGCTCAGTTTGTTACCATGAATACATATTTAAATACTGTTACAGCATGTTATACGTAAATAATGTCTTATTGCCTAATTTGAAACCATTTCGAAGTAACAGTTTATCATTTGTAACATAATTTGTAGAACAGTTTGATCAAACGTTCCAAGAAGCGACATTGTCCCGTTTTTCATAGTAACCGTGTCCCGAAAAATTGCTACAGAACGCTCAAAAAGTCTCGTAATCCAGTTCTTAAAACACATTTTTACGCATTTCAAGAAGCTTTTAGACCTCTAAAAGCACTCAGTAATACTTAAAGCTGATATTCATTTTGGTTTATTAAAAACTTCATGCATATAATATTTACAAATATATATATCTGATTCTTCTGATAAATAATTAAAAATATTGTAGAAATAAATCAGTGTAGGCAGTTTTTGCTTTTATCAATTTTACTAGCAGTAAATTGCTTATCAGGTTAACAACATGTAGGTATTAACAAAATTATAAACACTTTAAACTAAAACCTTGGTATATTTGAAAAAGGACCTTCCTAGAGCCCATTTGTTTGTAAACTGATTTTTTCCAAAAGAGATTTGGTCACGTTAATGTAGAGGAATAGTTATGTATCTATTTATGTAATGGTAACATAATTGACAAGTGAATGCATCATTAGCCAAGAAAGTCGTATGATTGCTTCACGTCAGATTAGTTCATAATTTCTTTTTAAACATGTTAAATGTAAGAACTTTTTTGTTTTCATTTTTTATATATTACATGTATTTTTTAAGACTTAGATTTATGTTTATATAGGTTGGTGAATGCAGTTAAGACATGCACTGTTAGATGAAACAACGATTGTGAAATGGAGACCAAAATACAAATCAAAGAAGAGGATTGTTTCTCAAGTGACTTAGCAGATACTCCTCACACTGTGCTTGTGGGCAATAATGCTGGCATAACAATCAAAACTGAAGTTCAGCCATGCACTCCTTTTGCAGTCTTTGGTTTAAAGGAGGAGGAAACCAAGATTAAATCAGAGATTATTAAAAGTAGCAACATTTGTGAAACAAATAATGAAACTGAAATTAAAGAACAGACTCTATTTTTGAAGCTACCTTCAGAGAATAAGGGAGAATTTCTTCAAGAAGATTCTGTAATGAAGTTCAAGAAATGTGGCAGTGATCATGGAGTGTATAACAAGTTAGAAATTCCAGAAGAATGTTTGGTGCAGGAAATACAAATTTCAGCAGATTGTGATGAAATTAAGGTAAGATTTAGATTCAAATATGTACTCCTTTTTTTTTTTTTCTTCAAAATATTTGTGTTATATTTTAATGGGAATATATGCTTTAGAACGATCACACTAATATGTTAATATTTATTAATACACTTATACAAAGTTCTCTAGCTGCACAATATTAAGTGAAGTTCTTGAAAATTCTAAGTTGATTTGTGATTTACACCAGGTTCTACTGCATAGTTACAAGAATGTTTAAATAATACAGATAACAAAAACTGTTATGTTGATTTCCGAAATCTGTAAGGTAGCTTGTAATTTTCACTATGTGTAATGATATAAATTTACACAGGTCCATATAGTTCAGTAGGATTTATTTTTGTGAAAAGAGGTAAAAATAATTGTGGCAAAATTTTTTTAAGGTTATAAAAGTTATTTTTGTCAGCTTCTAAAACTGATGTTTTTGAAGTTTTGCAATATGTATACAAAAGTATTCTTTTATTGCAATGTTTAGTTAAATTAAAGGAAACTTTGGTAATATGAAATCTCTTCCCCTTCAGAAATAATTGTTTAAGATTTTAATCATCGTTTCTATCCCTTATGGTTGGAGGTCACTAAAATCCTGCCTTGTTTGTTAAGATAAACTAGTCGCTGCTTTCCCTCCTGCATGATGCCCTTGCCACCTAGTAGCAATTTCAGCTCGAAGGTGCATTGGCACCATACCTTGCTCGGCTGTGTAATTTGCAGTCAGTCAAGTGCTTCTCTTGATACAGTAAACATGGTGTGTCAGTTTCCACTAAAAGAACATGTGTCTATTTGCTCAAGTTGTACTTGGGAAGCCAGCCAAGTGAAAAGACGATTAGAAATCGACGTTTTGGGAGTGTGCATCGCTCTAATCATCAGGATATTTATTAAATGTTATAAACTCAAATGAAACACTGAATATAACACCAATATAAACAAAGACAAAACACTATCAAAATTCGCATTACTGAACAAAAGACTGTTTTGCGTAACTTAAATACCAAGTCAGGAGATGGTGAGTATAGAAAGTTAATTGAGTCAAAGAAACGTAACTACTTAACTTGATTATCAAGCCATATTGATCTGCGCTTCTTAGGTCGACGGATTTCCATTTTAAGGCCGGTTTCCAAAAGGTACTGAACTGAAATCCAGCATCACGATTAAGCTTGCTCCTCTCAGAGGAAATGACCAAAGCCTCTTTAGTTCTCCGCTCCCAGTAACTGTTGCATTTTGCCAAGATTGTCATCTCCCGAAAGTTGGCTCTGTGTTCATTATCAAAACAATGCTCTGCCAGCCCAGACTTCTCATGTTGCATTAAACGAATGCTCCATTCATGTTCGTTTATTCTGGTAGTGCTGGTCCTTCCGGTTTGTCCTATATGCGGTGTCCCACATTCACAGGAAATGCGGTACACTTCCGGAACTTGGAAGTCCATTTTGTCTTTCATTGGTCACAACAGATCTTTAATCTTGGGAGGTGGCTTGTGCATGGTCTTGATATCTTTGGCGAGAATTCTGCTGCTTCTGCCAGATAGGTTGCCGGTAAATGGGATGCAGGCTGTAGTGGTAGGCTGATCTGATGCTTGCTATATTACAGGTTTCCCTTTCCTAGCTTTCATCATAGCAACCTATCCTTGGCAAGTGTCCAGCTGTCCAGGCAAGCACCCAGCTGTGGCCTGTCACAGCAGCACAGCTATGCCACATGGTGACAGTATGCTGTCATTGAATTCCTCGTTAAGGAAAAAAAAATTGCTGCTGAAGTTAACTACAGACTGTAATGTGGCTATGGAGAGGTCTGCATGGGCACCATCAGTGTTAGGATGTGGCTGACTATTTCATCCATGAGATGAAAACACAAATATTCAAATGAACCTTCTAGGAGTCACTCTTGAACTGCTGAGTTTCATTAAGTAAATTTGAGACAATCGTGCGATGAAACAAAGTACTCGAAAGAAGCACTCGCTACCAACTCTATACACAAATGGTATCAACAGTTGATAACCACGGAATGCCTGCATAAGGTCACATGAATAGGCCAGCTGAGAGTGCCAGAAGAAACAGTTGACCATTTGTAAGCTAGCCTCATATGCAGCCCACAAAAATCAACTCATTGAGTCAGTAGAAAATTGAACATCCTGCCTTTGAATGTTTGGAATGTGTTAAAGAAAAAAACTCAAGGTACATCCTACCATTTGCACCTGTTACAAGCATTATCACCTGAGGACAAATTGAAATGCTTTGAATTTTGTAGCAGTTTCCAGGAGGCATGGAACACAATAAGTTTTGTTATAAAATTGTTTTCAATGAGGAAGGAGCATTCTTTCTGAGTGGTAACATGAACAGCACAATGTAAGGATTTAGAGAACTGAAAAGCCCCATTTCGTCATGCCATACCTTCATGATTCACCTGAACTGAATGTTTTCTGCATGGTATCACAATCTAAAATTTAGTCCCTTCTTCTGCTGTAATAAACTGATCACAGGACACACCTACCTGGTATTTTGGAGAACTAGCTCATGTCACAGTTGCAGACTGATACCATCATCTACTAACACGATGGTGCTCCACGATGATGTTTATAACTTGCTGTACACCATACTTCAAGCTCAGTAGATAGGTCATACTGAGAAGGAAGATAATGCACTCATGTCATATCCTCCACACTCTCCTGACCTCACCATAGTAACTTTTTCGTATGGGGTTATGTGAAGGATGTATTTTACACATCACCATTACCTGCTGATCTACGAGAAATATGGGTCTGCATCATCAATGTGTTTGGTGAAATTAACAGGGACATGTTATGTTGAATGTGGCCTGAACTTGATTTATGGAGTTGATATTTGTTAAGTCACTTGTGAAGTGTGTATTGAGCTATTAAAAAAAGCTTTATTAGTTGCATATCTGAGTATACAGTGTTTGTAGATTTCAGACAAATAATAATGCTCTAATAATTGAAACCGCTCAGATTATTTGTGCACACCATGTACTTCCAGTAGTTTGATATGTAGTGCAAGAAATTAAAGATTCAGGTTATTGAAAATTTTATGCTCACTGGAAACCACATTTATTGAACAAAGACCACAAACTTCAGAGAAGAAGCATCACCTGATATTTCAAAACAAAGACAAAAGCTTTTTGACAAGTTCTGTGACAGGCAATTGAACAGCAATTCCCGACGATGGGAAAATGGTGGGATGGTGTTCCCGCAGTTCTACTTGTAGCAGTATTACTACAAATGTGTTGATGGTGAGGGATGAAGATGTACTCGTAGTGATATTCTCGTTGTGGTGTCCTTTGTAGCTCCGGTTTGTGTGAAATCTTCTCTTGATCGTGGTCTCGGATACTTGGATTGTGAAACTCATTGTTAAGGAAATAAAATAAGTGGTTGTATATTCTTCTTTAATTTAAACTCGCTACAATTCACAACAGGTACGATGATCAAACAAATTCTCATACAATTCTGATTATTACAATCCTAATACAATCATTTTCTTAGATTTCTCTTGTCTTTACACACACAGAATTTCTTCGCTTTTCAGATATTAGTTTTCTGAAAATAAGGTTGCACTATATCGAAACTTCAATATATCGATGATGAATAATTAGTACAGCTCATGCAATGGTAAGCAGACACATCTGCTCACTCTTCGATCAGGACACAAAAGACACTTTCTTGTCCTCTTTGTTTATTGACTTTTTTCCTCATTACCATGGTAACAAGATATTATAGTCTACATCACTTTTTCATGTGGCCAATACACTAACTTTGAATTATTTAATTTTCTGATTTTCCAAATATAAAATCCTAAAAACAATTTTATTTTATAATTTTATCTTTCTATTTAACTCATTATATTTACCATTTATCTAGATTTGATATTAACATTTATCTATACAGGTTTGTGACCTACGTTATTCGGTCACGGCCACCTATAACTCATACAAATTCAAAACAAAACTCTCATTACTGTAAACATATCAATATTGGACTTTGTGGGCTCGTAGAATTAAAGTACAATTTGCAGAAATTCAAATTGTTCTTTATTTGAATAGAAATTACACTCACAGTAGGAGTAACACGTCACATACACAATCACAATCTACCAAGGTCGATGACCATAAACACAGCGTTCTGATTACACCTGTTTACAACATCAGCTCTCGTTACAACACTTTACAACTGTTTACTCTTGTTTTCGACTCCTGCGCTGTTTATGTCTGCTCGATCACTAGCCATGGCTTCTTTTTATACACCCATTCATGAATGCCAAGCTGTTATAGAATGTTCTCTAAGCTGCCGTGCTAGCGGTCCCGGGTTCGATTCCCAGTGGTAGGGATGGGAATTTTTCTCCAACCAAGATAATTCCACATCTTCCCCAGAGTCTGGGGGTATGAATGAGTGTGAATGTGTTTGTGATCTAATGATTAAAACCTAACGAATACGAGTTAAGACCTTCAATATGTTCCAAAGGAGAAAGGCCGCCAATATGACCATTGTAGTTGAAGGCGGGTATAAATGGAACAAGTATAAAAAAAAAATGTTCTGTAACATGTCACCATATAAAACACGAATTTTCGCCTTCTGGATGTTCTGACAAACCTTCTCATGTGTGTCGTGGAGATGGTCTACCACGTTCTCCACATATTCGATTGCTGGCGGTTTTGCATCCAGGGAGCTACCAAAAGCCAGGTCACAGGGGAGGCGTAACTCTCGGCCGAACATTAAGCTGGCTGGCGTCATCCCCATGGTGTTGTGTGTTAACGAGCGGTAGGCCAGCAAGAACAGTGGCACCTTGACGTCCCAGTCTCGTTGATGGCTGGCCACGACTTTCCTCAATTGTTCTTCTAAGGTCGTGATGTGCCTTTCGACCATGCCATCTGACTGACGATGTAGAGGTGATGCGCGGGTGTTGTTTACCCCTAGACTTTCAAGTGCCTTCTTCATTAGGTTGTACTCAAAATTGGTACCCTGGTTGCTGTGGAGCTCTAATGGCACCCCGAATCGGCAGAACACTTGTTCCACGAGGCAGTCTGTGATTGTCTTCACCTCCTCGTTTGGGATGGCATACACCTCTGGGCACTTGGTGAAGTAGTCCACATCCACCACAGGTACTTGTTGCCTCGGTCGGACACTGGGAATGGTCCAGCTATGTCGACTGCGATCCTTTCGAATGGCGCTCCGACGTTGTATTGCTGCATGCGACCCCGGCTCCTAGTCTAGGGGCCGCAACTCGCCGCGCTCACGTGACATTGACGGCACCACCTCTCAGCGTCTGCTCGGAGCCTTAGCCAGTAGTAGCGCTGCCGAAGTTTGTCGATCGTCCGGTTTGCTCCCAGGTGTCATCCTGTTGTACCGGCGTGCACTTCCTCCAAGACTTCCGGGACCTTACTTCGGGGAAGTACCAACTGCTCCCTTGTGTCTTCCCATCTGTTGATTCCCATACCCGGAACAGCACGCCCTCTCTGGTCTTCAGTGAGTCCCATTGGGCCTAGTAGGACTTGTATGTAGCGCTCCTTGGTGCGATGTCCTCCCAGGTTGGTCTTGTCCCCGCCTCCACTTCTCTCCAGAGTGGCCCCAAGTCTGTATCCGCCAGCTGCTCCCTCCTCAGGCCTGCGCTATCCCTGCCATCCGCAGGCATTGCCGTGACCACTCGGATAGCTGCGGCGCGCTCCCTCTCTTCTACTCTTGTGCATTGGCCTTCCTTCAAGATGACCCTGCAGATTCCTAGGCGTTCTTTGGGTTGCCGGAGTATCACCTCTTCTCCATTGAACCGCAGGAACTTCCTGCCGACGACAACCGTTGCCTCGCGGCTCCTGAGGGCATCCAAACCAAGTATCACCTGCTCAGCCACCTTCGTGACGAACACCCACTGACGCACGGCACTGCGTCTCAAGGTCAACTTCAGTAGGGCTTTCTTCTCCACAAACAAGGTGTCACCCGATGCCGTCGGTCGGCTCGCCTAGTTCGTCGGCAAACCCTTGGCCACGTCAGGTCTGATGATGGTCACGGCTGCCCCGGTGTCCACCAGCACGCGGCATGGCTTCCCTCTCACCCAACCGATGAGGCTGTAATCCATACGCCGGCTGACGGCGCACAGTGTCAATCGAGGAGATGGTGATGGTGCCGACGTGCCTCTCTCCACGGCGCCCTTACTCATTTTCCGGCTGCTCTTCCTGGTGTGGGCAGTCTCTCTCCAGGTGTCCCGGCTGTCCACATCCCCAACACAGGCCACTAGGTCTTTGCCGGCGTCCCTCGACTGTTCTTCGGTCTCCCGTGTAGTGGATACTCCTGGCTCGCGACGTCGGGGTAGCCGTCACGTTGACCGCCTCCATGCTTAATGCTGCCGTTAGCGCCTCATGGATGGTTTTGTAATCGCCGAGCATTAAGCGCTGACGAATCTCTGTGTATCGTACCTCGTGTCTTGAGTCCATAGGACCAGATGGGGGGGGGGGCTTGTTAGTGTCTAGGTCTTGCCCTATGGAAAGCCCCCCGGCGCCTCATGGGGCTTTTGGGACAGCTCAGTAGCTCCCTGGTCGAAGGAGGACCAGGTTCTTGGTCCTACGGGTCCAGGACTAATGGGAGTAGAACCTCAGACATTAACCCGAAAAAGACATCGACAAAGGTGTAGGCAGCCTCTCGGGATACGAACCACCTGGTAAGCTGCTCGATTGCCAGGGCGAACTCCTGCAGCGTCTCCCCTGGCTGCTGCGACCCTGACTTCAGCTGGCTGCGGTACGCTGCGGCTAAGCGGTGGTTACCGAAGCGGTTCTCCAGGGCCTCCTAGATGTCCGTGGGCGCCGTCGCTGTCTGGACCGCGTTCAGGACTTCTGCGGCCCGTCCCTGGAGACTAGCTATGAGCTGTTCGGCCTCTTCCTCTGGTGACCACTTGTGGTTGGCCACTGTGTCGAACTGGTGGTGGAGGACTTCGAAAGTTGTCGCGGCGCAGATGTATCGCGTCCCGGCGCGTTGACCTTTAAATCCGTTAACCTCCTGCAAACGACGTCCTCCACCATGGCGTTCAGGGACTTTGTGTCTTTGTCGGTCTTTCCCTCCAGCGCGTTAACGCGGCTCGCCAGGTCTTCGATGCGCTCGCCCAATTCTGTGACGTCCTCCTTTACGCCAGCCAACAGCTCTTCAAACTTTGCGGCGAGGGCCTCATTCGCCGCTTTCATTTCCGTGGTCAGTTCGGTCATCTTCGCGGTCATTGTCGTGGCCAAGTTGTTTTCAGCTTCCCTCTTCGCAGCGAGGTTGTCATTCGCCGTCTTTATTTCCTTCGGCTCGGCGATGAGGTTGTCGTTAGCCGTCTTCATTTCTTTCAGTTCAACTGCCAGGTTGTTGTTTGCCGTTTCCGTCTTCGTTGTTAACTCGGCCATAATTTCTTCCATTTTCTCTAAAATCTCTTACAATGCCGCGTCCATGGTCAAATATCCCATTCCTGACACCAATTTTGACTTTGTGGGCTTGTAGAATTAAAAGTCCAATTTGCAGAAATTCAAATCGTGCTTTATTTGCGTAGAAATAAACTCACAGTAGGAGTATTACATTAGATACCCAAACACAATCTACTAAGGTTGATGACCACAACAGCATTCTGATTACACCTGTTTACAACATCAGCTCTGTTTACGACTGTTCGATCACTAGCCATGGTTTCTTTTTATACACCCATTCATGAATTCCAGACTGTTATAGAATGTTCCCTAACATGTCACCAGATACAACACGAATGTTCTAGAATGTAACTATATCTGTGTCGGCAAGTCTTTTATCTCCGGTGCTATGTTTAGCTGCTTATGCAAGCTCTTTATCTTCGTGAAACAGTATCTGTCTGTTATCTATCTGTGCCAAACCTTTTATGGGTTGCGCCATGACAATATTAACCATAAGTAAATAAATTTAACATTGCTATGGCTTTTGACATAATAACTGCTTCACAATAAAAGCTACTTACATCTTTATGAGCTTGAAATAAAGCAGCAGAATAGATTATGGTATGATACTACTTGAAGAAGAAAAGAAATACAGTGGAATCTTCTAGAAAAGTTAGGTACTGATTTTTGGTATGTACAGGGTAAACAAACTATAAATGCTGCCTTTTGTATCCAGAATCTTCTGAAGCTCCATCATGCATTGTGCAACAAACTCTAGATATAGATCATTATACAACATGATAATGCATGTCCTTATACTGCTTGTGTCACTGTGTTGAAGATTAAGCTACTGGGGTGGAAAATTCTTCCATATGCTTTCTACAATCCCAATTTGGCACCCTCCGACTACAATATTTTCACTTCTGTTAAGACACAGTTGTGATGCCAACGTTATGAAATGGATGGATTTTAAAAAGAAGTGTGCCAGTGTCTTCAGATGCTGGAACAAGTTCTGCTGTAAATTATTTTGAAACTTGCAGAAAAATGTTAAAAATATGCACAAAGAAATGGAGACTATCCTGAAATGTGACAGAAAAGTCTAACTTCAGATGATGTATAAGGGGCATTCAAAAAGAAACGAGCCGGAGTCTGTTATGCGCATACCAGTGACAATGGTAATACCGTGGCATGTGTAACGAAGTGTTGTTTTGACCAAAGGGTGGAAGTTCACAGCCCATCGCTAAAGGGCATGCGTGCACGTCACGTGACTATACAAAGTTAGCAGCAGCATGCATCAATCATCCAACTTGCCATTCGTATTGCAAACAGTGAAATGGAGGCATCAAAAGAAGAGCAAACAGGTGTTGTTCATTTTCTGACAGCGGAAGGACTAGGGGGAACAGACATTGATGAATGTCACAAGTGTACAGAAACACTGCATGTCCCTTGCAGGGTCAAGGTGTGACACAAGCGTGTCAAGGAAGGACAGGTAACATTAGCCGGTGATGCACAGTCTGGAGCATCACACTGCATTACCGATGACATCGTCCAGCTGGTTGATGCATTCATTACCCAGGACCACCAATGACAGTGAAAGCCATAGCTGCCGAGGTCGGATTGAGAGTCAGAAGTGTTCACACCATCATGAAGAAATTACTGCTCTTGCACAAAGTGTGTGCTTAATGGGTGCCCCACAGTCTTCAACCACACCAGGAAGCATGTTAAATGGCCTATTGTCTTGGTCATCTGCAACTCAAAGGCAGATTCTCTGACGTTGAAATTTTAGGATTCTGTGACGTTGCCGCATATGAATGCCTTGGTGCGCACAATGTTTATACAGAAGAAAGCGCTGAAACTACCTAATTTAAATTGTTGGTATTTCTAACTAATGCAAACAGTTTTGAATGATACTCTGTTAAGGCAGTGTACAGATGAAAATGTTCAGCACTCTTTCAATTTATAAAGCATCTGTCTTGGAGTTTTTCTTAGAAAGCGGGGATTAAGAGCAAGCAAGAGAAACCTAATATACAGTTTTGCATTAAACCTAATAGTTGACTCAACCATTTTTCTGAACACCCAAATAATAGAATTGTTTTTAAATGCTCAAAGGCTTTTCAAAACTAAGAATTCAGAACGTGCATTTTAACTTAGTGTACCTAATGTAGGCTTAATACACAAGTTACACTTATGAAGCTTAGAATGCTCAGCTGTACATTTTCTTAAGAAAGATAGTAGTCATAGTTCTTTTGCCAACTTCATTAACGTCTAAGAGGGGGCCTCCATGTTCCCTCTCTTTTACAAAATATTGACGCACTGCATGCACCAGTTCCCTTGCTTGTCCGCGTAGTGCAGATCCCTGTCCTACCATGGCCAACATTAAATTCTCCATTTGACTCATATATATATATTGCCGGTAAATCACTAGTATTAGAGATACACTGTTTGTGGCAACTTACTATTGTGTCCCCCCAGGGGCCTACTTCGGTAGGTACGGGTTTGGCGCACCCGGGGGTCCCTACCCAACAGTCTCCCTCATGTGGGCTCCTCTTCGTGGTTGAGGGAGACGGTCAACAGGCCCACCCACGTGTAGGCCGTGCGTGGAGACCCGTGGAGAAGGATTTTAGATTCTTTTCTGGTTTGGGGTTTGGGATTTGGTGAACGAGGTTTTTGGTATGTTTTGATTGATGTTTTTTATGTACATGTATTTTTAATGGGTTTTGTTACACTTGTATAGTTTTTGGAAAGTTTTATATCTGGCTTTTGCCATGACTAGTTTTTTAAAAGGAGCTGATGTCCGCCGTAGTTGAGCGCCCTTATATATTGTGACTTTGTGGGTTCATGAAATAAATTTCGAGGTTACAAACACAAAAACTGCACTTTATTCTCGTAGCAAATACACTCTTCACAATTACAATTTGCTAGATAACCTAAAAACTGTTTATTTTTCAAACACTTCGCTCAAATGTCTGTCGCCTTCGGTAATGATCGGCCTCGAAGTTTCCCGAATTTCCACCGGCCATCATTTATTGATCGGCATCGCGAGTCTGCCGCCAGGTTAACGCTGCTCCCTCCTCAAGGCTGGTCGTCCCGAACAGCGCCTTCGTAGCGGGCCAGGCGATCCAGGTGTACCACCAACATCTTTCCTCGGGGCACCTTCTGGATGCGGTAGACCACGTCGTTAATCCTCTTCACCACACGCTACGGTCCTTGCCATGGCTGCTGAAGCTTCGGGCAGCGTCCCTTGGTCCGGGTCGGGGGGTACAACCAGACCAGGTCACCTTGCTGGAACCCTTGGCTGTGGCTTGCCTGTCGTATCGGGTTTTCATGCGGTCGCTCGCCTTCTGGATGTTCTGGCGAGCCATCTCGTGCATGTCGTGGAGGTGGTCCACCAGGTTCTCCACATCTATCAAGAGTGGCCCCAAGTCTGCGTCCGCCAGCTGCTCCCTCCTCAGGCCTGCGCTATCCCAGCCATCCGCAGGCATTGCCGTGACTACTCGAACTGCTGCGGCACGCTCCTTCTCCTCCCCTCTTGTGCATTGGCCGCACTCTTCTGGACAGGGTCTTCGGGACATAGCGTCCGCGTTACCGTGACTCTTCCCTCTGCGATGTTCCGAGGTGAAGTCGTACTCCTTCACCCTCTGAACCCAGCGTGCCGTCTGGCCTTCCGGTCGCGCCGTCACCATCACCTCGCTCCTCGCGGGGACAACCACGTCTTCGTTCAAGATGACCCTGCAAATTCCAAGCCGCTCTTCTGGTTGACGGAGTATAACCTCTTCTCCGTTGAGCCTCAGGACCTTCCGGCCGACGTCGACCGTCGCCTCGTGGCTCCTGAGGGTATCCAGTCCCAGAATCACCTCCTCAGCCACCTTCGCGACGAACACCCACAGAAGCACCGCACTCCGTCCCAAGGTCAGCTCCAGCAGGGCCTCCTTCTCCACAGGCATGGTGTCGCCTGATGCCGTCACAAGCTCGTGTGGTCGGCTCGGCTTCCTCGTCGGCAAACTCTTCGCCACGTCAGGTCTGATGATGGTCACGGCCTCCCCGGTGTCCACCAGCACGCGGCACGGCTTTCCTCTTACCCAGCCGTCCGCGTTGAGGTTGTCATCCATCCGCCTGCTGATGGCGCGGATTGTCACTCGAGGGGATGGTGGTAATGGCGCCGACGCGCCCCTCTCCACGCCGGGCCTTACTCGTTCTTCCGGCTGCTCTTCCTGGTGTGGGCAGTCTCTCTGCAGGTGTCCGGGCTGTCCACACCCCCAACACATGCCACTAGGTGTTCGCCGGCGTCCCTCAGCCGGTCTTCTGTCTCCGGCGTAGCCGACATTCCTCGTTCTTGACGTCGGGAGGGATGCTACCTTGGCCGCCTCCATCCTTAATGCCGCTGTCAGCGCCTCGTGGATGGTTTTATAATCGCCGAGCATTAGGCGCTGACGAATCTCCGTGTCCCGTACCCCGTCGACAAAGTTGTAGGCGACTTCCCGGGATACGAACTCCAGTGGCAGGTCAACCAAGGCCTTGCTAGCTAGCTGCTCAATCGCTATGGCGAACTCCTGCAGCGTCTCCCCCGGCTGCTGTGACCTTGCCTTTAGTTGGCTGCGGTACGCTGCGCCTAAGCGGTGGTTCCCGAAACGATTCTCCAGGGCCTCCCAGATGTCCTTGGGCGCCGCCGTTGTCTGCACCGCGTTTTGGACTTCCGCGGCCCGTCCCTGGATGCTGGCTATTAGCTGTGTGGCCTCCTCCGGTGACCATCTGTTGTGCTTGGCCACTGTGTCGAACTGCCGGCGGAAGACCTCAAATGTTGACGCGCCGTCATATTTCGGCGGTTTGACGCGCGCAGATCTTGTGTCGCGTCTTGGCTTGTCGGCCTTCAAATCCTTCAGATTCCTGCCGACGACGTCCTCTACTATGGCGTTCAGGGACTTGACGCTGGTGTCGGCCTTTCCCTTCAGGTCGTCAACGCGGCTCGCCAGGTCCTCGACGCACTCGTCCACTTGGCCCATCCGCTTGCCCAGCTCCGTCACGTTATCCCTCACGCTGGCCAACTGTTGTTCAAACTTCACGGCAAGGGCCTCGTTTGCCACTTTCATCTCCATGGCCAGGCATTGGTTCGCTGCCCTCATTTCTGTGGTCAGTTCGGCCATCTTTGCGGTCATTGTCGTGGCCAAGTTGTTATTTGCCGCTTCCGTCTTTGCTGTTATTTCCGCGGACAGGTTGTTATTTTCCGCTTCCGTCTTCGCTGTTATTTCCGCGGCCAGGTTGTTATTTGCCGCTTCCGTCTTCGCTGTTATTTCGGCTTTTAGTTCTTGCATCTTCTCGGCGATGTTGTCGTTGGCCGTCTTCATTTCTTCCATTTTGTGTAAAATCTTTTCATATATATATTTTGTGTTGTTACTATTGTGAGTACTTGAGTCCCAGCCTTTATCATTAAACTCTTATTATTTAATTGATGGAAATTAATCATTTCTTCACACTAGCTGTGTATAAGCTAATGTTCCTAATAGATAGTCCACATAAAAAATTCAATGCCACGCCCGGGATTTGAAACAGATCTCCTGGTTTCCATCCAGTTGCTCTTATGTTGGCCATGGTAGCTCAATGGGTAAGAGCGACTAGATAGAAACCGGGAGATCCCTGGTACTATAGGTAAACTTTGTAGTTAAACATTATTACTGAAAACTAAACAGATATAGATACTTCTGGTTATTGTAAATTAAAAAAGAGACTGCAATGTTGCGTTTTACTTATTATTCAACTAATACCAGAGAATACTTTTCAAGTAAATCAAAACTGTTGCTTACAAAGATAATAGGCTTAGCAGAATATTTAACTAATGATTTATAGATAAATATTTGATTTATTGTTACAGGATGAGAACTGCACTTCAGTAAAATACTTAAGGTAAGATTGTCAGTTGATTAATTTGATACAGATGTTATTTTAAAGGAAACATTGTGGTGTTAGTTCTGTGGTACATATGGAAACAACACTCAACTTTTATTACAACTTTATTTTGTTAATGAGTACACCTTTAAACAGCTTAGCATATCATAATTTTTACCAAGATAAAGATGGTTATATAAAATTCTATATTAATGCAGAGGAATGAATGAAGCCTATTTATAAGGGGCGTTCAAAAAGAAATAAGCTGGAGTCTGGTATCCATAAACTAGTGACCTGATGGTAATATTGTCGGATGTGTAACGAAGTGTTGTTCTAACCAGAGCCTGGAAGTTCATAGCCCATCGCTAGAGGGTGTGCGTTTCACATCACGTGACTATACAAAGCTAGTAGCAGCATTCATTAATCATTCAACACTTCCAGTCACATTGCAAACAGTGAAATGGAGGTTTCAAAAGAAGAGCAAAGAGGTGTTGGCCATTTTCTGACGGTGGAAAGAGTAGGGGAACGGACATTCATAGTCGAATGTCACAACTGTATGGTGAACACTGCATGTGCCTTGCAAGGGTCAGGGTGTGGCTCAAACGCTTCAGGGGAGTGCAGGTGTCGATAGCCGATGGTGCACAGTCAAGAGCACCACATTGCACTACCGATGACATCACCCAGCTGGTTGATGCTCACATTACCCAGGACCGCTGAGTGACATTGAAAGACATAGCTGCTAAAGCTGGATTTGTTGATACTTCATGAAGGAGCAACTGCCCTTGTACAAAGTGTGTGTCTAATGGGTGCCTCACAGTCTTCAACCACACCAGGATTCATGTTAAATGGCCTACAGTCTTGGTCATCTGTAGCGCTATGCTAGAGAAGGGAATGAGTTCCTGGCATGAGTGGTGGCTGGAGATGAGTCATGATGTCATCACAGTGAACCAGAATCAAAACAAAAAAGTCTCCAGTGGGAGTATCCCGGGTAACCACCACCAAAAACAGCCAAGGCCATCCACACAAGTGCAGGAAAGGTTATACTGGCATTCTTCTTTTACCTAGATGTCCCCGCAATTCTTGACAAACCTTCACCAAGCATACAAATCAAAACAATCAGGCAATCCATTGAGTCATTCTGCTCCACGACAATGCAAAGCCTCATACGGCCAACTCAGCCGTGCACTGCTTCAGAAAGTCAAACGGGAGGTTCTCAGCCACCCTGTATACAGTCCAGGTCTCTCACCCTGTGACTACGCCATTTTTGGTCCCCTTAAAAAGGCTCTAAGCGGTAAACGATTCACCTCAGACAACAATTTCCAGCTGTACATGCGGCACTGGTTCACATCGCAGCTCCAGGACTTTTATGAGACAGCCATTCACCGCCTTGTGTCACATTGGGTTAAGTATCTCTACAGCCAGTGCCAATACTTCTAACATACAGGTAGTGGTTTCTATACTTGTCTCCGGCTCATTTCGTTTCTGAACGCACCTGATACAATAATTTTCAGCTAGGGTGCTTTATTCTTTGTGCAAATGTCTTAAATATATAGTACCTCTTTTAATTAAAATCATTGCAGAATTTTTTAAAGAAATAAAATATCAGCAAAATTGTTTGTTCTAAAGGATACTTTGGTTGGGGATTTCTTGAATATTTTTGTGTTATTTTGCTGAAAGATGTGAAGAAGCTTGGTATTGTGTTATGTTGTATTCATTTCATCTATAGAAGAATAGTAAATGCCATAAGATAAATCAGTTTAAAATATAAAGCAAAACCTATCAAGATACATCGATGATTGCAAATGCAAAGTTATAAGATTTGGTACAAATTTAAAATATAAGAAAGGAAACCATGATACCTAAGAGTACAAAGTTTTGAGTTATAAAAAATAACCATTTATTTCTTCAACTGCCCTCTTATACCATTATGACTTGTTGGGGTATTCTTGTTTCCATTAACCTTTATGCCCTTAGGCAGTGGGTTGAGGAACGGAATCTCTGTCTCAGTGAGAGAGAGAATCCAGGATGGCTAATCAGCTTGATGCCTTTTATGAGAGTGAGACAAGTGCGTGACAGTATGAGAGCGAGATGAAATGATAGGAAAGTGATGATGGAGCAATTGCTGGAAATTGGTGGGGTAAACCAGACATCCCAGAGAAAACCTACCTCAGCGCTGTGTTGTTCATCACAAATCTCACATGCATCTCCTGGGATCCAACACAGGCCACCTTGGTGAGAACCAAGTAGTGTAACCACTCGGCAATGATGTGACTTCAGTGTTAAATCAACAGGCTATTTTTTCTTGACCTTGCTGTATATGGTGTATGTCATAAATTTACATTTTTAAATCACATTTTATATATTGAGGGACTGTCAGAATATTAAAATTTTTGTTGTAAGACAATGCCGCTTTTCAGTAGGTGATAGGGTTACTTAAAATTATTATTTTTTTTTCCCCAATGTAATGCCTTGTTTGCGATGTGGAATGTATAACTTTTCCCTCAGTATTCCTGAAAAAGTCAGAAAAAATTTTATATGGGGTGTCTACAATTTATTGGACAATTTCATAATTCTGTAATTTCACCAATGTTTAACATAAACTATCATCCCACCACTTGTTACAAGTCAGATGCACTCAATGTGGGCATGCACGTGTAGTACAGCTTACATGCAGCTGGTGAACTCATTCATACCACACCCTCTCAATAGCTTTGGCAGTGCGCCTTCTCAATTTTGCCAACATTACTGGAAGTAGAGTGATTTAAACACCATCCTTGATTCTCCCCCACAGGTTCATACAAGACTCCATTAAGTTACTCAACTTACAAATTCACTCAATAAAATTCACAATGGAAGTGGAAGAAGAAGGCATGTTACCCTTCTTAGATCTAAAAATAATCCAAGAACAACATTTGTTATATACAGGAAATGTTTGCATCATATAATCACATAAAGAACAACAGTTTCAATCACATTACACACAAATATGCAGCATTAAACAGCTTAACACACAGACTGGTGTACACTCCCCTGAACAAACAATGCTTTCTGTTGATGACAGACCATTCTCTGTTGTGAAACCACCCTCAGATTAATGATGTGGTGGTCAGTGGACATCAAAATTGTCTTCACATCCAAGCACACTCACTAGCTATGAGCGATTAGTAAAGTGTCCATTTGACCCACAAAAGCATTGCCAATGTTTCTCACTAGCAGATAAATGAAAATCTCTTGTACAGCACAAAACTCCAAACTTCTCTGCTTTAATGGTGGTATGATTATTTCTATTAAATGCATGAAATTGTCCAATAAATGGTTTTGAGTTGTGCTTTTCTCTCATTTTATCAAACACACAAAACGAAAGAACATTTTCAATGGTTTCAAGGGACCAGAAGAACATTACTTTCCACACCCAGCTTGACGGACAAGGGAACTATCAGTGTACTCACATCACTATGCATCTGAAAATGCTGGCTGTATTTAAACCAAATCTGCTGCGAAGTGAAATTAGAACACCCAGTGTACATCACTGCATGTCAGGGGTAAAAATCTTCCCATACAGTGTCGTGTTATTATGCCTATCTGTTCCTATGGTCTGGAATCATTTTTGGGTACTTCCATCTATACTCCGCACACAGGCCCCACATAGAGCAGAGATGATGCCATCAAACTCTCAAGCACATACAGGTGTGAGCATAGTGACAGTTCCCTTGTAAGCAATAGGGAAATGCTGTTTCCTGTAAATGTTGTACTAGACATCAATCATGTATTTGAAGAAGGCTGATTGCTGGCTTTGGGTTTGGTTCAGTTTTTAAGATTCTGTGGTGAAACTACATATCTGTTGCTCCGAAGGTATTATTTATTACCTATGAATTACAGTTACTAATTTCCAATTAAAAGCAATATTACAAAAATAGCCTTTTTTTTTATATCTACAATCCCCAGGTGCAGAGGTTTGGTTCTTCTCAGAGGAAAAGAAAGGTAACAAGCAGACTCCAAAATAATTGATTCCTGAAGTAGAGATACTGCAGAACTTAACCTTCAGAGCTAATAAGACTTCCTTTTTTTTTTGTAATTCAAGTCCTCCAACTTTGTCATATCGGACGATGAATGGAATGGGTCAAATGATGCTCAAATGAGCCCAGAGTCTATAGAATTGAGAATTACACGTTTGTCTTTTACGATAAGGGAAAACTCCGGAAAAAACCTGATCCAAGTAACTCACCCTGATCGACATTCCACTATAGAATGACAACCATTACCATAATATGTTAAAAAAACGCCCCATCAATTTCTGCCACTGGAACCTGGTACTCATAATTAGGCCGGTTACTCATATGATAACTACGTGTAGGCCGTGCGTGGAGACCCGTGTTGGTGGGAAGTTTTTTGTCCTGGTGGTTGAGGGATGAGTATCTGAGCTCGTACCAGGGTTCTTCTGAATTCGGGGAGGGTGCGCATTTCTAATACACTAGTTTGGCTTCTGCTTCGCCTAAACGGGAGGTTAGGGACTAACCCACCTTTAATCTATCGGCCAGGACTAGGTATTGTACCGAACTCCAGGGTGAGTGGGACGGCGAGCTCGCTATATCCCCTGTATAGCCCTGTCATCCCAGTGGGATGACCCCTTGTTGGGCTCCGTGGTTGGTGGGGAGCACTGGGGGATGAATTCTAATCCACTTATTATGGCAAAATTTAATCATAATAACAAAAATTTTAACAAAAGTGGAAAAGAAGTAGTTGAGTCTTTTGGTCCTCGCTACTTATTTATAGAACTGAGGAAGGTCGGAAGTTTAGTACCGTGAATCCGTTCATTATTCAGAAGGGTTTAGATAGTATTCCTGGTTCTGTGAAGGCATGTACTAGATCTCGCAATGGCACCTTTCTGGTCGAAGCAGTTTCTTCGATACAGACTGCTAAAATCTTGAAAGCCAATATGCTTGCGACCTATCTGGTGCTCGTTGAATTGCATAGGACTCTACGTGGTGTTGTGGTGGTGTTGTAGACACCAGCGCATTGGATGGTATGTCCAATGAGGAGATTCAGCAAAACTTGGCAGAACAAGGTGTGACTAATGTATATAGAGTTCACCACAAAGAACGATGTGAACTAGTGCCCACTTGTAGCCTGTTTCTTACCTTTGATCGGGTAGAACTCCCGAAAAGAATTAAGGCAGGGTATGAAGCTATTGAAGTGAGGCAGTATATACCTAATCCACTGAAGTGTTGTAAATACCAGCGCTTTGGCCACACAAGTGATTCATGTAATGGAGTTGCCACTTGCGTTGACTGCGGGGAAGTCAAGCTTGACAATGCATGCACTTCACCCGCAAAGTGTGTTCACTGCAGTGGTAATCACTCAGCAAACTCCAGAGAATGTCCGCGTTTTATGGAGGAGGAGGCGATCCAAGAGATCCGGGTAAGAGAAAGGGTGGCCTTCGTGGAAGCCCGGAAACTCTTACGTATTCGCCAGCCTTCTGTATCCAGGACCGTTACTTACAGTGCAGTTGCAGCTAAGCCGGTACCTACACGTGAAATCGCAACACAAACCTGTAAAATAAACAGGGAAGTAGTATCCGAAAGAGCAATTACACCAAGATCACAGCCAAAGCAACAAACACCAACATGAACAACAGTGAGTGCGCCAACCAAGTCCAGTCCTAAGAAGAAGGATTCAGCCAAGTCACCGCCGAAAGCATCCACTTCAAGTGCATGTGAACCGGTAATATATAATGTATCGCCAAGGAAATTTAAGACCACTTATGACAGAATGGACTTCCTCAAGGTAAATAGTAAGACTAGGAAAAGAAGAGCTAGCTAGCACAAAAGTCCATGAACATCTCCGTCCACAACATCTGAGGACTCATCTGGAGAGGACGCCGATCAGCGACTTTCATCTTCGCCGGTCGCAGTTTCCGAGCCTGTCGACACACTGGATTCGAAGTCACCAGTGCGTAAGCCGTCCTCTTCCATTGACGATGTGGAGCGGGTGGATCCTGTCCTCACTGCGCAAATGACAGTGAGGAAAAGGCAGGAAAAACCTGCTGAAAGCCCTAGCCCTGCTCCAAAGAAAATGAACAAATTGGTTCGACCACTACTGGGCAGGTAGCTTTTGTCCTGGCAAGTTGATTTTGAAAGTAGTATTTTTATGCACTTTGTTAGTTACTTGGTACTTATAGTTTGTAATTGTTTTTTATCCATTTGGCTTATTTATTTTTTGTTATTTTGTTTTGATCTGTTTTTCAAATTTTTGAATAATTTATATCTGGCTATTGCCATGAATTAGTTTTCCTTTGTGAGGGCGCTGATGACTGCTGCAGTTGAGCGCCCTTATTCACATATTATCATTATATCATTATAAACCCCAGTCAAGATTTTCCAAAGATAGCTATTAACTTATGTAAACTTGGAGCTCAAGATACAGAAAGTATTCCTTGTTTCACTAAAATATGTTGCGTAAGAAATCTGTATCATCAGCGTCAGTACATTATTCCAGGGTGAAATTAGCATGAACAACATTACAAGTGAAAGGACTGTCAGTATGAGAATTTGTATGTCCATTATAATAATTACATTATTCTGAAGAAATAGACTGAAAAAATGCACTTCTCTTTGGAATAGCTAAACATGATGATTGTGTTGTGGTACATGTACACGTTGCTGTGGATAGCACTGGTGCCCTGATTATTAATGTTAAGCAGGATTTGTTTAAACATTTTTATGAATAATTGTTAGAAAAATCTTGGAATTGATGCAATTATCAATGCATGTAACATATATGACTTATTATAATACTAAAAAACTTGTAAATATCAATTTAATTGTTTAGATTGTGATCAGGTTTATAATGTAAAGCCTAAACGTAATTTGGAAACCAGAAGGAAAGAACATTTCCATAACATTAAGTATAAACAGACTGATAAATTGGACATAGCAGATCATTTTTGGTTGTTTAACCATGAAATAAATCCTGATGTTCATTATTAAAGCAATTAAATGGTCTGATAGATTTAATGGTTTTGGAAAAAATAATTATTTTAAAAACTATACATCATGTAATGAATTTTATATACCAGCAGTCGATTCTGTTTCTAACTTTATTTCATTTTCCGATTTTGGTAGTACTGGCAAAACATAGTAACATATGGCGATTGTAACGTTGACAACAAGGTTGTTTGAGCTGACGAAATAAATGAAATTTCATGATATTGTGATCCTCATCAATAAATCAGAAACTTTTCATAATTTTCTTTTAAAATAAGTGAAGTTTATTATTACATTTAAATAATATATCAGCTGTCTTTACAAAGCATCAGAACGATTTTATTGTTTATTCCATTTGTATTTGATATATAAAAATGAATTATTATATAATTTTAGCTATCACATTGCACATTAACCGAGTCATTTCAGTTGTAATGAACAACCTAATTGATTGAATTGAATTTTGTATTCCAGCCAAATTTAGTAGCTTTTTCTTTGCATATATGATATGGTTTCCTCCAATGTTACAAAGTGCAGTTGTTTTTCTGAATGACTTCTGATTCAAATAAATCATTAACTAAAAATTAACTGAAATCATGGGCTGATAAATCAATCCAGTAATCCTGTTATTGCTCTATTTTGGTTTAAGTAAGATTATTGGTTACTTTCCAACAAAGAATTACTCATACATTTTAACAAACGGATATAGAATTAAGAAAACCCCTTATCTTCATCAATAGGTAACCATGTTTAAAAATCAATTTTTTAACTTACACTTTTTCTATCTGTATCTCAAAAACATTACAGTAAGATATCTTTAGCACTTTCATGTATATTTCATCCTGAAATTCTCAGTTTCCTCATTGGTTATATAAAGTGTATATCCATTTATACATTTATATGTGGCAGAGGCCTGAAAATACAGCTAAAGAAAGTTCCCTTTCTTCCCCAGAAAATTGAAACCAAATCCTCTCACTTTTGAAATTAACATCCTAAACACAAGATGACAGGCAGACCATTTATCTATTGATTAAACTATAAGCTTTATAATTAATGATGATAAACTTTCCTACATTTCAGAACATGCATAGAACCAGCTTCTGATAATCAGAATGGTACATCTTCAGCAGACTTAAGAGAAAGTGTGGGTTCATACACAGGAAAGGATAGTCTTGCTCATGGATATTTCGGAAGTTCTGATGGTCAGGAAACTTTTGTCACAGAAATGCCTTCTGCAACAATAGGTATTCATGAACAATCTAGTGAATATGTTGATTATGATGAGAAAACTTACAGCAAAGGTTCATATTTGAAACAAAAGAATGTAACCCATGAAGGCCGAAGCCTAATAAGATGTGAAATATGTGACAAAAGGTTTGATAGTATGTCAGATTTAAAAAGTCATCAGTTAATACATGATGACAAAAAGGTGAACAAATGTGTAGTTTGTGAAAAAGTATTTGCTCATGCTTCAGGTTTGAGTAGGCATAATTTAAGCCATGAGGGAAAGAGGGAACACCAATGTGAAATATGTGAAAAGCGATTTATTCGGTTGTCACAGTTAAAATTGCATAAGTTAATTCATGAGGGTAAGAAGAACCACAAATGTGACATTTGTGAAAAGCAGTTTACCTTTCAGTCAGATTTGAAAAGGCATATTTCAATTCATGAGGGAAAAAAGGATCATACATGTGAAATATGTGAAAAGCGGTTTAATCGGATTTCAGCTTTGAAAAGGCATACTTTAAGTCATGAGGGAAAAAGGAATCATCAGTGTGAAATATGTGAAAAGCGGTTTCTTCGGTGGTCACATTTGAAAAAGCATACTTTAATTCATGAAGGCAAAAATCGGCACAAATATTCAATTTGTGAGAAGAGATTTACACGGTCGTCATCTTTAAAAGTCCATTATTTAATTCATGAGGGCAAAAGACCGCACGAATGTGCAGTTTGTCACAAGAAATTTACACGGCTATCTCATCTGAAACTTCATAATTTAATTCACGAGGAGAAGAAGCCCTACAAATGTGACATATGTGAAAAACAATTTATTAGGTTATCACGTTTGACAGCTCATAAATTAAATCACAAAACTAAAATGTCATAAAAGATTAGATATATCAGAAGAGATGTACTCAGTTATTAACCCTTTCCAACCCAAATTATTAATATTTGACATAAAAATAGTTGTCTTTGTTTCCATATATTCCCTAAAACGTAAATATGCATACAATTTGAAAATATTAGTACTGATAGTGATATTTTAAATGGGTACATATGACCAGTGGGTATACAAGAGGGAAGAATTCTGCTAACTGATAAAATATAAATATTATGTGACATGTAATTCACACCTTTAACATGAAAAAGACAATTGAGATAATAAAAAGGGGCTTAAACTAACTAGTTTTACAAACACATGAGTATTGTTTTCAGACTCTTATGCTATAGTATCTGATAGTAAATCTGGTGTCACAGGTTATAATGCATATGTGTACACTGAAGATTTTTATTTGCTATTACAAGATAGAGCTAATCACTGGTATAAAATATAAGATCATGACCAGAGGACAGATTGGCATGACCTGGTCCACTATGTCAAGTTAAAGATGCAGGGAGCATACTGCCTTGCCACGTGTCCTCTAGGTGCAGGCTATACGTAAATCCGCCCTTTAATATCCAGATTTTGAGATCAATTCTCCGTCGAGATTTGAACCAGAAGATCTGTGGTTCAAATATCGGCCATGGCATTGAATTTTTCATGTTGACTAACAACAACCTTAGCCTATATACGGCTAGTGTGAATAAAAGATTAATTTCCATCAATTAACTAAAACAGATATATAATTAAGAAAACCCCTTATCTTCGCAATAGGTTACCCTTTTTAACAATAAATTTGTGAACTTACAATTTGTCTATCTGTATCTCAAAAACATTGCAGTTAGACATCTTTAGCACTTTCATGTATAATTCATCATAAAATTCTTAGATTCATCGTTGTTTATATGTGTAATCTCCGTTTAAGTATTAGCTGACATTTATGTCATTTATACTTTTAAATGTGGAAGAGGCCTGAAAATACAGCTAAAGAAAGTTTCCTTTATTCACCAGAAAATTGAAACCAACACCTCTCAATTTTGAAATTAACATCCTAAACCAAGGCGACAGAGGCAGTCCATTTATCTATTGTTAAAACTATAACCTTTATAATTAATGATGATAATCTTTCCTACTTTTCACAAGGATAGAACCAGCTTCTGATAGTCAAAATGGTAAAACGTCAGATGACGTAGGTGAAAGTGTGAGTTCATACACAGGAAAGCATAGTCTTGCTCTTGGGCATTTCGGAAGTTTTGAAGTTCAAGGAACTTTTGTCACGGGTATGCATTTCTTAAAAACAGGTATTCATGAACAATCTAGTGAATTTGTTGATGCTGATAAGAAAACTTACAGCAAAGGTTCATATTTTAAACAAAAGAATATAACTCATGAAGCCAGGATGCTAATAAAATGTGACATATGTGACAAAAGGTTTGATAGTATGTCACATTTAAATGGTCATCAGTTAATACATGACAGCAAAAAGGTGAACAAATGTGTAGTTTGTGAAAAAATGTTTACTCGTGTATATGATCTGAGAAGGCATAATTTAATTCATGAGGGGAATATGGAGCATAAATGTGAAATATGTGAAAAGAAATTTCTTATGTTGTGTCATTTGAAATTGCATAAGTTAATTCACGAGGGTAAGAAGGCACAGAAATGTGACATTTGCGAAACAGTTTCCTTTTCTGTTAGATTTTAAAAGGCCTAATTTAATTCATGAGGGAAAAAAGTATCATAAATGTGAAATATGTGAAAAGCGGTTTAATCGGCTGTCTAATTTGGAATTGCATAAGTTAGTTCACGAGGGGAAAAAGGAACACAAATGTGAAATTTGTGGAAAGTGGTTTAAACTGATTTCATCTTTGAAAAGGCATACTTTAAGCCATGAAGGCAAAAAGGAGCATCACTGTGAAATATGTGAAAAGCGGTTTCGTTGGTTGTCACAATTGAAATTGCATAAGTTAATTCATGAGAGTAAGAAGGACCACATATGTGAAATTTGGGACAACCGGTTTACTTTGAAATCAGATTTGAAACGGATTAATTTAAATCATGAGGGAAAAAAGGCTCATAAATGTGAAATACGTGAAAAGCGGTTTATTGGGCTGTCTACTTTGAAAAGGCATAAGTTAGTTTACGAGGGTAAAAGGGAGCACAAATGTGAAATTTGTGATAAGCGGTTTACTCTGATTTCAGCTTTGAAAAGGCATACTTTAATTCATCAAGGCAAAAGACCGCACAAGTGTTCCTTTTGCGAGAAGAGATTTACATGGTCGTCAAATTTGAGAGTCTATAATTTAATTCATGACGGCAAAAGACCACACGAGTGTGCAGTTTGTCACAAGAAATTTACACAGCCATCTCATCTGAAGCTTCATAATTTAATTCACGTGGAGAGGAAGCCCTACAAATGTGAGATATGTGAAAAACAATTTATTAGGTTATCACGTTTGAAAGCTCATAATTTAATTCATAAAACGAAAATGCCATAAAATTGCTGAATTAGATTTTTAAATGGGTGCATATGACCCAGTAGGAGTACATGATGGAAGAATTCTGTTGACTGATAAAATATAAATAGAGTGTGACATGTAAATGACATTAACATGAAAAAGACCATTGAGTAATAAAAACAGGCTTACCTTAGTTTGACGAACAGATGAGCATTGTTTTCATATTCTTATGCCATAGTATTTGATAGTAAATCTGGTGTCATGTTATAATGCATATATGTACGTTGAAGATTTTTATGCGCTATTACAATGTAGAGCTAAACACTGGTATACAATATAAGATCATGATTAGAGGGCAAATTGGCAAGACCTGGTGCACAATATGAAGTTACCGATGCGGGGAACATTACTGCCTTGTCACGTGTCCGTTGGGTACAGGCTGTATGTAAAGAAAATATACCGCAGTATGCCGGTGGGTTCGCTTCGCTAGCAGAGTACATCTGCTCCTGCAAATGCAGAGGTGTTGTGGAGATCATGAGTTGTCTGATGCAATAGGCAAATCAGCAGACATGCTGTTAAAGAGAGCAATTTGGAAGAAGCGTGTGCTGGTGTTCTTACCAGTGTAGCTCTCAAAATGCCTAAGAATTAACATATGCTTTAAACCGTGAAAGAAGTGTGTGTAAAAATTAAAGAATACAAAGCTGGAGAGATTATGAAAACGGTGGATGCTCCAGGATATGTTACATGTTAGTCATGTGTGCTGTACATGATCTCTCGCTGCAAAATCCAACCGAGCCCTCTAGATCAACAGACGTAAGAAATGTATCAGACAGTATGTGTATTATTCGTATGCACCAATTACGCCTTGTGAGGTGGAACGTAGTGGTGCACAATACAGTTAATGTTTAAGTGAGAGAAAGTGAATGCTCATGTTTGACAACCTCCGTCTGTACATTATTGTACACTGCAATGAACATATTATGTAGTACGTTACTGTTCTATAACGAAATATAAACATTAACAGTCGTCAACTTCTTTTGACACAGCCAGTGCAGCACGGCAGTGCAGCTAACATCTGTGCTCAGCTACTTTGTTCCAAGCTAAACAGTCTATAGTACAAGGTCAGTCAACCTCACGAAAACCGGTCATGTTGAACCGCCTTTTAATCATGACAATTATTTCTTATAGTACGATAACCTGCGGATCCTCGTGAGGAACACTAAGATATCGGCGTACTGAAGCTGATATTTCTTCAGACAGGTCATCATCAATGGACTCTGCCGGGTGGAAGGTGGAGGCTAAGTGTTCCGCCATAATTTCAGCCTTCTCTCTAGCAGACGAAGCTACTCTTCCTCCATCAATTAATGGTGAATCTGATGAAGGGATCGGCAAATTCACGACTATGAGCGCTGGTAGGCAAGAGCCAAGCCCTAAAAGGGCTACTTTGGCCTTGCTGGGGTGCTCGCTGGAGATGATGCTGTGTCTGCCATGTCACAGGAGAGAGCAGCAGCAACAGCGTGCGAGCGACAACCTCCTAGAATCTCCTAGAAAACGCCGGAAGCAGCAAGTCTAAGAAATCAGTCAGGAGAAGAACAAGGCCACAGCCAACGCCTTAGGGCGGTTATATAGGCGCAAAGGGTACGTCGGCGGCATCCCCTCGAATGACACTGCGTTCCGTCAGCCGACGGATGGATGAGAGCCTCATCGCGGACGGTTGGTTGAGAGGGAAGCTGTGCCGCGTGACACCGGGGCATCTGTGACCGACATCAGACCTGACATAGCCAAGGGTTTGCCGTCCACGAAACCAAGCCGACAATACCAGCTGATGGCGGCATCGAGCGAGACCTTCCCTGTGGAGAAGGAAGCTCTGCCGAAGCTCACCTTGGGACGGAGTGCCGCGCGTCTGTGGGTGTTCGTCGCGAAGGTGGCTGAGGAGGTGATACTGGGACTGGATGACCTCAGGAGCCACGAGACGACGGTCGACGTCGGCAGAAAGGTCCTGCGGCTTAACGGAGAATAGGTGATACTCCGGCAACCCGAAGAGCACCTACGGATCTGCAGGGTCGTCTAGAAGGAAGACGTGGTTGTCCCCACGAGAAGCGAGGTGGTGGTGACGGCGCGATTGGAAGGCCAGCGAACCTAGAATATGATGCTGGACCAGAAGACGCCTGTACACGGGCTATGTATAGCCAGAACATTATTGCCGTGCCAAGATGTGCCAGTGAGGCTGGGCAACCTGACGGACACCGATAACGACATTCAGGCTGGGACGGAGTTGGGGACGGGTGTGCCGGTACCGACGCACATCTGGGGCCCCGCCTGGAGGTCTACTGGTAAAGGCGGCCCACAACCTGAGCAGAACAGCTGGACAAAGTTTGACAACTGCTGAGAACATACAAGCGAGTCTTCAGCCAAGATAACAGTGACTACGGTCGCACGGACAAAGTTGTTCACCGCATCGACTCCGGAGACCCCCGGCCTATTCATGAACCACCTAGACGCGTTCCGCTAGCGAAACAAGGGATGGTATGAGACATGCTGGAGGACATAAGATCCAGGGGAGTGATTGAAGAGTCTGACAGCCCTTGGTGTAGTCTTGGTGACAAAGAAGAACGGTGAGCTACGCTTCTGCGTGCACAACAGGAAGCTGAACGCTGTCACCCGGAAGGATTGTTTCCCCTTTTCTCTGATTGACGACACCCGTGGACACGCTAGCTGGTGCTCAGTGGTTTTCGACCCTGGACCTGAAGTCGGGCTACTGGCAGGTAGCTCTAGACCCGAGAGACAAGGAGCAGACCGCATTCTCGACAGGCCAAGAATTCTGGCAGTTCAAAGTTATGCCCTTTGGCCTCTGCAAGCACCAGCTACCTTCCAACGCCTAATGGAGTCAGTGATTAGAGGACTGACTTATGACGCCTGCCTGCTTTACCTGGACGTCATTATCATCATCGTCGGCAATACTTTCGAAGACTATCTTGAGAATCTGAACAAGGTGCTACAGAGACTGCAGGTGACCAACTTGAAAAAATATGTAGTGTTTAACGCCCGCTTTTACTACATACGGCACCGCAGGTGATGACACTGATGAAACATGAGGTGAAGATGGAGCACCTTTGGAATGAGATTGCGGGGGAAACCGGTGATCCCGAAGAAAAACCCCAGCGCCGTGTTGTCCACCACAAATCTCACTTTGCGGTCGCCTAGTAACGAACCTGGGCCGCCTAGGTGAGAGCCAAGCGGTCTAACCACTGAGCCACGGTGTGGCCGACCAACTTGAAGCTGAACGCGAAGAAGTGCCAGCTCTTCCGCAAGGAAGTCAACTGCTTGGGACACATAATCTCACCAACCGGAGGGGCCACAGACCCTGCGAAGACACAGGCCGTGAGAGATTGGCCTCGGCCAAATGATAAGCGAGAGTTGCGCAGTTTTCTGGGGCTGTGCAGTTATCGTCGCTTCATAAAGTGGTTCTCCAACATCGCGCAGCCCCTCAGTCCACCTGATAGAGGAACACTGACCTTATGTGTGGGCGGAGGACGCCGAAGGCGCTTTCCCGCTCCTGAAGAAGAGGAAGGCACTGTGCAGTGTTCCTATTCTGGGATTTCCACAACCAGGCGGCGCTTTCATTGTGGACACTGACGCCAGCGACCATTGCATTGGTGGCGTCCTATCGCAAATCCAGGACGGCCATGAGCAGGTGATAGCTTACTACCGCAAGACGCTATTCAAGGAAGAGAAGAACAACTGTGTCACCCGACGAGAGTTACTGGCGGTAGTAAAGACATTGTAGCACTTCCATAAGTACCTGTATGGTCAGCCATTCCACCTGAGGCCAGACGATTCCGCCCTAACCTGGCTACTGAGCCTTAGAAACCTGGAAGGCCAGACAGCACGTTGGGTTCAGAGGCTGCAAGAGTACGACTTCACCTCTGAACATCGTAGAGGGAAGAGCCACGGCAATGCAGACGCTATGTCCCAGAGAGCCTGTCCAGAGGAGTGCGGCCACAGCACAAGAGTGGAAGAGAAGGGGCGTGTCGCAGCAGTCCGAGTAGTGACGGCGGTGCCTGCAGGAGGCTAGGATAGCGCAGGCCTGAGGAGGGAGCAGCAGCCGGACGCCGACTTGCGTTACTTAATGAGAGCCATCTAGGCAGCATAGATAGATTTTCGATACCAAACTACGCGATATATAGATCAGACAGAAACAGGAGGGGTGGAGGAACAGCCGTAGTTATCCAAACAAGTTTAAGTCACCACCAAGTGTACATTCCACAAATCGATTAGAAGCAACTGCGGTTAAAGTAAACACTTTCAATTCAGAAATTATCCTAATAGTGATTTACAATCCACCTGGAGACATCGATACCGATGATGTCCAAGAAATCATGCAATCAGGTCCAAAAGTAATTGCGGCAGGGGATTATAACTGTAACCATAATACCTGGCACAGCACAAACCCCAACCCACAAGGAACCATACTTCTTAACTTCATAAACACCACTAATTACCTTATTGCGGGGCCAGAAGAGCCCACTCACATTCCACACATTAATAATCACGCTCCAGACATACTAGACTTAGCTATTCTCAAAAATGTCCCATACAACGTTGAAAGCAGGGTAATCTATGACCTCACCTCAGACCACCTACCGGTGCTCCTAAAAGTCTCACTCCCACTAAGATTCAAACAAGAAGCCCCTGCCCTGAACTATAACTTAGTGAACTGGGAAGAATTCCAAACTGTAGTAGAAAAATAAATTCCGGAAATAGATATAAATACAAACGAAAAACAGGATGAAGCAATACATAAATTATAACTAACGATCAAAGTAGCGACCACTATGTGCGTTCCACTTAGATATAAACGAACGGAAAACTCCCAATATCCTATCGACATTAAAATATTACACCAACGCCGAAACCGCCTAAGACGGAAATGGCAAAGAACTCGAAACGCTATTCACCAGCAGGACTATTTACAAGCCAGGGCAGAAATAACCGCAACAACTAGAGAATTTATAAGAAACGAATGGAACCAAAACCTTGATAGGTTAAACCCCAACTCAAACTCGGTTTGGCGGATAGCTAAATGTCTGACTAGAACAAAAACTAACATACCTCCACTCATACACAACAATGCGATCGCTGAAACACCCCAGGCAAAAGCAGATGCCTTTGCAAACATTAGAAAGCATCTTCACGCCAAACCCCGTGGAGGGACAAGAAAACCAAATAATTATCCAATCAATTGAAGACGAAATTAACAATGCAATTTACACCACACACAATAAAATGCGAAAATCGAATCCAGGTGAAATCGGATGGATTATTAAGCACCTGCGAAACAAAAGGGCCCCGGGGACAGATAAAATACCTAACTTAGTTCTCAAAAATCTTCCACGCGGAGCCCTGAAACTCCTCTCGAGTATATACAGCTACACGTTAGAAAAGGGCAGATTTCCGCCTCAATGGAAACTAGCAAACATAGTAATGATTCCAAAGCCGAACAAAAACCTCGCTTCGTCTATCAACTACAGGCCCATTAGCCTACTAAACACACTTGGTAAGGTTCTAGAAAAAATCATTCTAAAAAGGTTGAATACACACATAATCATGAATAACTTACTAATATCTGAACAATTTGGTTTTAGAGCTCATCACTCGACAACTCAGCAGCTCTTACGCCTAACAGAGCAAATCTCTAAAGGATACGACACTAACAGATCGACAGGTGTCCTATTTTTGGATATTGAACGCGCCTTCGATAAAGTCTGGCACGCAGGACTCGTCCATAAACTAATATCGTACAACTTCACTGACACCGCGATTACCCTAATTGGGGAGTATCTGAGCGCTTGGGAACTCCGAGTAACAGTGGAGGAATCATCCTCCTCCCGCAGGCCCATTAGGGCTGGAGTCCCCGAGGGAGTTTACTCGGACCTGCATTATTCAATATATACGTTAATGACATGCCAGAACTCACACGTACGGAAAAATACATTTACGCGGATGACACAGCGCTAGTGACTCAGTCCACACAACCTCGAATTATACATTTAAGAATGCAGGACGCTCTTTACGACCTAGAACCCTGGTTCAAAAACTGGCGTATCAAGATAAACTCCAATAAATGTCAATCCATAATCTTCACGAAGAGATTACAGCATAGATACCCTAGACATGCGCAACCACCCCTGACATACTGTGGCGAAAGAATCCAATGGACAGACAAAGTTACCTACTGAGGTGTCACAATGGACCAACGCCTGACATGTAAAAAACACAATAATGTCAGAGTAAAGGCAAACGGACAACTGGATAGACTCTTCCCCACGATTAACTTAAATAGTCAATTGAAACTTAACATGGGTCTTACACTCTATAAAACTTTATTTCGACCAATTATTACATACAAAGCCCCCTCTGGGGATGCGCTGCCAAAACACACATAAACCGACTTCAGACGCTACGAAACAGAATTCTAAGAATAATCGCGAAGCTGCCCCCGGTTGCTCCGGCGTTTCAGCTACACGAAGAATTAAAAATACACACCATCGAACAATTTATGAAATCACTAAGCTTCAACCTTTACGACAAAAAAGATAAAAACCCAAACCCACTTATACGAGATCTTGGCACATACAACACGCAACATGACACACATAGAAGACCACTGTCACTTTTTGACAGAACACTTGGCCTGGGGGAACCAGAAATTGATATACAAGACTTCCTAAACACCTTAGTACAACCTTAAAATCCAGCCATGGCTATGGGTCTCTATTCATCTGACGAGTGGCCCTTGAAGTCCCTGCTATCTAGCGGGGCGGTCCTGGGGTAGGGCGCCCCCAAACGTACAATTTAGACAAGCCAATGTTACACGGCAAATGAGCTCACACTTAAATACCTAATAAATACACTAATTATAGAATGTAGGACAGGGATTGACCTACAATCCTAAGTATTAATAGGACTCACAGCCTGCAATGCAAGCGTAGACATTAATTACACTTACTTCAATACACTAATTACTAAATATGACGTAGGGCTCGCACGTACGGCCCTGAGTAACATAGTCCAAGCACTAATGACTTCGTCCTCTCTCTCCGGACTGCGATAGCACATAATCTTTCTTAGGACCAAGTCTCCAGCTGGAGACAGCGAATTTCCAGACACTACCACACCTTAAATTCCAAGGGCACGAGCAGGGCCTCGGTCATGCTCATGCCCTGGCGCCTTCTCTCCTAGTCCAGGCCACCGCCTGACCATTGGATCCTCACCATGAATCCGCAGGTGCAATTGCGGTACTGCTGCACATCCTCTCCCGAATACTCACCGGTGGAGGTTTTTAGTGGGTAGGGCTGGTGGTTCGAATCCCCCAGAGGAGTCCCAAACTCCAATCCCAGATTTAGTGCGTAAAGACATTTTTCCTCCACTCGAAAAAAAAATGGAGCCACTCTTGAGAGAAGTGGAGGAAGGGATAAGACCGACATGTGAGCACATCGCACAATGGAGCACCACATAGAAGTCGTGCTGGGTCCAATGGGACTCGTTGAAGATCAGAGAGGGCGTGCTGTTCCGGGTATGGGAATCACCCGATGGGAAGACGCAGAAAGAACATTTGGTGCTTCCCCGAGGTAAGGTCCCAATACTAATTAAAATGTCATTAGAAAACAGAATTTACTTGCGGTATAACACGAACAGCATACATAAATGAAAAAAACTGAAGCGAGGTGAATCTTGTAAACTTCAAATAGATTACGTAGAAAATGAAGCTAGCTACAGTGAAGCAACAAATATTACACATATACAAGTTTCCTGGAAATATCCTGGTGTCCTTTCAGTCGCTCTAACCCATTGAGCTACCATGGTCAACGTGTCGTCCTGACATTAAATTCTCCACTTGACTCATATATTTCCCCGGTAACCCACTAGGGGCTCTCGCATTCGAGATACACCGTTTGTGGCGACTTACTATCGTAAGTACTTGAGTCCCAGGCTTCATCATTTAACTCGTTATTATTTTAGTTAATTGATGGAAATTAATCATTTCTTCACATTGGCATATATATGCATGAAAAAGTCAATGCCATGGCCGGGATTTGAACCATGGATCGCCTGGTTTCCGTCCAGTCGCTCTAACCCATTGAGCTACTATGGCCAGCTTACCGTCATGACATTAAATTCTCCATTTGACTCGTATATTTACGAGTACTTACGATACTAAGTCGCCACAAATGGTGTATCTCGGATGCGAGAGCCCCTATTGGTCATACTTCTGAAGATTCAAATTAACTGCACTCGCTAAAACATAAAGTGAAAATTTTCAGCATTAGTGTATTAGTGTGAAATTTAAACTAATTTAATGTATATATTTTAGTTACAAACTACTTAATTGTGCTTTTGTTGTACAGTCACTTTATGCTGTATATTATTACGTATTCCAGGAGCATCAGAACAACAAACTCTAGATACATTTAGTACGTTGTAATTAACACTGATCACTAGTCAGTACAGAAATACATAGAAATGTGAATAAGCTGTCATAAGAATATTAAGACTTTAGTATTTTTTGCAAGCAAGGTGAGTTAAATGTTAGTAAAGATAAGAAATAATTTAAAGTTATTTATGGTGGAAAGACATACACCTATTGACAAAAAAATTAAAAAAGAAAATGGTGAAAGACGGGTTTCAAAATGTTTTTATAATTCTTTATACCCCAAAACCAGTGTTTTCGGTAACATTTTGATATTGAATTTATGAGTGGAATGCTATACCTTCTCCATTATATACGTGAAGAAATTAAAAACGGGATGTAAAGAAAAAGACAATGCGAAGCTGTTCCCAGCCGCCGGATGGGTTTCGCGCAAACCAAAGGAACACGCACGCACGCACGCAGGCACACACACACACACACACACACACACACACACACACACACACACACACACACACATGTATATATGTATGTAAACGTTTAGCCCGTAAGCCGGGCCCCACTGTTCCGGCACCAGGCCACTCTCTCAACAAAGCTAAACTAAGCTAAACGGGATGTATGGAATAATCTGTAAGTTACTATATTACAGTTATATTTTCCAATCATGTTCATCTCAAACGGCAATGTGTATTCCCTCGGAAGTTTTAGTTGTGTTTAAAACATTTTCAAAAATTATACGTTAGAATACCTATATTATTTATAGTAAATTAAAGCAGTATTATTATATAACAAACTACCCCATGGCATTAAAAGTATAACATCGGAAAAAAAGGTTTAAACTGATTGCAAAATCATTTTTAAGAGAAGGTTGCTATTATTCAGTGGAAGAATACTTAAAACATGATCAACATATCAATGCTTCCCAAAATGATGTTTGTGAATAAATACCTGTGCAACTTCGGAGGTGATACTTGTAATATTCAGAAAAGCTGTAAAAAATATCCCACTAAAAGTAATGTCACAGACAACAGATGAGTTTCTAAGAAGTAAAATTAAATAATAAAGTAAATATTGTTTTTTTTTGGGTAAAAATTATGTCTCTTACAGCCTAGTTCTTAAAAATGTAATACATTAAACTGTTATGTGACCTAAGGTGCCTTATTCTTAATTACTATTTGTATTATTATTCTGTTAATTACTACTGCATTACTTTAATCGCTATTGTATTATTTAACTACTATTGAATTATTTAATTACTATTGTATTATTCATAATTGTATTACTCATAAGAAATGTATTGTTCTTATGGGTACAAATTTGACGAAGCCATGAATATTGTATATTCCTAGGGTGAATAAATCTATCTATCTAATATTCACAATGGAATGAACTCATTACTGATCAGGTCCCATGGCACTGCCACTATGAGGTAAGACTGCAGCAGTAGCATAAATCTGGCAGGCTGTTTGGAACAGCCCGAAGGGTGGTCAAATCGTGTACCTGCTCTGGGAAGAGCTTAACCACGTAGTGACGGGATGTGGATTTTGCAGGATGACGTGTGTGTTTTAAGTGGGGTTAGTGTAGGGAGGTAGCTTTTGCTCCTCAGGGAATGATGAACCGGGTGCTACGGACAGCGAGCACCGCTGGTGGGTTAGTTAATAAACTAGGAAGAAGGTATGTTTAATTTTGAATATTCCAATTAACAATTTTGGAGTAGCTGAAATTTAATTTAGGCTGGAATGGAGAGATCAATCTAATATTCACAATGGAATGAACTCATTACTGATCAGGTCCCATGGCACTGCCACTATGAGGTAAGACTGATCATTCACGATAAGTAATGTTTGTTTCTGTAATGTTTATAACAGTATATTATGGTTGGTTTAAGATAATAGATCATTTTAAATAACCTCCAAAGTTTTTGTACTATATTTTATAATGGATCCAAAATTAAGTGACCTATTTAGAGGTTAAGCAGCATCTAAGCATTACGAGATTAATGAACTGTATATAAAAAAATACTGATGCACAAAACAAACCTGCTATTTTATGTTCCGTAGGATGACACACATGTCAACATTGTTTTGTGGCCATCTTCAGAAGACTGCATGTTTGGATATTGTAAGTATTCAAATTTTTACAATTCTTTTCCTTCATTATTTAGCGTTGCTGTTTAGTTTGTTACCATGAATACATATGTAAATACTGTTACAGCATGTTATACGTAAGTAATGTCTTATTGCCTAATTTGAAACCATTTCGAAGTAACAGTTTATCATTTGTAACATAATTTGTAGAACAGTTTGACCAAACGTTCCAATAAGCGACATTGTCCCGTTTTTCATAGTAACTGTCCCGAAAAATTGCTACAGAACGCTCAAAAAGTCTCGTAATCCAGTTCTTAAAACACATTTTTACGCATTTCAAGAAGCTTTTAGACCTCTAAAAGCACTCAGTAATACTTAAAAATGATATTCATTTTGTTTTATTAAAAACTTCATGCATATAATATTTAAAAATATATATCTGATTCTTCTGATAAGTAATTAAAAATATTGTGACTTTGTGGGTTCGTGAAAATCAAAAGTCGAGGCTTCAAATACAAAAATTGCACTTTATTTCCCTAGCAAATACATTCGTCACATCACAATTTGCTAGCTAACCTAAAACTTTTATTTTTCCAACTCTACCTTCAACTGTCCGTCGCTACCGGTAACGATCGGCCATCACTTTTCATCGGCTTTGCGAGCCTACCACCAGGGTGACACTGCTCCCTCCTCAAGGCTGGTCGTCCCGAACAGCGCCTTCGTAGCGGGCCAGGCGATCCAGGTGTACCACCAACATCTTTCCCTCGGGGCAACTTCTGGATGCGGTAGACCACGTCGTTAATCCTCCTCACCACACGGTACGGTCCTTGCCATGGCTGCTGAAGCTTCGGGCAGCGTCCCTTGGTCCGGGTCGGGCGGTACAACCAGACCAGGTCACCTTGCTGGAACCCTTGGCTGTTGGCTTGCCTGTCGTATCGGGTTTTCATGCGGTCGCTCGCCTTCTGAATGTTCTGGCGAGCCATATCGTGCATGTCGTGGAGGTGGTCCACCAAGTTCTCCACATCCCTCAAGAGTGGCCCCAAGTCTGCGTCCGCCAGCTGCTCCCTCCTCAGGCCTGCGCTATCCCAGCCATCTGCAGGCACTGCCGTGACTACTCGAACTGCTGCGGCACGCTCCTTCCCCTCCACTCTTGTGCATTGGCAGCACTCTTCTGGACAGGGTCTTCGGGACATAGCGTCCGCGTTACCGTGACTCTTCCCTCTGCGATGTTCCGAGGTGAAGTCGTACTCCTGCTGCCTCTGGACCACACCTGCTGTCTGGCCTTCCGGTCGCGCCGTCACTATCACTTCGCTCCTCGCGGGGACAACCACCTCTTCGCTCAAGACGACCCTGCCAATTCCAAGGCGCTCTTCTGGTTGACGGAGTATAACCTCTTCTCCGTTGAGCCTCAGGACCTTCCTGCCGACGTCGACCGTCGCCTCGTGGCTCCTGAGGGCATCCAGTCCCAGAATCACCTCCTCAGCCACCTTCGCGACGAACACCCACAGACGCACGGCACTCCGTCCCAAGTTCAGCTCCAGTAGGGCCTCCTTCTCCACAGGCATGGTGTCGCCCGATGCTGTCACAAGCTCGTATGGTCGGCTCGGCTTCCTTGTCGGCAAACCCTTCGCCACGTCAGGTCTGATGATGGTCACGGCCGCCCTGGTGTCCACCAGCACGGGGCACGGCTTTCCTCTTACCCAGCCGTCCGCGATGAGGTTGTCATCCATCCGCCGGCTGACGGCGCGGATTGTCACTCGAGGGGATGGAGGTAATGGCGCCGACGTGCCCCTCTCCACGACGGCCCTTACTCGTTTTCCGGCTGCTCTTCCTGGTGTGGGCAGTCTCTCCGCAGGTGTCCGGGCTGTCCACACCCCCAACACAGGCCACTAGGTGTTCGCCGGCGTCCCTCAGCTGGTCTTCTGTCTCTGGCGTAGCGGACACTCCTCGTTCTCGACGTCGGGATAGATGCTATCTTGGCCGCCTCCATCCTTAATGCCGCTGTCAGCGCCTCGTGGATGGTTTTATAATCGCCGAGCATTAGGCGCTGACGAATCTCCGTGTCCCGTACCCGGTCGACAAAGTTGTAGGCGGCTTCCCGGGATACGAACTCCAGTGGCAGGTCAACCAAGGCCTTGCTAGCCAGCTGCTCGATCGCTATGGCGAACTCCTGCAGCGTCTCCCCCGGCTGCTGCGACCTTGCCTTTAGCTGGCTGCGGTATGCTGCGGCTAAGCGGTGGTTCCCGAAGCGATTCTCCAGGGCCTCCCAGATGTCCTTGGGCGCCGCCGTCGTCTGCACGGCGTTTAGGATTTCCGCGGCCCGTCCCTGGATGCTGGCTATTAACTGTGTGGCCTCCTCCTCCGGTGACCATCTGTTGTGCTTGGCCACTGTGTCGAACTGGCGGCGGAAGACCTCGAATGTTGACGCGCCGTCATATTTCGGAGGTTTGACGCGCACCGATGTTGTGTCGCGTCCCGGTGCGTCAGCCTTCAAATCCTTCAGTCCCCTGCCGACGACGTCCTCCACTATGGCGTTCAGGGACTTGACGCTGCTGTGGGCCTTTCCCTCCAGGTTGTTTACGCGGTTCGCGAGGTCTTCGACGTCTTCAACCATGGCGTTCAGGGACTTGGCGTTATTGTCGGCCTTTTCCTCTAGGTCATTGAAGCGGTTAGCCAGGTCCTCGACGCGCTCGTCCACTTGGCCCATCCGCTTGCCCAGCTCCGTCACGTCATCCCTCACGCCGGCCAACTGTTCCTCAAATTTTGCGGCGAGGACCTCGTTCGCCTCCTTCATTTCCGTGGCCAGACTGTCGTTCACTGCCTTCATTTCTGTGGTCAATTCGGTCTTTATTTCTTTCAACTCTGCGGCCAGGTTGTTATTTGCCGCTTCTGTTTTTGTTGTTAACTCGTTCATCTTCGCGGCCAAGTTGTTATTTGCCGCTTCCGACTTCGCTGTTAATTCGTTCATCTTCTGCAAAAGCATTTCCAATGCCGATTCCATTGCCATAACGGTGATGTTGTTGTCCCGCTTTCTGACACCAGTTGTGACTTTGTGGGTTCGTGAAAATCAAAAGTCGAGGTTTCAAATACAAAAACTGCACTTTATTTCCCTAGCAAATACATTCGTCACATCACAATTTGCTAGCTAACCTAAAATGTTTATTTTTCCAAATCTACCTTCAACTGTCCGTCGCTACCGGTAACGATCGGCCATCATTTTTCATCGGCTTTGCGAGCCTACCACCAGGGTGACAATATTGTAGAAATAAATCAGTGTAGATAGTCTTTGCTTTTATCAATTTTACTCACAGTAAATTGTTTATCAGGTTAACAACATGTAGGTACTAATGCAATTATAAACACTTTAAATTAAAAACTAAAACCTTGGTATATTTGAAAAGGACCTTCCTAGAGCCCATTTGTTTGTAAACTGATTTTTTCCAAAAGAGATTTGGTCACGTTAATGTAGAGGAATAGTTATGTATCTGTTTATGTAATGATAACATAATTGACAAGTGAATGCATCATTAGCCAAGTATGATTGCTTCACGTCAGATTAGTTCATAATTTCTTTTTAAACAAACATGTTAAATGTAAGAACTTTTTTGTTTTCATTTTTTATATATTACATGTATTTATTAAGACTTAGATTTATGTTTATATAGGTTGGTGAATGCAGTTAAGACATGCACTGTTAGATGAAACAACAATTGTGAAATGGAGACCAAAATACAAATCAAAGAAGAGGATTGTTTCTCAAGTGACTTAGCAGATACTCACACTGTGCTTGTGGGCAATGATGGTGACATAACAATCAAAACTGAAGTTCAGTCATCCACTCCTTTTTTAGACTTAGGTTTAAAGGAGGAGGAAACCAAGATTAAGTCAGAGATTATTACAAGTAGCAACATCTGTGAAACAAATAATGAAACTGAAATTAAAGAACAGACTATCTTTTTGAAGTTACCTTCAGAGAATGAGGGAGAATTTCTTCAAGAAGATTCTGTAATGAAGTTCAAGAAATGTGGCAGTGATCAGGGAATGTATAACAAGTTAGAAATTCAAGAAGAATGTTTGGTGCAGGAAATACAAATTTCAGCAGATTGTGATGAAATTAAGGTAAGATTTAGATTCAAATATCTACTCCTTTATTTTTTTTTTCAAAATATTTGTGTTATATTTTAATGGGAATATATGCTTTAGAATGATCACACTAATATGTTAATATTTATTAATACACTTATACAAAGTTCTCTAGCTGCACAATATTAAGTGAAGTTCTTGAAAGTTCTAATTGGTCTGTGATTTACACCAGGTTCTACTGCATAGTTACCAGAATGTTTAAATAATACAGATAACTAAAACAAAAACTGTTATGTTGATTTCTGAAATCTGTAAGGTAGTTTGTAATTTTCACTATGTGTAATGATATAAATTTACACAGGTCCATTTAGTTCAGTAGGATTTATTTTTGTGAAAAGAGGTAAAAATAATTGTGGCAAAAATTTTTAAGGTTATAAAAGATATTTTTGTCAGCTTCTAAAACTGATGTTTTTGAAGTTTTGCAATATGTATACAAAAGTATTCTTTTATTGCAATGTTTAGTTAAATTAAAGGAAACTTTGGTAATATGAAATCTCTTCCCCTTCAGAAATAATTGTTTAAGATTTTAATCATCGTTTCTATCCCTTATGGTTGGAGGTCACTAAAATCCTGCCTTGTTTGTTAAGATAAACTTGTCGCTGCTTTCCCTCCTGCATGATGCCCTTGCCATTTAGTAGCAATTTCAGCTCGAAAATGCATTGGCACCATACCTTGCTCGGCTGTGTAAGTTGCAGTCAGTCAAGTGCTTCTCTTGATACAGTAAACATAATGTGTCAGTTTCCACTAAAAGAACATGTGTTTATTTGCTCAAGTTGTACTTGGGAAGCCAGCCAAGTGAAAAGACGATTAGAAATCGATGTTTAGGGAGTGTGCATCGCTCCAATCATCAGGATATTTATTAAATGTTATAAACTCAAATGAAACACTGAATATAACACCAATATAAACAAAGACAAAACACTATGAAAATTTGCATTACAGAACAAAAGACTGTTTTCCGTAACTTAAATACCAAGTCAGGAGATGGTGTGAGTATAGAAAGTTGATTTAGTCAAAGAAACGTAACTACTTAACTTGATTGTCAAGCCGTATTGATCTGTGCTTCTTAGGTTGACGGATTTCCATTTTAAGGCCGGTTTCCAAGAGGTGCTGAACTGAAATCCAGCATCACGATTAAGCTTGCTCCTCTCGGAGGAAATGGCCAAAGCCTCTTTAGTTCTCCGCTTCCAGTAACTGTTGCATTTTGCCAAGATTGTCATCTCCCGAAAGTTGGCTCTATGTTCATTATCAAAACAATGCTCTGCCAGCCCAGACTTCTCATGCTGCATTAAGCGAATGCTCCATGCATGTTCGTTTATTCTGGTAGCGCTGGTCCTTCCGGTTTGTCCTATATGCGGTGTCCCACATTCACAGGAAATGCGGTACACTCCTGGAACTTGGAAGTCCAGTTTGTCTTTCATTGGCCTCAACAGATCTTTAATCTTGGGAGGTGGTTTGTGCATGGTCTTGATATCTTTGGCGAGAATTCTGTTGCTTCTGCCAGATAGGTTGCTGGTAAATGGGATGCAGGCTGTAGTGGTAGGCTGATCTGATGCTTGCTATATTACAGGTTTCCCTTTCCTAGCTTTCGTCATAGCAACCTATCCTTGGCAAGTGTCCAGCTGTCCAGGCAAGCACCCAGCTGTGGCCTGTCGCAGGAGCACAACTATGCCACATGGTGACAGTATGCTGTCATTGAATTCCTCGTTAAAGAAAAAAAAATTGCTGCTGAAGTTAACTACAGACTGTAATGTGGCTATGGAGAGGTCTGCATGGGCACCATCAGTGTTAGGATATGGCTGACTATTTCATCCATGAGATGAAAACACAAATATTCAAATGAACCTTCTAGGAGTCACTCTTGAACTGCTGAGTTTCATTAAGTAAATTTGAAACAATCGTGCGATGAAACAAAGTACTCGAAAGAAGCACTCCCTACCAACTCTATACACAAATGGTATCAACAGTTGATAACCACGGAATGCCTGCATAAGGTCACATGAATAGGCCAGCTGAGAGTGCCAGAAGAAACAGTTGACCATTTGTAAGCTAGCCTCACATGCAGCCCACAAAAATCAACTCATTGAGTCAGTAGAAAATTGAACATCCTGCCTTTGAATGTTTGGAATGTGTTAAAGAAAAAAACTCAAGGTACATCCTACCATTTGCACCTGTTACAAGCATTATCACTTGAGGACAAATTGAAATGCTTTGAAATTTTGTAGCAGTTTCCAGGAGGCATGGAACACAATAAGTTTTGTGATAAAATTGTTTTGAATGAGGAAGCAGCATTCTTTCTGAGTGGTAAAATGAACAGCACAATGTAAGGATTTAGAGAACTGAAAAGCCCCATTTCGTCATGCCATACCTTCATGATTCACCTGAACTGAATGTTTTCTGCATGGTATCACAGTCTAAAATTTACAGTACCTTCTTCTGCAGTAATAAACTGATTACAGGACACATCTACCTGGTGTTTTGGAGAACTAGCTCATGTCACAGTTGCAGACTGATACCATCATCTACTAACACGATGGTGCTCCACCATGATCTTTATAACTTGCTGTACACCATACTTCAAGCTCAGTAGATAGGTCATACTGAAAAGGAAGATAATGCACTCATGTCATATGCTCCACACTCTCCTTACCTCACCATAGTAACTTTTTCGTATGGGGTTATGTGAAGGATGTATTTTACACACTACCATTACCTGCTGATCTACGAGAAATATGGGTCTGCATCATCAATGTGTTTGGTGAAATTAACAGGGACATGTTATGTTGAATGTGGCCTGAACTTGATTTATGGAGTTGATATTTGTTAAGTCACTTGTGAAGTGTGTATTGAGCTATTAAAAAAAGCTTTATTAGTTGCATATCTGAGTATACAGTGTTTGTAGATTTCAGACAAATAATAATGCTCTAATAATTGAAACCGCTCAGATTATTTGTGCACACCATGTACTTCCAGTAGTTTGATATGTAGTGCAAGAAATTAAAAATTCAGGTTATTGAGAATTTTATGCTCACTGGAAACCACATTTATTGAACAAAGACCACAAACTTCAGAGAAGAAGCATCACCTGATATTTCAAAACAAAGACAAATGCTTTTTGACAAGTTCTGTGACAGGCAATTGAACCGCAATTATGGCCGACGATGGGAAAATGGTGGGATGGTGTTCCCGAAGTTCTATTTGTAGCCGTATTACTATAAACGTGTTGATGGTGAGGGATGAAGATGTACTCGTAGTGATATTCTCGTTGTGGTGTCCTTTGTAGCTCCGGTTTGTGTGAGATCTTCTCTTGATTGTGGTCTCGGATACTTGGATTGTGAAACTCAATGTTAAGGAAATAAAATAAGTGGTTGTAAGTTTTTCTTTAATTTAAACTCGCTACAATTCACAACAGGTACGATGATCAAACATATTCTCATACAATTCTGATTATTACGATCCTAACACAATCATTTTCTTAGATTTCTGTTGTCTTTACACACACAGAATTTCTTCGCTTTTCAGATATTAGTTTTCTGAAAATAAGGTTGCACTATATCGAAACTTCAATATATCGATGATGAATAATTAGCACAGCTCATGCAATGGTAAGCAGACACATCTGCTCACTCTTCGATCAGGACACAAAAGACACTTTCTTGTCCTCTTCGTTTATTGACTTTTTTCCTCATTACCATGGTAACAAGATGATATAGTCTACATCACTTTTTCATGTGGCCAGTACACTAACTTTGAATTATTTAATTTTCAGATTTTCCAAATATAAAATCCTAAAAACAATTTTCTTTTATAATTTTATCTTTCTATTTAACTCATGATATTTACCATTTATCTAGATTTGATATTAACATTTATCTATACAGGTTTGTGACCTACGTTATTCGGTCACGGCCACCTATAACTGATACAAATTCAAAACAAAACTCTTATTATTGTAAACATATCAATATTGGACTTTGTGGGCTCGTAGAATTAAAGTACAATTTACAGAAATTCAAATTGTTCTTTATTTGAATAGAAATTACACTCACAGTGATAGTAATACGTCACATACACAATCACAATCTACCAAGGTCGATGACCATAAACACAGCGTTCTGATTACACCTGTTTACAACATCAGCTCTCGTTACAACACTTTACAACTGTTTACTCTTGTTTTCGACTCCTGCGCTGTTTATGTCTGCTCGATCACTAGCCATGGCTTCTTTTTATACACCCATTCATGAATGCCAAGCTGTTATAGAATGTACTCTAAGCTGCCGTGCTAGCAGTCCCGGGTTCGATTCCCAGTGGTGGGGATGGGAATTTTTCTCCAACCAAGATAATTCCACATCTTCCCCAGATTCTGGGAGTATGAATGAGTGTGAATGTGTGTGTGATCTAATGATTAAAACCTAACGAATACGAGTTAAGACCTTCAATATGTTCCAAAGGAGAAAGGCCGCCATATGACCATTGTAGTTGAAGGCGGGTATAAATGGAACAAGTAAAAAAAAAAATGTTCTGTAACATGTCACTATATAAAACACGAATTTTCGCCTTCTGGATGTTCTGACAAACCTTCTCATGTGTGTCGTGGAGATGGTCTACCAAGTCTGCATCCGCCAGCTGCTCCCTCCTCAGGCCTGCGCTATCCCTGCCATCCGCAGGCATTGCCTTTACCACTCGGATAGCTGCGGCGCGCTCCCTCTCTTCCACTGTTGTGCATTGGCCTTCCTTCAAGATGACCCTGCAGATTCCCAGGCGTTCTTCGGGTTGCCGGAGTATCACCTCTTCTCCATTGAACCGCAGGAACTTCCTGCCGACGACAACCGTTGCCTCGCGGCTCCTGAGGGCATCCAAACCAAGTATCACCTGCTCAGCCACCTTCGTGACGAACACCCACTGACGCACGGCACTCCGTCCCAAGGTCAACTTCAGTAGGGCTTTCTTCTCGACAAACAAGGTGTCACCCGATGCCGTCGGTCGGCTCGGCTAGCTTGTCGGCAAACCCTTGGCCACGTCAGGTCTGATGATGGTCACGGCTGCCCCAGTGTCCACCAGCACGCGGCATGGCTTCCCTCTCACCCAACCGATGAGGCTGTAATCCATACGCCGGCTGACGGCGCACAGTGTCACTCGAGATGGTGATGGCGCCGACATGCCTCTCTCCACGGCGCCCTTACTCATTTTCCGGCTGCTCTTCCTGGTGTGGGCAGTCTCTCTCCCGGTGTCGCGGCTGTCCACATCCCCAACACAGGCCACTAGGTCTTTGCCGGCGTCCCTCGACTGCTCTTCGGTCTCCGGTGTAGTGGATACTCCTGGCTCGCGACGTCGGGGTAGCCGTCACGTTGACCGCCTCCATGCTTACTGCTGCCGTTAGCGCCTCGTGGATGGTTTTGTAATCGCCGAGCATTAAGCGCTGATGAATCTCTGTGTATGGACTCGTGTCTTGAGTCCATAGGATCAGATTGGGGGGGCTTGTTAGTGTCTAGGTCTTGCCCTATGGAAAGCCCCCCGGCGCCTCGTGGGGCTTTTGGACAGCTCAGTAGCTCCCTGGTCGAAGGAGGACCAGGTTCTTGGTCCTACGGGTCCAGGACTAATGGGAGTAGAACCTCAGACATTAACCCGAAAAAGACATCGACAAAGGTGTAGGCAGCCTCTCGGGATACGAACCACCCGGCAAGCTGCTCGATTGCCAGGGCGAACTCCTGCAGCGTCTCCCCTGGCTGCTGCGACCTTGACTTCAGCTGGCTGCGGTACGCTGCGGCTAAGCGGTGGTTACCGAAGCGGTTCTCCAGGGCCTCCTAGATGTCCGTGGGCGCCGTCGCTGTCTGGACCGCGTTCAGGACTTCTGCGGCCCGTCCCTGGAGACTAGCTATGAGCTGTTCGGCCTCTTCCTCTGGTGACCACTTGTTGTGGTTGGCCACTGTGTCGAACTGGCGGCGGAGGACTTCGGAAGTTGTCGCGGCGTCGTATTTAGGAGGTTTGACGCGCGCAGATGTATCGCGTCCCGGCGCGTTGACCTTTAAATCCGTTAACCTCCTGCCAACGACGTCCTCCACCATGGCGTTCAGGGACTTTGTGTCGTTGTCGGTCTTTCCCTCCAGCGCGTTAACGCGGCTCGCCAGGTCTTCGATGCGCTCGCCCAATTCTGTGACGTCCTCCTTTACGCCAGCCAACAGCTCTTCAAACTTTGCGGCGAGGGCCTCATTCGCCGCTTTCATTTCCGTGGTCAGTTCGGTCATCTTCGCGGTCATTGTCGTGGCCAAGTTGTTTGCAGCTTCCCTCTTTGCAGCGAGATTGTCATTCGCCGTCTTTATTTCCTTCGGCTCGGCGATGAGGTTGTCGTTAGCCGTCTTCATTTCTTTCAGTTCCTCTGCCAGGTTGTTGTTTGTCGTTTCCGTCTTCGTTGTTAACTGGGCCATAATTTCTTCCATTTTCTCTAAAATCTCTTCCAATGCCGCGTCCATGGTCAAATATCCCATTCCTGACACCAATTTTGACTTTGTGGGCTTGTAGAATTAAAAGTCCAATTTGCAGAAATTCAAATCGTGCTTTATTTGCGTAGAAATAAACTCACAGTAGGAGTATTACATTAGATACCCAATCACAATCCACCAAGGTTGATGACCACAACAGCATTCTGATTACACCTGTTTACAACATCAGCTCTGTTCACGAGTGCTCGATCACTAGCCATGGTTTCTTTTTATACACCCATTCATGAATTCCAGACTGTTATAGAATGTTCTCTAACATGTCACCAGACAAAATACGAATGTTCTAGAATGTAACTATATCTGTGTCGGCAAGTCTTTTATCTCCGGTGCTATGTTTAGCTGCTTATGCAAGCTCTTTATCTTCGTGAAACAGTATTTGTCTGTTATCTATCTGCGCCAAACCTTTTATGGGTTTTGCCATGACAATATTAACCATAAGTAAATAAATTTAACGTTACTATGGCTTTTGACATAATAACTGCTTCACAATAAAATCTACTTACATCTTTATGAGCCTGAAATAAAGCAGGAGAGTAGAGTATGGTATGATATTACTTGAAGAAGAAGAAAAGAAATACATTGTAATCTTCTAGAAAAGTTAGATACTGATTTTTGGGATGTACAGGATAAACAAACTATAAATGCTGCCTTTTGTATCCAGAAACTTCTGAAGCTCCATCATGCATTGTGCAGCAAACTCCAGGTATAGATCATTATACAACATGATAATACATGTCCTTATACTGCTTGTGTCACTGTGTTGAAGATTAAGCTACTGGGGTGGAAAATTCTTCCATATGCTTTCTACAATCCCAATTTGGCACCCTCCGACTACAATATTTTCACTTCTGTTAAGACACAGTTGTGATGCCAAAGTTATGAAATGGATGGATTTTAAAAGGTAGTGTGTCAATGTCTTCAGATGCTGGAACAAGTTCTGCTGTAAATTATTTTGAAACTTGCAGAAAAATGGTAAAAATATGCATAAAGAAATGGAGACTATACTGAAATGTGACAGAAAAGTCTAACTTCAGATGATGTAAGGGGCATTCAAAACGAAACGAGCCGGAGTCTGTTATGCGCAAACCAGTGACAATGGTAATACCGTGGCGTGTGTAACGAAGTGTTGTTTTGACCAAAGGGTGGAAGTTCACAGTCCATCGCTAAAGGGCATGCGTGCATGTCACGTGACTATACACAGTTAGCAGCAGCATGCATCAATCATCCAACTTGCCATTCGTATTGCAAACAGTGAAATGGAGGCGTCAAAAGAAGAGCAAACAAGTGTTGTTCATATTCTGACAGCGGAAGGACTAGGGGGAACAGACATTGATGAATGTCACATGTGTACGGAAACACTGCAATACCCTTGCAGGGTCAAGGTGTGACACAAGCGTGCCAAGGAAGGACCGGTGATACACAGTCTGGAGCATCATACTGCATTACCGATAACATCGTCCTGCTGGTTGATGCATTCATTACCCAGGACCACCAATGATAGTGGCATGTTAAATGGCCTATTGTCTTGGTCATCTGCAACTCAAAGGCAGATTCTGTGACGTTGAGATTTTAGGATTCTGTGACGTTGCCGCATATGATTGCCTTGGTGCGCACAATGTTTAGACAGAAGAAAGCGCTGAAACTACCTAATTTAAATTGTTGGTATTTCTAACTAATGCAAACAGTTTTGAATGATACTCTGTTAAGGCAGTGTACAGATGAAAATGTTCAGCACTCTTTCAATTTATAAATCATCTGTCTTGGAGTTTTTCTTAGAAAGCGGGGATTAAGAGCAAGCAAGAGAAACCTAATATACAGTTCTGCATTAAACCTAATAGTTGACTCAACCATTTTTCTGAACACCCAAATAATAGAATTGTTTTTAAATGCTCAAAGGCTTTTCAAAACTAAGAACTCAGAACGTGCATTTTAACTTAGTGTACCTAATGTAGGCTTAATACACAAGTTACACTTATGAAGCTTAGAATGCTCAGCTGTACATTTTCTTAAGAAAGAGAGTAGTCATAGTTCTTTTGCCAACTTCATTAACGTCTAAGAGGGGGCCTCCATGTTCCCTCTCTTTTACAAAATATTGACGCAGTGCATGCACCAGTTCCCTTGCTTGCCCGCGTAGTGCAGATCCCCGTCCCACCATTGCCAACATTAAATTCTCCATTTGACTCATATATATATATATTGCCGGTAAATCACTAGTATTAGTCGTATTAGTTGTTTGTGGCAACTTACTATTGTCTCCCCCCAGGGGCCTACTTCGGTAGGTACGGGTTTGGCGCACCGGGGGGTCCCTAGCCAACAGTCTCCCTCATGTGGGCACCTCTTCGCGGTTGAGGGAGACGGTCAACAGGCCCACCCACGTGTAGGCCGTGCGTGGAGACCCGTGGAGAAGGATTTTATATTATTTTCTGGTTTGGGATTTGGTGAACGAGGTTTTTGGTATGTTTTGATTGATGTTTTTTATGTACGTGTATTTTTAATAGGTTTTGTTACACTTGTATAGTTTTTGGAAAGTTTTATATCTGGCTTTTGCCATCACTAGTTTTTTAAAAGGCGCTGATGTCCGCCGTAGTTGAGCGCCCTTATATATTGTGACTTTGTGGGTTCATGAAATAAAATTCGAGGTTACAAACACAAAAACTGCACTTTATTCTCGTAGCAAATACACTCTTCACAATTACAATTTGCTAGATAACCTAAAAACTGTTTATTTTTCAAACACTTCGCCCAAATGTCTGTCGCTTTCGGCAATGATCGGCCCCGAAGTTTCCCGAATCTCCACCGGCCATCATTTATTGATCGGCATCGCGAGTCTGCCGCCAGGGTAACGCTGCTCCCTCCTCAAGGCTGGTCGTCCCGAACAGCGCCTTCGTAGCGGGCCAGGCGATCCAGGTGTACCACCAACATCTTTCCTCGGGGCACCTTCTGGATGCGGTAGACCACGTTGTTAATCCTCTTCACCACACGCTACGGTCCTTGCCATGGCTGCTGAAGCTTCGGGCAGCGTCCCTTGGTCCGGGTCGGGCGGTACAACCAGACCAGGTCACCTTGCTGGAACCCTTGTCTGTGGCTTGCCTGTCGTATCGGGTTTTCATGCGGTCGCTCGCCTTCTGGATGTTCTGGCGAGCCATATCGTGCATGTCGTGGAGGTGAAACACCAGGTTCTCCACATCCCTCAAGAATGGCCCCAAGTCTGCGTCCGCCAGCTGCTCCCTCCTCAGACCTGCGCTATCCCAGCCATCCGCAGGCATTGCCGTGACTACTCGAACTGCTGCGGCACGCTCCTTCTCCTACACTCTTGTGCATTGGCCGCACTCTTCTGGGCAGGGTCTTCGAGACATAGCGTCCGCGTTACCGTGACTCTTCCCTCTACGATGTTCCGAGGTGAAGTCGTACTCCTGCAGCCTCTGAACCCAGCGTGCCGTCTGGCCTTCCGGTCGCGCCGTCACCATCACCTCGCTCCTCGCGGGTACAACCACGTGCTCGTTCAAGATGACCCTGCAAATTCCAAGCCGCTCTTCTGGTTGACGGAGTATAACCTCTTCTCCGTTGAGCCTCAGGACCTTCCGGCCGACGTCGACCGTCGCCTCGTGGCTCCTGAGGGTATCCAGTCCCAGAATCACCTCCTCAGCCACCTTCGCGACGAACACCCACAGAAGCACCGCACTCCGTCCCAAGGTCAGCTCCAGCAGGGCCTCCTTCTCCACAGGCATGGTGTCGCCTGATGCCGACACAAGCTCGTATGGTCGGCTCGGCTTCCTCGTCGGCAAACTGTTCGCCACGTCAGGTCTGATGATGGTCACGGCCTCCCCGGTGTCCACCAAGCACGCGGCACGGCTTTCCTCTTACCCAGCCGTCCGCGTTGAGGTTGTCATCCATCCGCCTGCTGACGGCGCGGATTGTCACTCGAGGGAATGGTGGTAATGGCGCCGACGCGCCCCTCTCCACGCCGGGCCTTACTCGTTCTTCCGGCTACTCTTCCTGGTGTGGGCAGTCTCTCTGCAGGTGTCCGGGCTGTCCACACCCCCAACACATGCCACTAGGTTTTCGCCGGCGTCCCTCAGCCGGTCTTCTGTCTCCGGCGTAGCCGACACTCCTCGTTCTTGACGTCGGGATAGATGCTACCTTGGCCGCCTCCATCCTTAATGCCGCTGTCAGCGCCTCGTGGATGGTTTTATAATCGCCGAGCATTAGGCGCTGACGAATCTCCGTGGCCCGTACCCCGTCGACAAAGATGTAGGCGACTTCCCGGGATACGAACTCCAGTGACAGGTCAACCAAGGCCTTGCTAGCTGGCTGCTCAATCGCTATGGCGAACTCCTGCAGCGTCTCCCTCGGCTGCTGTGACCTTGCCTTTAGTTGGCTGCGTTACGCTGCGCCTAAGCGGTGGTTCCCGAAACGATTCTCCAGGGCCTCCCAGATGTCCTTGGGCGCCGCCGTTGTCTGCACCGCGTTTAGGACTTCCGCGGCCCGTCCCTGGATGCTGGCTATTAGCTGTGTGGCCTCCTCCGGTGACCATCTGTTGTGCTTGGCCACTGTGTCGAACTGCCGGCGGAAGACCTCAAATGTTGACGCGACGTCATATTTCGGCGGTTTGACGCGCGCAGATGTTGTGTCGCGTCCCGGCGTGTCGGCCTTCAAATCCTTCAGTTTCCTGCCGACGACGTCCTCTACTATGGCGTTCAGGGACTTGACGCTGGTGTCGGCCTTTCCCTCCAGGTCGTCAACGCGGCTCGCCAGGTCCTCGACGCACTCGTCCACTTGGCCCATCCGCTTGCCCAGCTCCGTCATGTTATCCCTCACGCCGGCCAACTGTTGTTCAAACTTCACGGCAAGGGCCTCGTTTGCCGCTTTCATCTCCGTGGCCAGGCTGTCGTTCGCTGCCCTCATTTCTGTGGTCAGTTCGGCCACCTTTGCGGTCATTGTCGTGGCCAAGTTGTTATTTGCCGCTTCCGTCTTTGCTGTTATTTCCGCGGACAGGTTGCTATTTTCCGCTTCCGTCTTCGCTGTTATTTCCGCGGCCCGGTTGTTATTTGCCGCTTCCGTCTTCGCTGTTATTTCGGCTTTTAGTTCTTGCATCTTCTCGGCGATGTTGTCGTTGGCCGTCTTCATTTCTTCCATTTTGTGTAAAATCTTTTCAAGTGCCGATTCCATGGCCGTTATCCCACTCCTGACACCAATTGTGACTGTGGGTTCGTGAAATAACAGTCGAGGCTACAAACACAAAAACTGCACTTTATTCTCGTAGCAAATACACTCTTCACAATTACAATTTGCTAGATAACCTAAAAACTGTTTATTTTTCATACACTTCGCTCAACTGTCTGTCGCTTCTGGTAACGATCGGCCCCGAAGTTTCCCGAATCTCCACCGGCCATCATTTATTGATCGGCATCGCGAGTCTGCCGCCAGGGTAACAGGGTAACACTATATATATTGTGTTGTTACTATTGTGGGTACTTGAGTCCCAGCCTTTATCATTAAACCCTTATTATTTAATTGATGAAAATTAATCATTTCTTCACACTAGCTGTGTATAAGCTAATGTTCCTAATAGATAGTCCACATAAAAAATTCAATGCCACGCCCGGGATTTGAAACAGATCTCCTGGTTTCCATCCAGTTGCTCTTATGTTGGCCATGGTAGCTCAATGGGTAAGAGCGACTAGATAGAAACCGGGAGATCCCTGGTACTATAGGTAAACTTTGTAGTTAAACATTATTAATGAAAACTAAACAGATATAGATACTTCTGGTTATTGTAAAATAAAGAAGAGACTGCAATGTTGTGTTTCACTTATTATTCAACTAATACCAGAGAATACTTTTCAAGTGAATCAAAACTGTTGCTTACAAAGATAATAGGCTTAGCAGAATATTTAACTAACGATTTATAGATAAATATTTGATTTATTGTTACAGGATGAGAACTGCACTTCAGTAAAATACTTAAGGTAAGATTGTCAGTTGATTAATTTGATACAGATGTTATTTTAAAGGAAACATTGTGGTTGTTAGTTCTGTGGAACATATGGAAACAACACTCAACTTTTATTACAACTTTATTTTGTTAATGAGTACACCTTCAAACAGCTTAGCATATCACAATTTATACCAAGATAAATATGGTTATATAAAATTCTATATTAATGCAGAGGAATGAATGAAGCCTATTTATAAGGGGTGTTCAAAAAGAAATAAGCTGGAGTCTGGTATCCATAAACTAGTGACCTGATGGTAATATTGTCGGATGTGTAACGAAGTGTTGTTCTAACCAGAGCCTGGAAGTTCATAGCCCGTCGCTAGAGGGTGTGCGTTTCACATCACGTGACTATACAAAGCTAGTAGCAGCATTCATTAATCATTCAACACTTCCAGTCACATTGCAAACAGTGAAATGGAGGTTTCAAAAGAAGAGCAAAGAGGTGTTGTTCATTTTCTGACGGTGGAAAGAGTAGGGGAACGGACATTCATAGTCGAATGTCACAACTGTATGGTTAACACTGCATGTGCCTTGCAAGGGTCAGGGTGTGGCTCAAACGCTTCAGGGGAGTGCAGGTGTCGATAGCCGATGGTGCACAGTCAAGAGCACCACATTGCACTACCGATGACATCACCCAGCTGGTTGATGCTCACATTACCCAGGACCGCTGAGTGACATTGAAAGACATAGCTGCTAAGGCTGGATTTGTTGATACTTCATGAAGGAGCAACTGCCCTTGCACAAAGTGTGTGTCTAATGGGTGCCTCACAGTCTTCAACCACACCAGGATTCATGTTAAATGGCCCACAGTCTTGGTCATCTGTAGCGCTATGCTAGAGAAGGGAATGAGTTCCTGGCATGAGTGGTGGCTGGAGATGAGTCATGATGTCATCACAGTGAACCAGAATCAAAACAAAAAAGTCTCCAGTGGGAGTATCCCGGGTAACCACCACCAAAAACAGCCAAGGCCATCCACACAAGTGCAGGAAAGGTTATACTGGCATTCTTCTTTTACCTAGATGTCCCCGCAATTCTTGACAAACCTTCACCAAGCAATCAAATCAAAACAATCAGGCAATCCATTGAGTCATTCTGCTCCACGACAATGCAAAGCCTCATACAGCCAACTCAGCCGTGCACTGCTTCAGAAAGTCAAACGGGAGGTTCTCAGCCACCCTGCATACAGTCCAGGTGTCTCACCCTGTGACTACGCCATTTTTGGTCCCCTTAAAAAGGCTCTAAGCGGTAAACGATTCACCTCAGACAACAATTTCCAGCTGTACATGCGGCACTGGTTCACATCGCAGCTCCGGGACTTTTATGAGACAGCCATTCACCGCCTTGTGTCACATTGGGTTAAGTATCTCAACAGCCAGTGCCAATACTTCTAACATACAGGTAGTGGTTTCTATACTTGTCTCCGGCTCATTTCGTTTCTGAACGCACCTGATACAATAATTTTCAGCTAGGATGCTTTATTCTTTGTGCAAATATCTTAAATATATAGTACCTCTTTTAATTAAAATCATTGCAGAATTTTTTAAAGAAATAAAATATCAGCAAAATTGTTTGTTCTAAAGGATACTTTGGTTGGGGATTTCTTGAATATTTTTGTGTTATTTTGCTGAAAGATGTGAAGAAGCTTGGTATTGTGTTATGTTGTATTCATTTCATCTATAGAAGAATAGTAAATGCCATAAGATAAATCAGTTTAAAATATAAAGCAAAACCTATCAAGATACATCGATGATTGCAAATTCAAAGTTATAAGATTTGGTACAAATTTAAAATATAAGAAAGGAAACCATGATACCTAAGAGTACAAAGTTTTGAGTTATAAAAAATAACCATTTATTTCTTCAACTGCCCTCTTATACCATTATGACTTGTTGGGGTATTCTTGTTTCCATTAACCTTTATGCCCTTAGGCAGTGGGTTGAGGAAGGGAATCTCTGTTTCAGTGAGAGAGAGAATCCAGGATGGCTAATCAGCTTGATGCCTGGTATGAGAGTGAGACATGTGCGTGACAGTATGAGAGCGAGATGAAATGATAGGAAAGTGATGATGGAGCAATTGCTGGAAATTGGTGGGGTAAAACAGACATCCCAGAGAAAACCTACCTCAGCGCTGTGTTGTTCATCACATATCTCACATGCATCTCCTGGGATCCAACACAGGCCACCTTGGTGAGAACCAAGTAGTGTAACCACTCGGCAATGATGTGACTTCAGTGTTAAATCAACAAGCTATTTTTTCTTGACCTTGCTGTATATGGTGTATGTCATAAATTTACATTTTTAAATCACATTTTATATATTGAGGGACTGTCAGAATATTAAAATTTTGGTTGTAAGACAATGCCGCTTTTCAGTAGGTGATAGGGTTACTTAAAATTATTTTTTTTTTCCCCCAATGTAATGCCTTGTTGCGATGTGGAATGTATAACTTTTCCCTCAGTATTCCTGAAAAAGTCAGAAAAAATTTTATATGGGGTGTCTACAATTGGACAATTTCATAATTCTGTAATTTCACCAATGTTTAACATAAACTATCATCCCACCACTTGTTACAAGTCAGATGCACTCAATGTGGGCATGCACGTGTAGTACAGCTTACATGCAGCTGGTGAACTCATTCATACCACACCCTCTCAATAGCTTTGGCAATGCGCCTTCTCAATTTTGCCAACATTACTGGAAGTAGAGTGATTTAAACACCATCCTTGATTCTCCCCCACAGGTTCATACAAGACTCCATTAAGTTACTCAACTTAAAAATTCACTCAATAAAATTCACAATGGAAGTGGAAGAAGAAGGCCTGTTACCCTTCTTAGATCTAAAAATAATCCAAGAACAACATTTGTTATATACAGGAAATGTTTGCATCATATAATCACATAAAGAACAACAGTTTCAATCACACAACACACAAATATGCAGCATTAAACAGCTTAACACACAGACTGGTGTACACTCTCCTGAACAAACAATGCTTTCTGTTGATGACAGACCATTCTCTGTTGTGAAACCACCCTCAGATTAATGATGTGGTGGTCAGTGGACATCAAAATTGTCTTCACATCCAAGCACACTCACTAGCTATGAGCGATTAGTAAAGTGTCCATTTGGCCCACAAAAGCATTGCCAATGTTTCTGACTAGCAGATAAATGAAAATCTCTTGTACAGCACAAAACTCCAAACTTCTCTGCTTTAATGGTGGTATGATTATTTCTATCAAATATTGATAAAAATAATGCTGCATGAAATTGTCCAATAAATGGTTTTGAGTTGTGCTTTTCCCTCATTTTATCAAACACACAAAAAGAAAGAACATTTTCTATGGTTTCAAGGGACCAGAAGAACATTACTTTCCACACCCAGCTTGACGGACAAGGGAACTATCAGTGTACTCACATCACTATGCATCTGAAAATGCTGGCCGTATTTAAACCAAATCTGCTGCAAAGTGAAATTAGAACACCCAGTGTACATCACTGCATGTCAGGGGTAAAAATCTTCCCATACAGTGTCGTGTTATTATGCCTATCTGTTCCTATGGTCTGGAATCATTTTTGGGTACTTCCATCTATACTCCGCACACAGGCCCCACATAGAGCAGAGATGATGCCATCAAGCTCTCAAGCACATACAGGTGTGAGCATAGTGACAGTTCCCTTGTAAGCAATAGGGAAATGCTGTTTCCTGTAAATGTTGTACTAGACATCAATCATGTATTTGAAGAAGGCTGATTGCTGGCTTTGGGTTTGATTCAGTTTTTAAGATCCTGTGGTGAAACTACATATCTGTTGCTCCGAAGGTATTATTTATTACCTATGAATTACAGTTACTAATTTCCAATTAAAAGCAATATTACAAAAATAGCCTTTTTTTTATATCTACAATCCCCAGGTGCAGAGGTTTGGTTCTTCTCAGAGGAAAAGAAAGGTAACAAGCAGACTCCAAAATAATTGATTCCTGAAGTAGAGATACTGCAGAACTTAACCTTCAGAGCTAATAAGACTTCCTTTTTTTTTTTTGTAATTTAAGTCCTCCAACTTTGTCATATCGGACGATGAATGGAATGGATCAAATGATGCTCAAATGAGCCCAGAGTCTATAGAGCTGAGAATTACACGTTTGTCTTTTAGGATAAGGGAAAGCTCTGGAAAAAAACCTGATCCAAGTAACTCACCCTGATCGACATTCCACTATAGAATGACAACCATTACCATAATATGTTAAAAAAAGGCCCCATCAATTTCTGCCACTGGAATCTGGTACTCATAATTAGGCCGGTTACTCATATGATAACTACGTGTAGGCCGTGCGTGGAGACCCGTGTTGGTGGGAAGTTTTTTGTCCCGGTGGTTGAGGATGAGTATCTGAGCTCGTACCAGGGTTCTTCTGAATTCGATGAGGGTGCGCATTTCTAATACACTACTTTGGCTTCTGCTTCGCCTAAACGGAAGGTTAGGGACTAACCCACCTTTAATCAATCGGCCAGGACTAGGTATTGTACCGAACTCCAGGGTGAGTGGGACGGCGAGCTCGCTATATCCCCTGTATAGCCCTGTCATCCCAGTGGGATGACCCCTTGTTGGGCTCCGTGGTTGGTGGGGAGCACTGGGGGATGAATTCTTATCCACTTATTATGGCAAAATTTAATCATAATAACAAAAATTTTAACAAAAGTGGAAAAGAAGTAGTTGAGTCTTGTGGTCCTCGCTACTTATTTATAGAAGTGAGGAGGGTCGGAAGTTTAGTACCGTGAATCCGTTCATTATTCAGAAGGGTTTAGATAGTATTTCTGGTTCTGTGAAGGCATGTACTAGATCTCGCAATGGCACCTTTCTGGTCGAAGCAGTTTCTTCGATACAGACTGCTAAAATCTTGAAAGCCAATATGCTTGCGAGCTATCTGGTGCTTGTTGAATTGCATAGGACTCTGAACTCCTCACGTGGTGTTGTAGACACCAGCGCATTGGATGGTATGTCCAATGAGGAGATTCAGGAAAACTTGGCAGAACAAGGTGTGACTAATGTATATAGAGTTCACCACAAAGAACGATGTGAACTAGTGCCCACTCGTACCCTGTTTCTTACCTTTGATCGGGTAGAACTCCCGAAAAGAATTAAGGCAGGGTATGAAGCTATTGAAGTGAGGCAGTATATACCTAATCCACTGAAGTGTTGTAAATACCAGTGCTTTGGCCACACAAGTGATTCATGTAATGGAGTTGCCACTTGCGTTGACTGCGGGGAAGTCAAGCTTGACAATGCATGCACTTCACCCGCAAAGTGTGTTCACTGCAGTGGAAATCACTCAGCAAACTCCAGAGAATGTCCGCGTTTTATGGAGGAGAAGGCGATCCAAGAGATCCGGGTAAGAGAGAGGGTGTCCTTCGTGGAAGCCCGGAAACTCTTACGTATTCGCCAGCCTTCTGTATCCAGGACCGTTACTTACAGTGCAGTTGCAGCTAAGCCGGTACCTACACGTGAAATCGCAACACAAACCTGTAAAATAAACAGGGAAGTAGTATCCGAAAGATCAATTACACCAAGATCACAGCCAAAGCAACAAACACCAACATGAACAACAGTGAGTGCGCCAACCAAGTCCAGTCCTAAGAAGAAGGATTCAGCCAAGTCACCGCCGAAAGCATCCACTTCAAGTGCATGTGAACCGGTAATATATAATGTATCGCCAAGGAAATTTAAGACCACTTATGACAGAATGGACTTCCTCAAGGTAAATAGTAAGACTAGGAAAAGAAGAGCTAGCTAGCACAAAAGTCCACGAACATCTTCGTGCACATCTGAGGACTCATCTGGAGAGGACGCCGATCAGCGACTTTCATCTTCGCCGGTCGCAGTTTCCGAGCCTGTCGACAGACTGGATTCGAAGTCACCAGTGCGTAAGCCGACCTCTTCCATTGACGATGTGGAGCGGGTGGATCCTTTCTCACTGCGCAAATGACAGTGAGGAAAAGGCAGGAAAAACCTGCTGAAAGCGCTAGCCCTGCTCCAAAGAAAATGAACAAATTGGTTCGACCACCACTGGGCAGATAGCTTTTGTCCTGGCAAGTTGATTTGGAAAGTAGTATTTTTATGCACTTTGTTAGTTACTTGGTACTTATAGTTTTTAATTGTTTTTTATCCATTTGGCTTATTTATTTTTTGTCATTTTGTTTTGATCTGTTTTTAAAATTTTTGAATAATTTATATCTTGCTATTGCTATGAATTAGTTTTCTTTTGTGAGGGCGCTGATGACTGCTGCAGTTGAGCGCCCTTATTCACATATTATCATTATATCATTATAAACCCCAGTCAAGATTTTCCAAAGATAGCTATTAACTTATGTAAACTTGGAGCTCAAGATACACAAAGTACTCCTTGTTTCACTAAAATATGTTGCGTAAGAAATCTGTATCGTCAGCGTCAGTACATTATTCCAGGGTGAAATTAGCATGAACAACATTACAAGTGAAAGGACTGTCAGTATGAGAATTTATATGTCCATTATAATAATTACATTATTCTGAAGAAATAGACTGAAAAAAATGCACTTCTCTTTGGAATAACTAAACATAAATTATAAAGGATGATAGTGTTGTGGTACATGTACACATTGCTGTGGATAGCACTGGTGCCCTGATTATTAATGTTAAGCAGGATTTGTTTAAACATTTATATGAATAGTTGTGGTTAGAAAAATCTTGGAATTGATGCAATTATCAATGCATGTAACATATATGAGTTATTATAATACTAAAAAACTTGTATATATCAATTTAATTGTTTAGATTGTGATTAGGTTTATAATGTAAAGACTAAACGTAATTTGGAAACCAGAAGGAAAGAACGTTTCCATAACATTAAGTATAAACAGACTGATAAATCGGCCATAGCAGATCATTTTTGGTTGTTTAACCATAAAATAAATCCTGATGTTCATTATTAAAGGAATTAAATGGTCTGATAGATTTAATGGTTTGGGAAAAAATAATTACTTTAAAAACTAAACATCATGTAACGAATTTTATATACCAGCAGTTGATTCTGTTTCTAACTTTATTTCATTTTCCGATTTTGGTAGTACTGGCAAAAACATAGTAACATATGGCGATTGTAACATTGACAACAAGGTTGTTTGAGCTGACGAAATGAATGAAATTTCATGATATTGTGATCCTCATCAATAAATCAGAAACTTTTCATAATTTTCTTTTAAAATAAGTGAAGTTTATTATTACATTTAAATAATATATCAACTGTCTTTACAAAGCATCAGAACAATTTTATCATTTATTCCATTTGTATTTGAAATATAAAAATGAATTATTTAATAATTTTAGCTATCATATTGCACATTAACCGAGTCATTTCAGTTGTAATGAACAACCTAATTGATTGAAATGAATTTTGTATTCCAGCCAAATTTAGTAGCTTTTTCTTTGCATATATGACAGGGTTTCCTCCACTTTTACAAAGTGAAGTTGTTTCTCTGAATGACTTCTGATTCAAATAAATCATTAACTAAAAATTAACTGAAATCATGGGCTGATAAATCAATCCAGTAATCCTTTTATTGCTCTATTCTGGTTTAAGTAAGATTATTGGTTACTTTCCAACAAAGAATTACTCATAAATTTTAACAAATGGATATAGAATTAAGAAAACCCCTTATCTTCATCAATAGGTAACCGTGTTTAAAAATCAAGTTTTTAACTTACACTTTTTCTATCTGTATCTCAAAAACATTACAGTAAGATATCTTTAGCACTTTCATGTATATTTCATCCTGAAATTCTCAGATTCCTCATTGGTTATATAAAGTGTATATCCATTTATACATTTATATGTGGCAGAGGCCTGAAAATACAGCTAAAGAAAGTTCCCTTTCTTCACCAGAAAATTGAAACCAAATCCTCTCAATTTTGAAATTAACATCCTAAACACAAGATGACAGAGGCAGACCATTTATCTATTGATAAAACTATAACCTTTATAATTAATGATGATAAACTTTCCTACATTTCAGAACATGCATAGAACCAGCTTCTGATAATCAGAATGGTACATCTTCAGCAGACTTAAGAGAAAGTGTGGGTTCATACACAGGAAAGGATAGTCTTGCTCATGGATATTTCAAAAGTTCTGATGGTCAAGAAACTTTTGTCACAGAAATGTCTTCTGCAACAATAGGTATTCATGAACAATCTAGTGAATATGTTGATGGTGATGAGAAAACTTACAGCAAAGGTTCATATTTGAAACAAAAGAATGTAACCCATGAAGGCCGAAACATAATAAGATGTGAAATATGTGACAAAAGGTTTGATAGTATGTCAGATTTAAAAAGTCATCAGTTAATACATGATGACAAAAAGGTGAACAAGTGTGTAGTTTGTGAAAAAATATTTGCTCATGCATCAGGTTTGAGAAGGCATAATTTAAGCCATGAGGGAAAGAGGGAACACCAAAGTGAAATATGTGAAAAGCGATTTGTTCGGTTGTCACATTTAAAATTGCATAAGTTAATTCATGAGGGTAAGAAGAACCACAAATGTGACATTTGTGAAAAGCAGTTTACGTTTCTGTCAGCTTTGAAAAGGCATATTTCAATTCATGAGGGAAAAAAGGATCATACATGTGAAATATGTGAAAAGCGGTTTAATCGGATTTCAGCTTTGAAAAGGCATTCTTTAACTCATGAGGGAAAAAGGAAACAGTGTGAAATATGTGAAAAGCTGTTTCTAGATTTGAAAAGGCATACTTTAATTCATGAAGGCAAAAATCCGCACAAATGTTCAATTTGTGAGAAGAGATTTACACAGTTGTCATCTTTAAAAATCCATTATTTAATTCATGAGGGCAAAAGACCGCACGAATGTGCAGTTTGTCACAAGAAATTTACACAGCTATCTCATCTGAAGCTTCATAATTTAATTCACGAGGAGAAGAAGCCCTACAAATGTGACATATGTGAAAAACAATTTATTAGATTATCACGTTTGACAGCTCATAAATTAAATCATAAAACTAAAATGTCATAAAATATTAGATATATCAGAAGAGATGTACTCAGTTATTAACCCTTTCCAACCCAAATTATTAATATTCAACATAAAAATAGTTGTCTTTAAGTTTCCAAATATTCCCTAAAACGTAAATATGCATACAATTTGAAATATTAGTACTGATAATGATATTTTAAATGGGTACATATGACCAGTGGGTATACAAGAGGGAAGAATTCTGCTAACTGATAAAATATAAATATTATGTGACATGTAATTCACACCTTTAACATGAAAAAGACAATTGAGGTAATAAAAAGAGGCTTAAACTAACTAGTTTTACAAACACATGAGTATTGTTTTCAGACTCTTATGCTATAGTATCTGATAGTAAATCTGGTGTCACATGTTATAATGCATATGTGTACACTGAAGATTTTTATTCGCTATTACAAGATAGAGCTAATCACTGGTATAAAATATAAGATCATGACCAGAGGACAGATTGGCATGACCTGGTCCACTATGTCAAGTTAAAGATGCAGGGAGCATACTGCCTTGCCACGTGTCCTCTAGGTGCAGGCTATACGTAAATCCGCCCTTTAATATCCAGATTTTGAGATCAATTCTCCGTCGGGATTTGAACCAGAAGATCTGTGGCTCAAATATCGGCCACGGCATTGAATTTTTCATGTTGACTATCAACAACCTTAGCCTATATACAGCTAGTGTGAATAAATGATTAATTTCCATCAATTAACTAAAACGGATATATAGTTAAGAAAACCCCTTATCTTCGCAATAGGTTACCTTTTTTAACAATAAATTTGTGAACTTACAATTTGTCTATCTGTATCTCAAAAACATTGCAGTTAGACATCTTTAGCACTTTCATGTATAATTCATCATAAAATTCTTAGATTCATCGTTGGTTATATGTGTAATCTCCGTTTAAGTATTAGCTGACATATTTCTACATTTATGTCATTTATACTTTTAAATGTGGAAGAGGCCTGAAAATACAGCTAAAGAAAGTTTCCTTTATTCACCAGAAAATTGAAACCAACGCCTCTCAATTTTGAAATTAACATCCTAAACCAAGGCGACAGAGGCAGTCCATTTATCTATTGTTAAAACTATAACCTTTATAATTAATGATGATAATCCTTCCTACTTTTCAGAACATGGATAGAACCAGCTTCTGATAGTCAAAATGGTAAAACGTCAGATGACTTAGGTGAAAGTGTGAGTTCATACACAGGAAAGGATAGTCTTGCTCTTGGGCATTTCGGAAGTTTTGAATGTCAAGGAACTTTTGTCACGGATATGTATTTCTTAAAAACAGGTATTCATGAACAATCTAGTGAATTTGTTGATGCTGATAAGAAAACTTACAGCAAAGGTTCATATTTTAAACAAAAGAATATAACTCATGAAGCCAGGAAGCTAATAAAATGTGACATATGTGACAAAAGGTTTGATAGTATGTCACATTTAAAAAGTCATCAGTTAATACATGACGGCAAAAAGGTGAACAAATGTGTAGTTTGTGAAAAAAAAATGTTTACTCGTGTATATGATCTGAGAAGGCATAATTTAATTCATGAGGGAAAAATGGAGCATAAGTGTGAAATATGTGAAAAGAAATTTCTTCGGTTGTGTAATTTGAAATTGCATAAGTTAATTCACGAGGGTAAAAAGGACCACAAATGTGAAATTTGTGGAAAGTGGTTTAAACTGGTTTCATCTTTGAAAAGGCATACTTTAAGCCATGAAGGCAAAAAGGAGCATCACTGTGAAATATGTGAAAAGCGGTTTCGTTGGTTGTCACATTTGAAATTGCATAAGTTAATTCATGAGAGTAAGAAGGACCACATATGTGAAATTTTGGACAACCGGTTTACTTTGAAATCAGATTTGAAACGGCATAACTTAAATCATGAGGGAAAAAGGGCTCATAAATGTGAAATTTGTGATAAGCGGTTTACTCTGATTTCAGCTTTGAAAAGGCATGCTTTAATTCATCAAGGCAAAAGACCGCACAAGTGTTCCTTTTGCGAGAAGTGATTTACATGGTCGTCAAATTTGAGAGTCCATAATTTAATTCATGACGGCAAAAGACCACACGAGTGTGCAGTTTGTCACAAGAAATTTACACAGCCATCTCATCTGAACCTTCATAATTTAATTCACAAGGAGAAGAAGCCCTACAAATGTGAGATATGTGAAAAACAATTTATTAGGTTATCACGTTTGAAAGCTCATAATTTAATTCATAAAATGAAAATGCCATAAAATTGCTGAATTAGATTTTTAAATGGGTGCATATGACCCAGTAGGAGTACATGATGGAAGAATTCTGTTGACTGATTAAATATAAATAGAGTGTGCCATGTAAATGACATTATTAACATGAAAAAGACCATTGAGTAATAAAAACAGGCTTACCTTAGTTTGACGAACAGATGAGCATTGTTTTCATATTCTTATGCCATAGTATTTGATAGTAAATCTGGTGTCATGTTATAATGCATATATGTACGTTGAAGATTTTTATGCGCTATTACAATGTAGAGCTAATCCCTGGTATACAATATAAGATCATGATTAGAGGGCAGATTGGCAAGACCTGGTGCACAATATGAAGTTACCGATGCAGGGAACATTACTGCCTTGTCACGTGTCCGTTGGGTTCAGGCTGTACGTAAAGAAAATATACCGCAGTATGCCGGTGGGTTCGCTTCGCTAGCAGAGTACATCTGCTCCTGCAAATGCAGAGGGTTGTGGAGATCATGAGTTGTCTGATGCAATAGGCCAATCAGCAGACATGCTGTTAAACAGAGCTGTTTGGAAGAAGCGTGTGCTGGTGTTCTTACCAGTGTAGCTCTCAAAATGCCTAAGAATTAACATATGCTTTAAACCTGAAAGAAGTGTGTATAAAAATTAAAGAATACAAAGCTGGAGAGATTATGAAAACGGTGGATGCTCCAGGATATGTTACATGTTAGTCATGTGTGCTGTACATGATCTCTCGCTGCAAAATCCAACCGAGCCCTCTAGATCAACAGATGTAAGAAATGTATCAGACAGTATGTGTATTATTCGTATGCACCAATTACGCCTTGTGAGGTGGAACGTAGTGGTGCACAATACAGTTAATGTATAAGTGAGAGAAAGTGAATGCTCATGTTTGACAACCTCCGCCTGTACATTATTGTACACTGCAATGAACATATTATGTAGTACGTTACTGTTCTATAACGAAATATAAACATTAACAGTCGTCAACTTCTTTTGACACAGCCAGTGCAGCACGGGGGCACAAGCCAGTTGCTAACATCTGTGCTCAGCCACGTTGTTCCAAGCTAAGCAGTCTATAGTACAAGGCCAGTGAACCTCACGAAAACCGGTCATGTTGAACCGTCTTTTAATCATGACAATTATTTCTTATAGTATGATAGAAAATAGTTCTATTTTCATGGAGATATAATGCCATTTCACATTCCGAGCAACTAATTCAGGACATTGCATTCACATATATCTTGCACCTCTGCTCATTTTTGCTGTGCAGAGGCTAGAGACCAATTTGATCAAATCTAACATCACTGGCTGGAGCTGGATAAACTGTAAATTTGTTTGGAGGATGTACATCTATCTGACTCAGTGAATGGTAAACTACATTTTCCCTTCACAACCTTCCCACTCTGAAGTAGTACCTTGGTTATTTCCAATCGAGAGGAGCAAAGGCTTTGCGTTTTCTTTCTGCTGTTGGAAATGTTGTTTATAAATGAGTCAAGCAATGACGACATATGTCAGTAAGATGAAAGATAATTCGAAGATTATATATTTTTGCCTTCAGATTTATTCTGTGCAATGTAACAGGCAGTCAGTGTTCATTATCTTGCATATCCTGTTTTCTTTCAATATGATTTTCAATTTCTTCATCTGAAGATTCCCAAAATACCTTGTCATCAGACAGCTTGGGGCCACATGGAACCAGCATTTTTTTTAGCTCTTAGCACAACAGTGCATAACATTTTATTATTGTAAGATAGTTATTTATTTTCCCTGTTACACATAATATAACAGTATACTTTTTAAAATGCAAATATTAGAGATTTACCTCAAAATTATTGCAAATCTCAAGCTCAAAACATCTGACAGCTATGCGTTGCACTTCCAAGTGGATTTGAAGCTACGGGAAGCCTTATACTCGCATACTCTGGTTGATGGAACCGTCTGTCTCCAAGGAAAACAGAAGTGCAGTGGTGCCATGTGGAACCACTTGGTTTGCGTGAATATTGTCTTAATGTCAAGTTTGTAGGTCCATTTGGAGCCATTGGGCTGGCAAGGGTTAATTTCAAAATTGCATGATTTCATTACTTGGTGTAAATGTGACATTTAAGAGGAATGATTAATTCAGTTATATTTCTGTATTTTCCTGCAGTGCAACCTTTTAAAACTTAGGTTTGTCACAAGGCAAACTTTGTAACATTACATTAAAAATAATTTTTTACAAAGATAAGTGATGTTTGTACAATAATATGTTTAATTGTAATATTTGTAGTGCATAAGTGTTATTAGCTTCAGTTTCATACATATTTGTAACGTTCAAATTTTCATGTCATATTCTAAAATGTTTGATACTCTGCTCTAAGGAATGTTTTTTTGAATGTTCAAAAGGTTACACAACTCAGAGCAGAAGCAAATGAAAATATTTGTCTCTCTATGGTGTTAGGAATTATAAGATATACATTAGTAAATAAATTCCATTTTTCTGTTTAAAATTACATCATACAGGCAAATTATGTATTCATGATTATATCATCTTCTAAAAGACGATCACCATGTGTGACAGTTATAGCTTAGAATTTTGCAGCACTTGCTTTAATAGATTTCCATTCTAGATATCGGTTACTGGTGTTAATAGAGAAATAGCTTTTGCATAGTGTATAAGATTATATTAGTAGTGTAGAAGGCTGTGCTGTATCCTATTTTAAATGTACATGTATACTGCATTCAAAACTGACAGAAGCAATGAACTGGTCTACCCTGTGTCAAGTGTTTGATTGTATTGAGGTATTACACATTTTTTGTTCTCAATAGGTTTATGTTTATGAAACTGTCATCATGTGCTTTAAGTTAAAGTAAAACTTGGTAGTATTTTGTGATGTTGTTAGAACTTATAAATGTCATACTAAATAAATCCATACTGGGCTTTTCTTAATCACAATATTTTTTCTATTTCCTCATCAATTTCCTCGAATTTATTTTGCCCATAGCTGATTCCTATTATATGAATGTGTCAGCAGTTGATTCTTGCCATCACTATATTTTTTTAATTTGGCTCCTCTGACATTAAGTCATATCGGACATGAATGCAATGGATGAAATGATGCTCAAATGAGCCTAGGGTCCATAGAATTTATTACCCGACATTTGAACTCCGGACCTCCTGAACATAAGGCAGACATGTCTCATCATCTAGTTGAAGCATGATGAAGATTTGGTACATTAAAACACTTAAGAAAGTCTCTAACGAGTTTTGCTGTTAATACAGGTGAGTGAACGAGATAGCGATGGGGAGACACAAATGAGATCGAAGTTAGGGTATATTTGAGGAGTTTTATTTGTACAGCAAATGTAGATCTGTCAGAAATTGGAGGAAATTATAAAATTTATGTAACTGTCCCGTAATAAAGTAGGCAGTTATATTCCGTTGTTCTGAAGTGCTTTCTCGGTATTGTCACCCGATTATCGGAAGGCACGAAACCAACTGGCAGGTAGGGTTGGAGACAGAAAGCGTTCAGCCTACGCCTACCCTTGTGACTGGTTGGCGCTCGCTGAGGGGGTGGGGGAAACTGCCACAAGACACTGGACAGTCTCTTTCCCCCTACCCCTGACGTCTGGAAAAACATGGTGTTTCATCTAGCCCGGAAGCTTCTGGATTCACCAACTGGTGCCTATATAAGCCATGCGTTGGGCTGCAGGAGAGTTAGGAGAGTTAGATTCCGCTTCGAGATGCCGAAGAGTAAACATCGCCTTCGAGAGTTGCCAGCGCATTCAGAACTTCGGAGTCAGCGAATTGCCACCTCCGGGAAGCTCCCGGCAATTCGCATAATCTCCAGGAGAGAGCAGCAGCAACAGCGTGCGAGCGAGCGACAACCCACTAGAAAATGCCGGAAGCAGCAAGTCTAAGAAATCAGTCAGGAGAAGCACAAGGCCACAGCCAACGCCTTAGGGCGGTTATATAAGCGCACCCTGTGTTCGGCGCTCTGTGTTTCACGCAAATGGCATCCTGTTACTGATAGGTAAGTTTTAGTCTTAAGCAGCTGTAGTGCTGCACCGAAAGGTGCAGGGCAACATGCCCACCCAAAACGCCACCCCCAACCAATCGAAATGTCCCGTACAGGATGCTATCCCTAGCACCAGTACTGGTATTACTCACCAACCTGCCGTGAGCCAGGCTACGGTAGGAAACAAACGGCTCGCCAACAACGCCAAAAGGGCGGAAAGGGCAAGACCCTACGTTTGGCCATCGACCAATAACAACCAACCAATCAGGGTTCCTCCCGTGAATCTTCCCCGAGCTCAGGAAAATTGGAGAGTGAGCTCTCCCATCACAACTGCTCTACTGAAGCAGGCCTTTTCAACGGAGCAGAGGCTCCCCACCTTCATCCATCCACAATGGAAACTGATTCCACGGATGTCGACGAAGCAGAATTTCAGGAGGTTACTTCTCGGAGGAAGAGAAGAACTGCTTCAGATGTGCCATCTACAGGATTAGGGAGCCACCAAGACGACACATCCCCCCTATCATCGTGGATGACTTCAAGGGTTTGGTCGGCTTCCTAAAGGAAGTCATGCCGACTCTCTCGGGGTCATGCCTGATGAATAGGCGTAAAAGCAGATTTGTCTTCCAGGCCAAGAGCGTGGAGGACTACCAATTGCTGATCAGGGCTTTGGATAGCAAGGCCGTGCGCTATTTTACCTTTGGCCTTGATAAGGCTCGAGACATACGCAGGGTCACCGGGGCCTCCCAGTGGATGCCTCTGTGGGGGATATTGAGGACGACCTCCCCGACGTCAGGGCATTTCCCCAAGAGTAGTAAAGCAACTCACAAAGCCAGTTCCACAGGGCCAATCTGGCCCCATCCCAATGCCCCTATTCTAAATAATAGTGGAGCGAGCTAAAGTACCTGAGGGCAAACTAGATGGTGTCAAAACCATCTGTTACCTCAGGGTAACTTTGGAACACGTCAGGAGCCCTGGCGGTCCCCCCCCCCCCCAATGTCACCGTTGCTTAGGGTTGAATCACTCTAGCCACTTCTGCCGCCGTAACCTTCATTGCTTGAGGTGCGGCGAAGCCCACACAAAGGAGGAGTGTCCGAGGTCCAACACAGAGGTACCTACATGCGGAAATTGCAAGGGTGAGCATGTGGCATGCTACGGACGGTCCGAAAGGCGGTTATTACCGCCAGAAGGCCGAAGCAGACCGTTAGGCCACAACAGCCACCAACAGCACATACCAGCCGAGGGCAAGGCTTACCACCTTCTAGAAGCACCAGCGATTGGCCAAGGCTCAGAGCTACGGCCAATCAGAGAGAGCCACATCAGCAAGAAGAGGAGTAGGCTACAACGCTCGCCCAAGTGGTGCAAAGGCCCCCGATATTCCCAAATATGTCTCGAGAGACACCACACACACGCCAACACACAACACGCAGTCACGGGCCCAGTCGCCACAAACACATACTTCACGACCAAGCATAGGGAGCGCCTGCAGGCTGATTACCGGTTGGCGGAGGGACAAGTGTCTTCCTTGTAACGACGTCAGCCGAGGGATGCACGGGCTGTAGGCAGGCCTGCACCTGTCAGGTCATCCTCTCCCACACCCATCCCCGCAGTTGTACTAGACTTCTCTCAATTGCTGCTGTGGATACAGCAGACTCTGCTGACCCGCGGACAGCGTATTTACGAGTTGCTAGTCAAATCATTTCTGCCCCAGATCCGGCCAGCAAAGTACTAGTCCTCATGGAAGGTCTCACACTCCTGACCTCGAATGGGGGATCGGAATAGGTTACGTACATCTTTCCGATTCGCATTCTGGAATGCTTGTAGTCTGGATGGTCAGGGGAGCGAACTTCTGCACTTTTCTCGGGAGTACGCTCTGGATGCCATCCTGGTCTGTGAAACGCATCTGCGTCCAGATTCCCGTGTCCGAGTCCCGGGTTTTACTTGTTACCGCACGGACCGCCAAGGGCGACCTGGCGGGGGCACGGCGGTGCTTGTGAGGCAAAATGTGGTCCACAGACCTTTCCAACTTCCCCCTCTTCAATCCTTAGAGGCTACGGCAGTGTGTCTAGACCTCGGTGGATCGCAAGTCATGGTGGTATCCATTTACCATCCTCCGGGTAGATTATTCGTAAGGAACGACTACCAATCCAGCCTAGCTCTGCACCCTAGGGTTATCATGGCGGGCGACTTAAATGCCAAGCATGAGCGTTGTCATTGCAGACGCCGAGATGCAAGAGGCAACGAAATTATCCGCCTTATAGATGCGGACCCACAACTAAAAGTACAGGGTCCCTGGCTTCGGTCATCGACTTCGCTATCACCAAGCATTTCCCATTTCACCTCACTCTCACCTCATTAAATGCACTCCATTCCGATCATAATCCAGTATTGACAAAGATCAATACTGGGGTTGCCAGTCATGACCTCTAGATTCAAACACGATAGGTCGACTGGGAAGGCGTAAGGAACTGCCTCCGCACCTCCATACCACCAAACCCCAGGATTCAGAGCATCCGCACCCTCGAGGCTGCGATCTCATCATTCACCTCCATAGTCACGCGAACTGCTAATAATTTGACAGTTTATGCTGACGCTCCTTTACACCCAGATATCATTCCCCTGGATATCGTCCTACTGATCCGCCGTTCTTGGGCGGCATGGAGACTCCACCAGCGTCACCGCACGCCACATAATCGCTCGCTACTTAGACAACTTCGTCGTCAGGCCAGTGTCCGCCTACGGGAGCACAGATTGCGAGTGTGGGAGGACACAATGGCCAAGTTGCGTGTAGAGGAAGGCGACGTGTGTAGGATTGCAAAGACTCTCAGAAACCGTCGAGGTCAATACCACTCCCCATTGCAGGGTACACGGGGTATGGCCTATGATCCTAAATCCAAGGCAGATGTTTTTGCGGATTACCTTGAGCGTACAATGTGCCCAAGAGAAGACCCTCAGGACGATATCTTTTCGGAACGTGTCTGAAGGGATGTGAGTAGTGAATACCCTCCCGGAGGCAGTCGGTCAAAGGTCACTCCGGCGCCAAAGAGGTCAGATGAGTAACGCCTTGGTGCATGGAGTTCAAGGTCATGACCTTGAACTTTGTGCGGAGGTTATGTTTTGACTGGTGTTTTTTATGTCTGCCCAAAGTTTGAGGTCAAGTCCTCGACCTCTACGCGTCCGTGCGGGGCGTGGCTCCTTTCCCCCTCTTCGGCACCGGAGCGGATTCCCTCTCTTCGACCGCGCGTGCCTCCAGGAGGGCGTGCCTTTTTTCCTTTTTTATTTTCTATTGATCTGTTACAAATGGCGGCACACAGAAATGGCAATCTTTCACGAACGGCGCCAGTCCGTCCACGTGGGGCGGAACCCCGAGAGCAAATTTAAGGTTTCAATCAGGTGCAGAAGGTGCATTAGGGCCTTGGCGTAGTGGTGCACTGCCAAGGTTCCTGAGCTCTCAGGGTGCTCCCACGTCCACGCCGTCCGCCCCGGGCAACATCACTGTTAACTCAGTGGTGGCTAAGTGGAGCGCACCAAACATAATTGTAGATAGAGATAGACCAGAAAAATTCAAACTAGACAATGTCGTCACTAAACCCAAGGGTGATGGTGGTCAACTTGGCGACCCCTAAACCCAAGGGCAAAGGACAGACGAAGTCTGAACAGGAGGTCAACCAGGCGACCCCTGAATCCCCTATAAAGACAACCAGGGTGGTCAACCAGGCGACCACACCAATAAAAGAAAAGGAGGTCAACCAGGCGACCCTCCTACAATCTGAAAAGGTGGTCAACCAGGAGACCCCTCCAAAATCGGATAAGGTGGTCAACCAGGCGACCCCTAAGAGGTAGATTCCCGAATCAAGGGTCAACCAGGCGACCCGGCAAAACCCTTCAAACGGGAGGGTCAACCCGGCGACCCAAACCCCAATGAGGAGTGAGGTGAACGAGGCAACCACAAGATCGACAAGGAAGGGAAACCTTAACACCAGAGAAGTGGTAAACCCGGACACCATAAAAGCAACAGCCACAGCATCAAAGACCACATCCTATCCACGGGAAGAAAAGGTCAACACGGCGACCCGAAACCTCCAATCAAGCGAGGTCAACTTGGCGACCTCTTCCATGGACCGGACACAGGATAATAGGAGAGATGGTAGCCAGGCGAAGGACCCGGTGAAGTACCAGCAACTCCAAGACAACAATGACAGGGGTAAAAGTGCTACCACGAACCCCAGCCCCATTTATGAACAGCATAAGGACCACTCCAAGGAAAGCACACACTTTGATAGAGAAGCACCAATGGAAGCTGATCCGCAGACTTTTGCGGCAATAATGACGGAGTTCAACACAGTCATATGTAAAGAGAAGGACATGACAGCCCAAAAGAAGCGCGAGCTCTACGGACTCCTCGGGAAACTAGTGCTAGGTACGAGGACATAGTGAGGGAAAATGCAAGCATGAGCAAGGAAATAAAAATACTAAGAGAAAGAGAACACCTCAACACAACTACGGCACCCCAGAACTTCTCAGTGCAGAGGAGCTACGCAGTAGTAGCCAGCTTAAGCGTCGCACCGATGAGTAAAGAGGGGAAAATTATGAAGGCAGCGGCGGTGAAAGTAAACACACTATTTGTAACATCCACAACTGGGAAAACCGGAAGGGAGGTGGAAGCTGCGGTCACCAAACATGTACACCCAGTGAAGGATAGAATAAAAATCAGGAACATTCGAACCACGCCGAATGTAGAAACAGAAGAAGATGCAAATAAAATTCTCCAGAATACCCGGCTGCAGCAAGAAGAAATAAAGATAGAACTTCCACGGAAACGAAGACCTGTAGTCATCCTATACGATGTCGACGCATTCAAAACGACGGAAGAAATATCTAAAACTATATATCATCAAAACTTCCAGGACACTATGACGGAGGAGGAGTTTAATAATAACTTCCAGCTTAAATTTAAAACTGGTCCTCGTGAAAGGAGAACTGTTCACCACGTGGCGGAGGTCTCACCCGAGCTTAGAAAAAGGATCCTACAGTACGGCAGACTATACATTGACTTCCAATCTGTAGCGGCAAAAGACTTCATTGTAGTCGCCAGATGTATGAAGTGCTACGACCTCGGGCACGTAGCGAAGTACTGCACCTACCAGGGAGAAATCTGCGGCCACTGTGGGGAGGAAGATCACAATAAGAGTCACTGCACTAAAAGCTGCTCACCTGCAGTATGTATCCCCTGTAGTCCACGTAGAAAAATCTGCAGCAACCCGAGAAACTGCCCAAACTATAACATATTATGGGAGAGACTAGTCCAACGAACGGACTATGGCTAGACATGACGATATAGAAATTGAACAACACAGGATACCAACTACCGGACTCAGAGTGGGACAGTTAAACACCCAGGGGAGCAGGAGATAAGGAAGGTTGCAGAGGACTTAAAACTTGACGTCTTATGTGTCCAGGAACCTTACCATGTCAAAGGCAGGATACCATACCTTCAAATAAGAACCAGGGTAATATCAGACACAACCTCACCATCAGCGGCCATTATACTTTTCAACCAAGACCTACAAATAGTGAAACTCGCCCAATACTGCGACAGCCATACCAACTGTATAGAGATAACAAAAGACAAACACAAATGGATATTAACCAACCAGTACTACCATTATAGCTACGAAATAACTCCTTATCTGGATAAACAAGCCACTATAGCACAAACCTACAAAGGAGAGCGGCTAATATTCACAATGGATGCGAATGCCAAATCGCCTCTCTGGTATGCTGGAAGCGATCCTCGGGGAAATGAAATGGAGGAAGTCCTAGCCGAACATCAGCTATACGTGGAGAACTTGCCAAATAATCCACCAACCTTTGAGAATAGAACGGGCGCCACGGCGAACATAGACGTCACGATAAGTAATAGAAGAGCCTCTTCGAACATCACAAAGTCACACAAAATAGCACCGCCAGTGACCACAATCTCATACAGTTCACACTTTCCCTTACCCAGAAGGCTACAGAAGAAAGGATATGCAGATATAACCTCGCAAAGGCTAATTGGAAGAAATTAAAAGAAAACCTAATACTACCTACACCAATCACCACCGGTATAGATTTTGACTACACGGCGGAGCAACTAACTTCTTCTATACAAGTCGCAATGAAAGCAGCAATCCCACATTTTTAAAACATCTTCTTATGCTAGAAGTATATGCAATGAACAACTGCAGAAACTCCGAAGGAAGTATAAACAACAGAGATACCTATATCAGCACTCAAAGACACCAATTGAACGACAGCACTACTTAATAACATACCAAGAGGCGAAACGGATCTACAAAGAAAAACTTGATGAAAACAAAAAGAAAACATGGGAGAACTTCGTAGAAACAGAATTGCAACAAAACGTATGGGGAACCCCATATAGAATAGTATTGGAAAAAGTGAAAACGCCAGAAATAATCACTACCATTCACAAACAAGATGGAACCATGACATCTGGGTATGAAGACACCATCCAAACCCTTCTAGAGACCTTACTCCCATCAGATGAAAACGCCAATGACACAGAGGAGCAAGAACGTACAAGGGAAAAAATAGACTCCTGGACTCCAGATAGTGGTATCACCATCCCATTCGCCACAGAGGAAGTAAAACAGGCAATTGCGAAACTGAAACTTCGTAAGGCACCAGGCCCAGATGGAATTCCATCAGAAATTTTTAAGATGTTCAGTGAGGAAGTATCTCGATACCTGTACAAAGAATGTTTACTACAATCTAGGGTTCCCAGGTGCTGGAAAGAAGCGAAACTAGTAACCATAAAAAAGGATAAAGATAAAGACCCGACACAAGCAAAAACATACAGACCAATATGTCTTTTGAATATAATGGGGAAGATCCAAGAATAGTTACTCTGTAGCAGACTGAACGACCACCGAGTAATACATAAATGAAAAAAACTGAAGCGAGGTGAATCTTGTAAACTTCAAATAGATTACGTAGAAAATGAAGCTAGCTACAGTGAAGCAACAAATACTACACAAATACAAGTTTCCTGGAAATATCCTGGTTTCCTTTCAGTCGCTCTAACCCATTGAGCTACCATGGTCAACTTGACTCATATATTTCCCCGGTAACCCACTAGGGGCTCTCGCATTCGAGATACACCGTTTGTGGCGACTTACTATCGTAAGTACTTGATTCCCAGGCTTCATCATTTAACTCGTTATTATTTTAGTTAATTGATGGAAATTAATCATTTCTTCACATTGGCATATATATGCATGAAAAAGTCAATGCCATGGCCGGGATTTGAACCATGGATCGCCTGGTTTCCGTCCAGTCGCTCTAACCCATTGAGCTACTATGGCCAGCTTACCGTCATGACATTAAATTCTCCATCTGACTCGTATATTTACGAGTGCTTACATTACTAAGTCGCCACAAATGGTGTATCTCGGATGCGAGAGCCCCTATTGGCCATACTTCTGAAGATTCAAATTAACTGCACTCGCTAAAACATAAAGTGAAAATTTTCAGCATTAGTGTATTAGTGTGAAATTTAAACTAATTTAATGTATATATTTTAGTTAAAAACTACGTAATTGTGCTTTTGTTGTACAATCACTTTATGCTGTATATTATTACGTATTCCAGGAGCACCAGAACAACAAACTCTAGATACATTTAGTACGTTGTAATTGAACACTGATCACTAGTCAGTACAGAAATACATAGAAATGTGAATAAGCTGTCATAAGAATATTAAGACTTTAGTATTTTTTGCAAGCAAGGTGAGTTAAATATTAGTAAAGATAAGCATTAATTTAAAGTTATTTATAGTGGAAAGACATACACCTATTGACAAAAAAATTAAAAAAGAAAATGGTGAAAGACGGGTTTCAAAATGTTTTTATAATTCATTATACCCCAAAACCAGTGTTTTCGGTAACATTTTGATATTGAATTTATGAGTGGAATGCTATACCTTCTCCATTATATACGTGAAGAAATTAAAAACGGGATGTAAAGAAAAAGAGAATGCGAAGCTGTTCCCAGCCGCCGGATGGGTTTCGCGCAAACCAAAAGGACTATCCGCGCTAAAACACACACACACACACACACACACAAAAATGTATTTAGGCATGTGAACGTTTAGCCCGTAAGCGGGGCCCCACTATTCCGGCACCAGGCCACTCTCTCAATAAAGCTAAACTAAGCTAAACGGGATGTATGGAATAATCTGTAAGTTACTATATTACAGTTATATTTTCCAATCATGTTCATCTCAAACGGCAATGTGTATTCCCTCGGAAGTTTTAGTTGTGTTTAAAACATTTTCAAAAATTATACGTTAGAATACCTATATTATTTATAATAAATTAAAGCAGTATTATTATATAACAAACTACCCCATGGCATTAAAAGTATAACATCGGAAAAAAAGGTTTAAACTGATTGTAAAATCATTTTTAAGAGAAGGTTGCTATTATTCAGTGGAAGAATACTTAAAACATGATCAACATATCAATGCTTCCCAAACTGATGTTTGTGAATAAATACCTGTGCAACTTCGGAGGTGATACTTGTAATATTCAGAAAAGCTGTAAAAAATATCCCACTAAAAGTAATGTCACAGACAACAGATGAGTTTCTAAGAAGTAAAATTAAATAATAAAGTAAATATTGTTTTTTTGGGTAAAAATTATGCCTCTTACAGCCTAGTTCTTAAAAATGTAATACATTAAACTATTATGTGACCTAAGGTGCCTTATTCTTAATTACTATTTGTATTATTATTCTGTTAATTACTACTGCATTACTTTAATCGCTATTGTATTATTTAGCTACTATTGAATTATTTAATTACTATTGTATTATTCATAATTGTATTACTCATAAGAAATGTATTGTTCTTATGGGTACAAATTTGACGAAGCCATGAATATTGTATATTCCTAGGGTGAATAAATCTATCTAATATTCACAATGGAATGAACTCATTACTGATCAGGTCCCATGGCACTGCCACTATGAGGTAAGACTGCAGCAGCAGCATAAATCTGGCAGGCTGTTTGGAACAGCCCGAAGGGTGGTCAAATCGTGTACCTGCTCTGGGAAGAGCTTAACCACGTAGTGACGGGATGTGGATTTTGCAGGATGAAGTGTGTGTTTTAAGTGGGGTTAGTGTAGGGAGGTAGCTTTTGCTCCTCAGGGAATGATGAACCGGGTGCTACGGACAGCGAGCACCGCTGGTGGGTTAGTTAATAAACTAGGAAGAAGGTATGTTTAATTTTGAATATTCCAATTAACAATTTTGGAGTAGCTGAAATTTAATTTAGGCTGGAATGGAGAGATCAATCTAATATTCACAATGGAATGAACTCATTACTGATCAGGTCCCATGGCACTGCCACTATGAGGTAAGACTGATCATTCACGATAAGTAATGTTTGTTTCTGTAATGTTTATAACAGTATATTATGGTTGGTTTAAGATAATAGATCATTTTAAATAACCTCCAAAGTTTTTGTACTATATTTTATAATGGATCCAAAATTAAGTGACCTATTTAGAGGTTAAGCAGCATCTAAGCATTACGAGATTAATGAACTGTATATAAAAAATACTGATGCACAAAACAAACCTGCTATTTTATGTTCCGTAGGATGACACACATGTCAACATTGTTTTGTGGCCATCTTCAGAAGACTGCATGTTTGGATATTGTAAGTATTCAAATTTTTACAATTCTTTTCCTTCATTATTTAGCGTTGCTGTTTAGTTTGTTACCATGAATACATATGTAAATACTGTTACAGCATGTTATACGTAAGTAATGTCTTATTGCCTAATTTGAAACCATTTCGAAGTAACAGTTTATCATTTGTAACATAATTTGTAGAACAGTTTGACCAAACGTTCCAATAAGCGACATTGTCCCGTTTTTCATAGTAACTGTCCCGAAAAATTGCTACAGAACGCTCAAAAAGTCTCGTAATCCAGTTCTTAAAACACATTTTTACGCATTTCAAGAAGCTTTTAGACCTCTAAAAGCACTCAGTAATACTTAAAAATGATATTCATTTTGTTTTATTAAAAACTTCATGCATATAATATTTAAAAATATATATCTGATTCTTCTGATAAGTAATTAAAAATATTGTGACTTTGTGGGTTCGTGAAACTCAAAAGTCGAGGCTTCAAATACAAAAAATTGCACTTTATTTCCCTAGCAAATACATTCGTCACATCACAATTTGCTAGCTAACCTAAAACTGTTTATTTTTCCAACTCTACCTTCAACTGTCCGTCGCTACCGGTAACGATCGTCCATCACTTTTCATCGGCTTTGCGAGCCTACCACCAGGGTGACACTGCTCCCTCCTCAAGGCTGGTCGTCCCGAACAGCGCCTTCGTAGCGGGCCAGGCGATCCAGGTGTACCACCATCTTTCCCTCGGGGCAACTTCTGGATGCGGTAGACCACGTCGTTAATCCTCCTCACCACACGGTACGGTCCTTGCCATGGCTGCTGAAGCTTCGGGCAGCGTCCCTTGGTCCGGGTCGGGCGGTACAACCAGACCAGGTCACCTTGCTGGAACCCTTGGCTGTTGGCTTGCCTGTCGTATCGGGTTTTCATGCGGTCGCTCGCCTTCTGAATGTTCTGGCGAGCCATATCGTGCATGTCGTGGAGGTGGTCCACCAAGTTCTCCACATCCCTCAAGAGTGGCCCCAAGTCTGCGTCCGCCAGCTGCTCCCTCCTCAGGCCTGCGCTATCCCAGCCATCTGCAGGCACTGCCGTGACTACTCGAACTGCTGCGGCACGCTCCTTCCCCTCCACTCTTGTGCATTGGCAGCACTCTTCTGGACAGGGTCTTCGGGACATAGCGTCCGCGTTACCGTGACTCTTCCCTCTGCGATGTTCCGAGGTGAAGTCGTACTCCTGCTGCCTCTGGACCACACCTGCTGTCTGGCCTTCCGGTCGCGCCGTCACTATCACTTCGCTCCTCGCGGGGACAACCACCTCTTCGCTCAAGACGATCCTGCCAATTCCAAGGCGCTCTTCTGGTTGACGGAGTATAACCTCTTCTCCGTTGAGCCTCAGGACCTTCCTGCCGACGTCGACCGTCGCCTCGTGGCTCCTGAGGGCATCCAGTCCCAGAATCACCTCCTCAGCCACCTTCGCGACGAACACCCACAGACGCACGGCACTCCGTCCCAAGTTCAGCTCCAGTAGGGCCTCCTTCTCCACAGGCATGGTGTCGCCCGATGCTGTCACAAGCTCGTATGGTCGGCTCGGCTTCCTCGTCGGCAAACCCTTCGCCACGTCAGGTCTGATGATGGTCACGGTCGCCCCGGTGTCCACCAGCACGGGGCACGGCTTTCCTCTTACCCAGCCGTCCGCGATGAGGTTGTCATCCATCCGCCGGCTGACGGCGCGGATTGTCACTCGAGGGGATGGAGGTAATGGCGCCGACGTGCCCCTCTCCACGACGGCCCTTACTCGTTTTCCGGCTGCTCTTCCTGGTGTGGGCAGTCTCTCCGCAGGTGTCCGGGCTGTCCACACCCCCAACACAGGCCACTAGGTGTTCGCCGGCGTCCCTCAGCTGGTCTTCTGTCTCTGGCGTAGCGGACACTCTTCGTTCTCGACGTCGGGATAGATGCTATCTTGGCCACCTCCATCCTTAATGCCGCTGTCAGCGCCTCGTGGATGGTTTTATAATCGCCGAGCATTAGGCGCTGACGAATCTCCGTGTCCCGTACCCGGTCGACAAAGTTGTAGGCGGCTTCCCGGGATACGAACTCCAGTGGCAGGTCAACCAAGGCCTTGCTAGCCAGCTGCTCGATCGCTATGGCGAACTCCTGCAGCGTCTCCCCCGGCTGCTGCGACCTTGCCTTTAGCTGGCTGCGGTATGCTGCGGCTAAGCGGTGGTTCCCGAAGCGATTCTCCAGGGCCTCCCAGATGTCCTTGGGCGCCGCCGTCGTCTGCACGGCGTTTAGGATTTCCGCGGCCCGTCCCTGGATGCTGGCTATTAACTGTGTGGCCTCCTCCTCCGGTGACCATCTGTTGTGCTTGGCCACTGTGTCGAACTGGCGGCGGAAGACCTCGAATGTTGACGCGCCGTCATATTTCGGAGGTTTGACGCGCGCCGATGTTGTGTCGCGTCCCGGTGCGTCAGCCTTCAAATCCTTCAGTCCCCTGCCGACGACGTCCTCCACTATGGCGTTCAGGGACTTGACGCTGCTGTGGGCCTTTCCCTCCAGGTTGTTTACGCGGTTCGCGAGGTCTTCGACGTCTTCAACCATGGCGTTCAGGGACTTGGCGTTATTGTCGGCCTTTTCCTCTAGGTCATTGAAGCGGTTAGCCAGGTCCTCGACGCGCTCGTCCACTTGGCCCATCCGCTTGCCCAGCTCCGTCACGTCATCCCTCACGCCGGCCAACTGTTCCTCAAATTTTGCGGCGAGGACCTCGTTCGCCTCCTTCATTTCCGTGGCCAGACTGTCGTTCACTGCCTTCATTTCTGTGGTCAATTCGGTCTTTATTTCTTTCAACTCTGCGGCCAGGTTGTTATTTGCCGCTTCTGTTTTTGTTGTTAACTCGTTCATCTTCGCGGCCAAGTTGTTATTTGCCGCTTCCGACTTCGCTGTTAATTCGTTCATCTTCTGCAAAAGCATTTCCAATGCCGATTCCATTGCCATAACGGTGATGTTGTTGTCCCGCTTTCTGACACCAGTTGTGACTTTGTGGGTTCGTGAAAATCAAAAGTCGAGGCTTCAAATACAAAAACTGCACTTTATTTCCCTAGCAAATACATTCGTCACATCACAATTTGCTAGCTAACCTAAAACTGTTTATTTTTCCAAATCTACCTTCAACTGTCCGTCGCTACCGGTAACGATCGGCCATCATTTTTCATCGGCTTTGCGAGCCTACCACCAGGGTGACAGTATTGTAGAAATAAATCAGTGTAGATAGTCTTTGCTTTTATCAATTTTACTCACAGTAAATTGTTTATCAGGTTAACAACATGTAGGTACTAATGCAATTATAAACACTTTAAATTAAAAACTAAAACCTTGGTATATTTGAAAAGGACCTTCCTAGAGCCCATTTGTTTGTAAACTGATTTTTTCCAAAAGAGATTTGGTCACGTTAATGTAGAGGAATAGTTATGTATCTGTTTATGTAATGGTAACATAATTGACAAGTGAATGCATCATTAGCCAAGTATGATTGCTTCACATCAGATTAGTTCATAATTTCTTTTTAAACAAACATTTTAAATGTAAGAACTTTTTTGTTTTCATTTTTTATATATTACATGTATTTATTAAGACTTAGATTTATGTTTATATAGGTTGGTGAATGCAGTTAAGACATGCACTGTTAGATGAAACAACAATTGTGAAATGGAGACCAAAATACAAATCAAAGAAGAGGATTGTTTCTCAAGTGACTTAGCAGATACTCACACTGTGCTTGTGGGCAATGATGGTGACATAACAATCAAAACTGAAGTTCAGTCATCCACTCCTTTTTTAGACTTAGGTTTAAAGGAGGAGAAAACCAAGATTAAGTCAGAGATTATTACAAGTAGCAACATCTGTGAAACAAATAATGAAACTGAAATTAAAGAACAGACTATCTTTTTGAAGTTACCTTCAGAGAATGAGGGAGAATTTCTTCAAGAAGATTCTGTAATGAAGTTCAAGAAATGTGGCAGTGATCAGGGAATGTATAACAAGTTAGAAATTCAAGAAGAATGTTTGGTGCAGGAAATACAAATTTCAGCAGATTGTGATGAAATTAAGGTAAGATTTAGATTCAAATATGTACTCCTTTATTTTTTTTTTCAAAATATTTGTGTTATATTTTAATGGGAATATATGCTTTAGAATGATCACACTAATATGTTAATATTTATTAATACACTTATACAAAGTTCTCTAGCTGCACAATATTAAGTGAAGTTCTTGAAAGTTCTAATTGGTCTGTGATTTACACCAGGTTCTACTGCATAGTTACCAGAATGTTTAAATAATACAGATAACTAAAACAAAAACTGTTATGTTGATTTCTGAAATCTGTAAGGTAGTTTGTAATTTTCACTATGTGTAATGATATAAATTTACACAGGTCCATTTAGTTCAGTAGGATTTATTTTTGTGAAAAGAGGTAAAAATAATTGTGGCAAAAATTTTTAAGGTTATAAAAGATATTTTTGTCAGCTTCTAAAACTGATGTTTTTGAAGTTTTGCAATATGTATACAAAAGTATTCTTTTATTGCAATGTTTAGTTAAATTAAAGGAAACTTTGGTAATATGAAATCTCTTCCCCTTCAGAAATAATTGTTTAAGATTTTAATCATCGTTTCTATCCCTTATGGTTGGAGGTCACTAAAATCCTGCCTTGTTTGTTAAGATAAACTTGTCGCTGCTTTCCCTCCTGCATGATGCCCTTGCCATTTAGTAGCAATTTCAGCTCGAAAATGCATTGGCACCATACCTTGCTCGGCTGTGTAAGTTGCAGTCAGTCAAGTGCTTCTCTTGATACAGTAAACATAATGTGTCAGTTTCCACTAAAAGAACATGTGTTTATTTGCTCAAGTTGTACTTGGGAAGCCAGCCAAGTGAAAAGACGATTAGAAATCGATGTTTAGGGAGTGTGCATCGCTCCAATCATCAGGATATTTATTAAATGTTATAAACTCAAATGAAACACTGAATATAACACCAATATAAACAAAGACAAAACACTATGAAAATTTGCATTACAGAACAAAAGACTGTTTTCCGTAACTTAAATACCAAGTCAGGAGATGGTGTGAGTATAGAAAGTTAATTTAGTCAAAGAAACGTAACTACTTAACTTGATTGTCAAGCCGTATTGATCTGTGCGTCTTAGGTTGACGGATTTCCATTTTAAGGCCGGTTTCCAAGAGGTGCTGAACTGAAATCCAGCATCACGATTAAGCTTGCTCCTCTCGGAGGAAATGGCCAAAGCCTCTTTAGTTCTCCGCTTCCAGTAACTGTTGCATTTTGCCAAGATTGTCATCTCCCGAAAGTTGGCCCTATGTTCATTATCAAAACAATGCTCTGCCAGCCCAGACTTCTCATGCTGCATTAAGCGAATGCTCCATTCATGTTCGTTTATTCTGGTAGCGCTGGTCCTTCCGGTTTGTCCTATATGCGGTGTCCCACATTCACAGGAAATGCGGTACACTCCTGGAACTTGGAAGTCCAGTTTGTCTTTCATTGGCCTCAACAGATCTTTAATCTTGGGAGGTGGTTTGTGCATGGTCTTGATATCTTTGGCGAGAATTCTGTTGCTTCTGCCAGATAGGTTGCTGGTAAATGGGATGCAGGCTGTAGTGGTAGGCTGATCTGATGCTTGCTATATTACAGGTTTCCCTTTCCTAGCTTTCGTCATAGCAACCTATCGTTGGCAAGTGTCCAGCTGTCCAGGCAAGCACCCAGCTGTGGCCTGTCGCAGGAGCACAACTATGCCACATGGTGACAGTATGCTGTCATTGAATTCCTCGTTAAAGAAAAAAAAATTGCTGCTGAAGTTAACTACAGACTGTAATGTGGCTATGGAGAGGTCTGCATGGGCACCATCAGTGTTAGGATATGGCTGACTATTTCATCCATGAGATGAAAACACAAATATTCAAATGAACCTTCTAGGAGTCACTCTTGAACTGCTGAGTTTCATTAAGTAAATTTGAGACAATCGTGCGATGAAACAAAGTACTCGAAAGAAGCACTCCCTACCAACTCTATACACAAATGGTATCAACAGTTGATAACCACGGAATGCCTGCATAAGGTCACATGAATAGGCCAGCTGAGAGTGCCAGAAGAAACAGTTGACCATTTGTAAGCTAGCCTCACATGCAGCCCACAAAAATCAACTCATTGAGTCAGTAGAAAATTGAACATCCTGCCTTTGAATGTTTGGAATGTGTTAAAGAAAAAAACTCAAGGTACATCCTACCATTTGCACCTGTTACAAGCATTATCACCTGAGGACAAATTGAAATGCTTTGAATTTTGTAGCAGTTTCCAGGAGGCATGGAACACAATAAGTTTTGTGATAAAATTGTTTTGAATGAGGAAGCAGCATTCTTTCTGAGTGGTAAAATGAACAGCACAATGTAAGGATTTAGAGAACTGAAAAGCCCCATTTCGTCATGCCATACCTTCATGATTCACCTGAACTGAATGTTTTCTGCATGGTATCACAGTCTAAAATTTACAGTACCTTCTTCTGCAGTAATAAACTGATTACAGGACACATCTACCTGGTGTTTTGGAGAACTAGCTCATGTCACAGTTGCAGACTGATACCATCATCTACTACACGATGGTGCTCCACCATGATCTTTATAACTTGCTGTACACCATACTTCAAGCTCAGTAGATAGGTCATACTGAAAAGGAAGATAATGCACTCATGTCATATGCTCCACACTCTCCTTACCTCACCATAGTAACTTTGTCGTATGGGGTTATGTGAAGGATGTATTTTACACACCACCATTACCTGCTGATCTACGAGAAATATGGGTCTGCATCATCAATGTGTTTGGTGAAATTAACAGGGACATGTTATGTTGAATGTGGCCTGAACTTGATTTATGGAGTTGATATTTGTTAAGTCACTTGTGAAGTGTGTATTGAGCTATTAAAAAAAGCTTTATTAGTTGCATATCTGAGTATACAGTGTTTGTAGATTTCAGACAAATAATAATGCTCTAATAATTGAAACCGCTCAGATTATTTGTGCACACCATGTACTTCCAGTAGTTTGATATGTAGTGCAAGAAATTAAAAATTCAGGTTATTGAGAATTTTATGCTCACTGGAAACCACATTTATTGAACAAAGACCACAAACTTCAGAGAAGAAGCATCACCTGATATTTCAAAACAAAGACAAATGCTTTTTGACAAGTTCTGTGACAGGCAATTGAACCGCAATTATGGCCGACGATGGGAAAATGGTGGGATGGTGTTCCCGAAGTTCTATTTGTAGCCGTATTACTATAAATGTGTTGATGGTGAGGGATTAAGATGTACTCGTAGTGATATTCTCGTTGTGGTGTCCTTTGTAGCTCCGGTTTGTGTGAGATCTTCTCTTGATTGTGGTCTCGGATACTTGGATTGTGAAACTCAATGTTAAGGAAATAAAATAAGTGGTTGTAAGTTTTTCTTTAATTTAAACTCGCTACAATTCACAACAGGTACGATGATCAAACATATTCTCATACAATTCTGATTATTACGATCCTAATACAATCATTTTCTTAGATTTCTGTTGTCTTTACACACACAGAATTTCTTCGCTTTTCAGATATTAGTTTTCTGAAAATAAGGTTGCACTATATCGAAACTTCAATATATCGATGATGAATAATTAGTACAGCTCATGCAATGGTAAGCAGACACATCTGCTCACTCTTCGATCAGGACACAAAAGACACTTTCTTGTCCTCTTCGTTTATTGACTCTTTTCCTCATTACCATGGTAACAAGATATTATAGTCTACATCACTTTTTCATGTGGCCAGTACACTAACTTTGAATTATTTAATTTTCGGATTTTCCAAATATAAAATCCTAAAAACAATTTTCTTTTATAATTTTATCTTTCTATTTAACTCATTATATTTACCATTTATCTAGATTTGATATTAACATTTATCTATACAGGTTTGTGACCTACGTTATTCGGTCACGGCCACCTATAACTCATACAAATTCAAAACAAAACTCTTATTATTGTAAACATATCAATATTGGACTTTGTGGGCTCGTAGAATTAAAGTACAATTTACAGAAATTCAAATTGTTCTTTATTTGAATAGAAATTACACTCACAGTGGGAGTAATACGTCACATACACAATCACAATCTACCAAGGTCGATGACCATAAACACAGCGTTCTGATTACACCTGTTTACAACATCGGCTCTCGTTACAACACTTTACAACTGTTTACTCTTGTTTTCGACTCCTGCGCTGTTTATGTCTGCTCGATCACTAGCCATGGCTTCTTTTTATACACCCATTCATGAATGCCAAGCTGTTATAGAATGTTCTCTAAGCTGCCGTGCTAGCGGTCCCGGGTTGGATTCCCAGTGGTGGGGATGGGAATTTTTCTCCAACCAAGATAATTCCACATCTTCCCCAGAGTCTGGGAGTATGAATGAGTGTGAATGTGTGTGTGATCTAATGATTAAAACCTAACGAATACGAGTTAAGACCTTCAATATGTTCCAAAGGAGAAAGGCCGCCAATATGACCATTGTAGTTGAAGGCGGGTATAAATGGAACAAGTAAAAAAAAAAAAATGTTCTGTAACATGTCGCTATATAAAACACGAATATTCGCCTTCTGGATGTTCTGACAAACCTTCTCATGTGTGTCGTGGAGATGGTCTACCAAGTCTGCATCCGCCAGCTGCTCCCTCCTCAGGCCTGCGCTATCCCTGCCATCCGCAGGCATTGCCTTTACCACTCGGATAGCTGCGGCGCGCTCCCTCTCTTCCACTGTTGTGCATTGGCCTTCCTTCAAGATGACCCTGCAGATTCCCAGGCGTTCTTCGGGTTGCCGGAGTATCACCTCTTCTCCATTGAACCGCAGGAACTTCCTGCCGACGACAACCGTTGCCTCGCGGCTCCTGAGGGCATCCAAACCAAGTATCACCTGCTCAGCCACCTTCGTGACGAACACCCACTGACGCACGGCACTCCGTCCCAAGGTCAACTTCAGTAGGGCTTTCTTCTCGACAAACAAGGTGTCACCCGATGCCGTCGGTCGGCTCGGCTAGCTCGTCGGCAAACCCTTAGCCACGTCAGGTCTGATGATGGTCACGGCTGCCCCAGTGTCCACCAGCACGCGGCATGGCTTCCCTCTCACCCAACCGATGAGGCTGTAATACATACGCCGGCTGACGGCGCACAGTGTCACTCGAGATGGTGATGGCGCCGACGTGCCTCTCTCCACGGCGCCCTTACTCATTTTCCGGCTGCTCTTCCTGGTGTGGGCAGTCTCTCTCCAGGTGTCCCGGCTGTCCACATCCCCAACACAGGCCACTAGGTCTTTGCCGGCGTCCCTCGACTGCTCTTCGGTCTCCGGTGTAGTGGATACTCCTGGCTCGCGACGTCGGGGTAGCCGTCACGTTGACCGCCTCCATGCTTACTGCTGCCGTTAGCGCCTCGTGGATGGTTTTGTAATCGCCGAGCATTAAGCGCTGATGAATCTCTGTGTATGGACTCGTGTCTTGAGTCCATAGGATCAGATTGGGGGGGGCTTGTTAGTGTCTAGGTCTTGCCCTATGGAAAGCCCCCCGGCGCCTCGTGGGGCTTTTGGACAGCTCAGTAGCTCCCTGGTCGAAGGAGGACCAGGTTCTTGGTCCTACGGGTCCAGGACTAATGGGAGTAGAACCTCAGACATTAACCCGAAAAAGACATCGACAAAGGTGTAGGCAGCCTCTCGGGATACGAACCACCTGGCAAGCTGCTCGATTGCCAGGGCGAACTCCTGCAGTGGCTCCCTTGGCTGCTGCGACCTTGACTTCTGCTGGCTGCGGTACGCTGCGGCTAAGCGGTGGTTACCGAAGCGGTTCTCCAGGGCCTCCTAGATGTCCGTGGGCGTCGTCGCTGTCTGGACCGCGTTCAGGACTTCTGCGGCCCGTCCCTGGAGACTAGCTATGAGCTGTTCGGCCTCTTCCTCTGGTGACCACTTGTTGTGGTTGGCCACTGTGTCGAACTGGCGGCGGAGGACTTCGGAAGTTGTCGCGGCGTCGTATTTAGGAGGTTTGACGCGCGCAGATGTATCGCGTCCCGGCGCGTTGACCTTTAAATCCGTTAACCTCCTGCCAACGACGTCCTCCACCATGGCGTTCAGGGACTTTGTGTCGTTGTCGGTCTTTCCCTCCAGCGCGTTAACGCGGCTCGCCAGGTCTTCGATGCGCTCGCCCAATTCTGTGACGTCCTCCTTTACGCCAGCCAACAGCTCTTCAAACTTTGCGGCGAGGGCCTCATTCGCCGCTTTCATTTCCGTGGTCAGTTCGGTCATCTTCGCGGTCATTGTCGTGGCCAAGTTGTTTGCAGCTTCCCTCTTCGCAGCGAGGTTGTCATTCGCCGTCTTTATTTCCTTCGGCTCGGCGATGAGGTCGTTAGCCGTCTTCATTTCTTTCAGTTCCTCTGCGAGGTTGTTGTTTGTCGTTTCCGTCTTCGTTGTTAACTGGGCCATAATTTCTTCCATTTTCTCTAAAATCTCTTCCAATGCCGCGTCCATGGTCAAATATCCCATTCCTGACGCCAATTTTGACTTTGTGGGCTTGTAGAATTAAAAGTCCAATTTGCAGAAATTCAAATCGTGCTTTATTTGCGTAGAAATAAACTCACAGTAGGAGTATTACATTAGATACCCAATCACAATCCACCAAGGTTGATGACCACAACAGCATTCTGATTACACCTGTTTACAACATCAGCTCTGTTCACGAGTGCTCGATCACTAGCCATGGTTTCTTTTTATACACCCATTCATGAATTCCAGACTGTTATAGAATGTTCTCTAACATGTCACCAGACAAAATACGAATGTTCTAGAATGTAACTATATCTGTGTCGGCAAGTCTTTTATCTCCGGTGCTATGTTTAGCTGCTTATGCAAGCTCTTTATCTTCGTGAAACAGTATTTGTCTGTTATCTATCTGCGCCAAACCTTTTATGGGTTTTGCCATGACAATATTAACCATAAGTAAATAAATTTAACGTTACTATGGCTTTGACATAATAACTGCTTCACAATAAAAGCTACTTGCATCTTTATGAGCCTGAAATAAAGCAGGAGAGTAGAGTATGGTATGATATTACTTGAAGAAGAAGAAGAAAAGAAATACATTGTAATCTTCTAGAAAAGTTAGATACTGATTTTTGGGATGTACAGGATAAACAAACTATAAATGCTGCCTTTTGTATCCAGAAACTTCTGAAGCTCCATCATGCATTGTGCAGCAAACTCTAGGTATAGATCATTATACAACATGATAATACATGTCCTTATACTGCTTGTGTCACTGTGTTGAAGATTAAGCTACTGGGGTGGAAAATTCTTCCATATGCTTTCTACAATCCCAATTTGGCACCCTCCGACTACAATATTTTCACTTCTGTTAAGACACAGTTGTGATGCCAAAGTTATGAAATGGATGGATTTTAAAAGGTAGTGTGCCAGTGTGTTCAGATGCTGGAACAAGTTCTGCTGTAAATTATTTTGAAACTTGCAGAAAAATGGTAAAAATATGCATAAAGAAATGGAGACTATACTGAAATGTGACAGAGAAGTCTAACTTCAGATGATGTAAGGGGCATTCAAAACGAAACGAGCCGGAGTCTGTTATGCGCAAACCAGTGACAATGGTAATACCGTGGCGTGTGTAACGAAGTGTTGTTTTGACCAAAGGGTGGAAGTTCACAGCCCATCGCTAAAGGGCATGCGTGCATGTCACGTGACTATACAAAGTTAGCAGCAGCATGCATCAATCATCCAACTTGCCATTCATATTGCAAACAGTGAAATGGAGGCGTCAAAAGAAGAGCAAACAGGTGTTGTTCGTATTCTGACAGCGGAAGGACTAGGGGGAACAGACATTGATGAATGTCACATGTGTACGGAAACACTGCATGTCCCTTGCAGGGTCAAGGTGTGACACAAGCGTGCCAAGGAAGGACCGGTGATACACAGTCTGGAGCATCATACTGCATTACCGATAACATCGTCCAGCTGGTTGATGCATTCATTACCCAGGACCTCCAATGATAGTGGCATGTTAAATGGCCTATTGTCTTGGTCATCTGCAACTCAAAGGCAGATTCTGTGACGTTGAGATTTTAGGATTCTGTGACGTTGCCGCATATGATTGCCTTGGTGCGCACAATGTTTAGACAGAAGAAAGTGCTGAAACTACCTAATTTAAATTGTTGGTATTTCTAACTAATGCAAACAGTTTTGAATGATACTCTGTTAAGGCAGTGTACAGATGAAAATGTTCAGCACTCTTTGAATTTATAAATCATCTGTCTTGGAGTTTTTCTTAGAAAGCAGGGATTAAGAGCAAGCAAGAGAAACCTAATATACAGTTCTGCATTAAACCTAATAGTTGACTCAACCATTTTTCTGAACACCCAAATAATAGAATTGTTTTTAAATGCTCAAAGGCTTTTCAAAACTAAGAACTCAGAACGTGCATTTTAACTTAGTGTACCTAATGTAGGCTTAATACACAAGTTACACTTATGAAGCTTAGAATGCTCAGCTGTACATTTTCTTAAGAAAGAGAGTAGTCATAGTTCTTTTGCCAACTTCATTAACGTCTAAGAGGGGGGCCTCCATGTTCCCTCTCTTTTACAAAATATTGACGCAGTGCATGCACCAGTTCCCTTGCTTGCCCGCGTAGTGCAGATCCCCGTCCCACCATTGCCAACATTAAATTCTCCATTTGACTCATATATATATATATATATATATATTGCCGGTAAATCACTAGTATTAGTCGTATTAGTTGTTTGTGGCAACTTACTATTGTCTCCCCCCAGGGGCCTACTTCGGTAGGTACGGGTTTGGCGCACCTGGGGGTCCCTAGCCAACAGTCTCCCTCATGTGGGCACCTCTTCGCGGTTGAGGGAGACGGTCAACAGGCCCACCCACGTGTAGGCCGTGCGTGGAGACCCGTGGAGAAGGATTTTATATTATTTTCTGGTTTGGGATTTGGTGAACGAGGTTTTTGGTATGTTTTGATTGATGTTTTTTATGTACGTGTATTTTTAATAGGTTTTGTTACACTTGTATAGTTTTTGGAAAGTTTTATATCTGGCTTTTGCCATCACTAGTTTTTTAAAAGGCGCTGATGTCCGCCGTAGTTGAGCGCCCTTATATATTGTGACTTTGTGGGTTCATGAAATAAAATTCGAGGTTACAAACACAAAAACTGCACTTTATTCTCGTAGCAAATACACTCTTCACAATTACAATTTGCTAGATAACCTAAAAACTGTTTATTTTTCAAACACTTCGCTCAAATGTCTGTCGCTTTCGGTAATGATCGGCCCCGAAGTTTCCCGAATCTACACCGGCCATCATTTATTGATCGGCATCGCGAGTCTGCCGCCAGGGTAACGCTGCTCCCTCCTCAAGGCTGGTCGTCCCGAACAGCGCCTTCGTAGCGGGCCAGGCGATCCAGGTGTACCACCAACATCTTTCCTCGGGGCACCTTCTGGATGCGGTAGACCACGTCGTTAATCCTCTTCACCACACGCTACGGTCCTTGCCATGGCTGCTGAAGCTTCGGGCAGCGTCCCTTGGTCCGGGTCGGGCGGTACAACCAGACCAGGTCACCTTGCTGGAACCCTTGGCTGTGGCTTGCCTGTCGTATCGGGTTTTCATGCGGTCGCTCGCCTTCTGGATGTTCTGGCGAGCCATATCGTGCATGTCGTGGAGGTGATCCACCAGGTTCTCCACATCCCTCAAGAGTGGCCCCAAGTCTGCGTCCGCCAGCTGCTCCCTCCTCAGGCCTGCGCTATCCCAGCCATCTGCAGGCATTGCCGTGACTACTCGAACTGCTGCGGCACGCTCCTTCTCCTACACTCTTGTGCATTGGCCGCACTCTTCTGGACAGCGTCTTCGAGACATAGCGTCCGCGTTACCGTGACTCTTCCCTCTGCGATGTTCCGAGGTGAAGTCGTACTCCTGCAGCCTCTGAACCCAGCGTGCCGTCTGGCCTTCCGGTCGCGCCGTCACCATCACCTCGCTCCTCGCGGGTACAACCACGTGTTCGTTCAAGATGACCCTGCAAATTCCAAGCCGCTCTTCTGGTTGACGGAGTATAACCTCTTCTCCGTTGAGCCTCAGGACCTTCCGGCCGACGTCGACTGTCGCCTCGTGGCTCCTGAGGGTATCCAGTTCCAGAATCACCTCCTCAGCCACCTTCGCGACGAACACCCACAGAAGCACCGCACTCCGTCCCAAGGTCAGCTCCAGCAGGGCCTCCTTATCCACAGGCATGGTGTCGCCTGATGCCGACACAAGCTCGTATGGTCGGCTCGGCTTCCTCGTCGGCAAACTCTTCGCCACGTCAGGTCTGATGATGGTCACGGCCTCCCCGGTGTCCACCAGCACGCGGCACGGCTTTCCTCTTACCCAGCCGTCCGCGTTGAGGTTGTCATCCATCCGCCTGCTGACGGCGCGGATTGTCACTCGAGGGAATGGTGGTAATGGCGCCGACGCGCCCCTCTCCACGCCGGGCCTTACTCGTTCTTCCGACTGCTCTTCCTGGTGTGGGCAGTCTCTCTGCAGGTGTCCGGGCTGTCCACACCCCCAACACATGCCACTAGGTGTTCGCCGGCATCCCTCAGCCGGTCTTCTGTCTCCGGCGTAGCCGACACTCCTCGTTCTTGACGTCGGGATAGATGCTACCTTGGCCGCCTCCATCCTTAATGCCGCTGTCAGCGCCTCGTGGATGGTTTTATAATCGCCGAGCATTAGGCGCTGACGAATCTCCGTGTCTCGTACCCCGTCGACAAAGATGTAGGCGACTTCCCGGGATACGAACTCCAGTGGCAGGTCAACCAAGGCCTTGCTAGCTAGCTGCTCAATCGCTATGGCGAACTCCTGCAGCGTCTCCCCCGGCTGCTGTGACCTTGCCTTTAGTTGGCTGCGGTACGCTGCGCCTAAGCGGTGGTTCCCGAAACGATTCTCCAGGGCCTCCCAGATGTCCTTGGGTGCCGCCGTTGTCTGCACCGCGTTTAGGACTTCCGCGGCCCGTCCCTGGATGCTGGCTATTAGCTGTTTTGCCTCCTCCGGTGACCATCTGTTGTGCTTGGCCACTGTGTCGAACTGCCGGCGGAAGACCTCAAATGTTGACGCGCCGTCATATTTCGGCGGTTTGACGCGCGCAGATGTGTCGCGTCCCGGCGTGTCGGCCTTCAAATCCTTCAGTTTCCTGCCGACGACGTCCTCTACTATGGCGTTCAGGGACTTGACGCTGGTGTCGGCCTTTCCCTCCAGGTCGTCAACGCGGCTCGCCAGGTCCTCGACGCACTCGTCCACTTGGCCCATCCGCTTGCCCAGCTCCGTCACGTTATCCCTCACGCCGGCCAACTGTTGTTCAAACTTCACGGCAAGGGCCTCGTTTGCCGCTTTCATCTCCGTGGCCAGGCTGTCGTTCGCTGCCCTCATTTCTGTGGTCAGTTCGGCCATCTTTGCGGTCATTGTCGTGGCCAAATTGTTATTTGCCGCTTCCGTCTTTGCTGTTATTTCCGCGGACAGGTTGTTATTTTCCGCTTCCGTCTTCGCTGTTATTTCCGCGGCCAGGTTGTTATTTGCCGCTTCCGTCTTCGCTGTTATTTCGGCTTTTAGTTCTTGCATCTTCTCGGCGATGTTGTCGTTGGCCGTCTTCATTTCTTCCATTTAGTGTAAAATCTTTTCAAGTGCCGATTCCATGGCCGTTATCCCACTCCTGACACCAGTTGTGACTGTGGGTTCGTGAAATAACAGTCGAGGCTACAAACACAAAACTGCACTTTATTCTCGTAGCAAATACACTCTTCACAATTACAATTTGCTAGATAACCTAAAAACTGTTTATTTTTCATACATTTCGCTCAACTGTCTGTCGCTTCCGGTAACGATCGGCCCCGAAGTTTCCCGAATCTCCACCGGCCATCATTTATTGATCGGCATCGCGAGTCTGCCGCCAGGGTAACAGGGTAACACTATATATATATATATATATATATATATATATATATATATATATATATATATATATATATATATATCTTGTGTTGTTACTATTGTGAGTACTTGAGTCCCAGCCTTTATCATTAAACCCTTATTATTTAATTGATGAAAATTAATCATTTCTTCACACTAGCTGTGTATAAGCTAATGTTCCTAATAGATAGTCCACATAAAAAATTCAATGCCACGCCCGGGATTTGAAACAGATCTCCTGGTTTCCATCCAGTTGCTCTTATGTTGGCCATGGTAGCTCAATGGGTAAGAGCGACTAGATAGAAACCGGGAGATCCCTGGTACTATAGGTAAACTTTGTAGTTAAACATTATTAATGAAAACTAAACAGATATAGATACTTCTGGTTATTGTAAAATAAAGAAGAGACTGCAATGTTGTGTTTCACTTATTATTCAACTAATACCAGAGAATACTCTTCAAGTGAATCAAAACTGTTGCTTACAAAGATAATAGGCTTAGCAGAATATTTAACTAACGATTTATAGATAAATATTTGATTTATTGTTACAGGATGAGAACTGCACTTCAGTAAAATACTTAAGGTAAGATTGTCAATTGATTAATTTGATACAGATGTTATTTTAAAGGAAACATTGTGGTGTTAGTTCCGTGGAACATATGGAAACAACACTCAACTTTTATTACAACTTTATTTTGTTAATGAGTACACCTTTAAACAGCTTAGCATATCACAATTTATACCAAGATAAATATGGTTATATAAAATTCTATATTAATGCAGAGGAATGAATGAAGGCTATTTATAAGGGGCGTTCAAAAAGAAATAAGCTGGAGTCTGGTATCCATAAACTAGTGACCTTATGGTAATATTGTCGGATGTGTAACGAAGTGTTGTTCTAACCAGAGCCTGGAAGTTCATAGCCCGTCGCTAGAGGGTGTGCGTTTCACATCACGTGACTATACAAAGCTAGTAGCAGCATTCATTAATCATTCAACACTTCCAGTCACATTGCAAACAGTGAAATGGAGGTTTCAAAAGAAGAGCAAAGAGGTGTTGTTCATTTTCTGACGGTGGAAAGAGTAGGGGAACGGACATTCATAGTCGAATGTCACAACTGTATGGTTAACACTGCATGTGCCTTGCAAGGGTCAGGGTGTGGCTCAAACGCTTCAGGGGAGTGCAGGTGTCGATAGCCGATGGTGCACAGTCAAGAGCACCACATTGCACTACCGATGACATCACCCAGCTGGTTGATGCTCACATTACCCAGGACCGCTGAGTGACATTGAAAGACATAGCTGCTAAGGCTGGATTTGTTGATACTTCATGAAGGAGCAACTGCCCTTGCACAAAGTGTGTGTCTAATGGGTTCCTCACAGTCTTCAACCACACCAGGATTCATGTTAAATGGCCCACAGTCTTGGTCATCTGTAGCGCTATGCTAGAGAAGGGAATGAGTTCCTGGCATGAGTGGTGGCTGGAGATGAGTCATGATGTCATCACAGTGAACCAGAATCAAAACAAAAAAGTCTCCAGTGGGAGTATCCCGGGTAACCACCACCAAAAACAGCCAAGGCCATCCACACAAGTGCAGGAAAGGTTATACTGGCATTCTTCTTTTACCTAGATGTCCCCGCAATTCTTGACAAACCTTCACCAAGCAATCAAATCAAAACAATCAGGCAATCCATTGAGTCATTCTGCTCCACGACAATGCAAAGCCTCATACAGCCAACTCAGCCGTGCACTGCTTCAGAAAGTCAAACGGGAGGTTCTCAGCCACCCTGCATACAGTCCAGGTGTCTCACCCTGTGACTACGCCATTTTTGGTCCCCTTAAAAAGGCTCTAAGCGGTAAACGATTCACCTCAGACAACAATTTCCAGCTGTACATGCGGCACTGGTTCACATCGCAGCTCCGGGACTTTTATGAGACAGCCATTCACCGCCTTGTGTCACATTGGGTTAAGTATCTCAACAGCCAGTGCCAATACTTCTAACATACAGGTAGTGGTTTCTATACTTGTCTCCGGCTCATTTCGTTTCTGAACGCACCTGATACAATAATTTTCAGCTCAGATGCTTTATTCTTTGTGCAAATGTCTTAAATATATAATACCTCTTTTAATTAAAATCATTGCAGAATTTTTTAAAGAAATAAAATATCAGCAAAATTGTTTGTTCTAAGGGATACTTTGGTTGGGGATTTCTTGAATATTTTTGTGTTATTTTGCTGAAAGATGTGAAGAAGCTTGGTATTGTGTTATGTTGTATTCATTTCATCTATAGAAGAATAGTAAATGCCATAAGATAAATCAGTTTAAAATATAAAGCAAAACCTATCAAGATACATCGATGATTGCAAATGCAAAGTTATAAGATTTGGTACAAATTTAAAATATAAGAAAGGAAACCATGATACCTAAGAGTACAAAGTTTTGAGTTATAAAAAATAACCATTTATTTCTTCAACTGCCCTCTTATACCATTATGACTTGTTGGGGTATTCTTGTTTCCATTAACCTTTATGCCCTTAGGCAGTGGGTTGAGGAAGGGAATCTCTGTCTCAGTGAGAGAGAGAATCCAGGATGGCTAATCAGCTTGATGCCTGGTATGAGAGTGAGACATGTGCGTGACAGTATGAGAGCGAGATGAAATGATAGGAAAGTGATGATGGAGCAATTGGTGGGGTAAACCAGACATCCCAGAGAAAACCTACCTCAGCGCTGTGTTGTTCATCACAAATCTCACATGCATCTCCTGGGATCCAACACAGGCCACCTTGGTGAGAACCAAGTAGTGTAACCACTCGGCAATGATGTGACTTCACTGTTAAATCAACAGGCTATTTTTTCTTGACCTTGCTGTATATGGTGTATGTCATAAATTTACATTTTTAAATCACATTTTATATATTGAGGGACTGTCAGAATATTAAAATTTTGGTTATAAGACAATGCCGCTTTTCAGTAGGTGATAGGGTTACTTAAAATTATTATTTTTTTTTCCCCCAATGTAATGCCTTGTTTGCGATGTGGAATGTATAACTTTTCCCTCAGTATTCCTGAAAAAGTCAGAAAAAATTTATATGGGGTGTCTACAATTTATTGGACAATTTCATAATTCTGTAATTTCACCAATGTTTAACATAAACTATCATCCCACCACTTGTTACAAGTCAGATGCACTCAATGTGGGCATGCACGTGTAGTACAGCTTACATGCAGCTGGTGAACTCATTCATACCACACCCTCTCAATAGCTTTGGCAATGCGCCTTCTCAATTTTGCCAACATTACTGGAAGTAGAGTGATTTAAACACCATCCTGATTCTCCCCCACAGGTTCATACAAGACTCCATTAAGTTACTCAACTTACAAATTCACTCAATAAAATTCACAATGGAAGTGGAAGAAGAAGGCCTGTTACCCTTCTTAGATCTAAAAATAATCCAAGAACAACATTTGTTATATACAGGAAATGTTTGCATCATATAATCACATAAGGAACAACAGTTTCAATCACACAACACACAAATATGCAGCATTAAACAGCTTAACACACAGACTGGTGTACACTCCCCTGAACAAACAATGCTTTCTGTTGATGACAGACCATTCTCTGTTGTGAAACCACCCTCAGATTAATGATGTGGTGGTCAGTGGACATCAAAATTGTCTTTACATCCAAGCACACTCACTAGCTATGAGCGATTAGTAAAGTGTCCATTTGGCCCACAAAAGCATTGCCAATGTTTCTGACTAGCAGATAAATGAAAATCTCTTGTACAGCACAAAACTCCAAACTTCTCTGCTTTAATGGTGGTATGATTATTTCTATTAAATATTGATACAAATAATGCTGCATGAAATTGTCCAATAAATGGTTTTGAGTTGTGCTTTTCTCTCATTTTATCAAACACACAAAAAGAAAGAACATTTTCTATGGTTTCAAGGGACCAGAAGAACATTACTTTCCACACCCAGCTTGACGGACAAGGGAACTATCAGTGTACTCACATCACTATGCATCTGAAAATGCTGGCCGTATTTAAACCAAATCTGCTGCGAAGTGAAATTAGAACACCCAGTGTACATCACTGCATGTCAGGGGTAAAAATCTTCCCATACAGTGTCGTGTTATTATGCCTATCTGTTCCTATGTTCTGGAATCATTTTTGGGTACTTCCATCTATACTCCGCACACAGGCCCCACATAGAGCAGAGATGATGCCATCAAACTCTCAAGCACATACAGGTGTGAGCATAGTGACAGTTCCCTTGTAAGCAATAGGGAAATGCTGTTTCCTGTAAATGTTGTACTAGACATCAATCATGTATTTGAAGAAGGCTGATTGCTGGCTTTGGGTTTGATTCAGTTTTTAAGATCCTGTGGTGAAACTACATATCTGTTGCTCCGAAGGTATTATTTATTACCTATGAATTACAGTTACTAATTTCCAATTAAAAGCAATATTACAAAAATAGCCTTTTTTTTATATCTTCAATCCCCAGGTGCAGAGGTTTGGTTCTTCTCAGAGGAAAAGAAAGGTAACAAGCAGACTCCAAAATAATTGATTCCTGAAGTAGAGATACTGCAGAACTTAACCTTCAGAGCTAATAAGACTTCCTTTTTTTTTTTGTAATTTAAGTCCTCCAACTTTGTCATATCGGACGATGCATGGAATGGATCAAATGATGCTCAAATGAGTCCAGAGTCTATAGAGCTGAGAATTACACGTTTGTCTTTTAGGATAAGGGAAAACTCCGGAAAAAAACCTGATCCAAGTAACTCACCCTGATCGACATTCCACTATAGAATGACAACCATTACCATAATATGTTAAAAAAAGGCCCAATCAATTTCTGCCACTGGAATCTGGTACTCATAATTAGGCCGGTTACTCATATGATAACTACGTATAGGCCGTGCGTGGAGACCCGTGTTGGTGGGAAGTTTTTTGTCCTGGTGGTTGAGGATGAGTATCTGAGCTCGTACCAGGGTTCTTCTGAATTCGGGGAGGGTGCGCATTTCTAATACACTACTTTGGCTTCTGCTTCACCTAAACGGGAGGTTAGGGACTAACCCACCTTTAATCAGTCGGCCAGGACTAGGTATTGTACCGAACTCCAGGGTGAGTGGGACGGCGTGCTCGCTATATCCCCTGTATAGCCCTGTCATCCCAGTGGGATGACCCCTTGTTGGGCTCCGTGGTTGGTGGGGAGCACTGGGGGATGAATTCTTATCCAGTTATTATGGCAAAATTTAATCATAATAACAAAAATTTTAACAAAAGTGGAAAAGAAGTAATTGAGTCTTGTGGTCCTGGCTACTTATTTATAGAACTGAGGAGGGTCGGAAGTTTAGTACCGTGAATCCGTTCATTATTCAGAAGGGTTTAGATAGTATTTCTGGTTCTGTGAAGGCATGTACTAGATCTCGCAATGGCACCTTTCTGGTCGAAGCAGTTTCTTCGATACAGACTGCTAAAATCTTGAAAGCCAATATGCTTGCGAGCTATCTGGTGCTCGTTGAATTGCATAGGACTCTGATCTCCTCACGTGGTGTTGTAGACACCAGCGCATTGGATGGTATGTCCAAAGAGGAGATTCAGGAAAACTTGGCAGAACAAGGTGTGACTAATGTATATAGAGTTCACTGCAAAGAACGAGGTGAACTAGTGCCCACTCGTGCCCTGTTTCTTACCTTTGATCGGGTAGAACTCCCGAAAAGAATTAAGGCAGGGTATGAAGCTATTGAAGTGAGGCAGTATATACCTAATCCACTGAAGTGTTGTAAATACCAGCGCTTTGGCCACACAAGTGATTCATGTAATGGAGTTGCCACTTGCGTTGACTGCGGGGAAGTCAAGCTTGACAATGCATGCACTTCACCCGCAAAGTGTGTTCACTGCAGTGGTAATCACTCAGCAAACTCCAGAGAATGTCCGCGTTTTATGGAGGAGAAGGCGATCCAAGAGATCCGGGTAAGAGAGAGGGTGTCCTTCGTGGAAGCCCGGAAACTCTTACGTAGTCGCCAGCCTTCTGTATCCAGGACCGTTACTTACAGTGCAGTTGCAGCTAAGCCGGTACCTACACATGAAATCGCAACACAAACCTGTAAAATAAACAGGGAAGTAGTATCCGAAAGATCAATTACACCAAGATCACAGCCAAAGCAACAAACACCAACATGAACAACAGTGAGTGCGCCAACCAAGTCCAGTCCTAAGAAGAAGGACTCAGCCAAGTCACCGCCGAAAGCATCCACTTCAAGTGCATGTGAACCGGTAATATATAATGTATCGCCAAGGAAATTTAAGACCACTTATGACAGAATGGACTTCCTCAAGGTAAATAGTAAGACTAGGAAAAGAAGAGCTAGCTAGCACAAAAGTCCACGAACATCTCCGTCCACAACATCTGAGGACTTATCTGGAGAGGACGCCGATCAGCGACTTTCATCTTCGCCGGTCGCAGTTTCCGAGCCTCTCGACAGAATGGATTCGAAGTCACCAGTGTGTAAGCCGTCCTCTTCCATTGACAATGTGGAGCGGGTGGATCCTGTCCTCACTGCGCAAATGACAGTGAGGAAAAGGCAGGAAAAACCTGCTGAAAGCCCTAGCCCTGCTCCAAAGAAAATGAACAAATTGGTTCGACCACCACTGGGCAGGTAGCTTTTGTCCTGGCAAGTTGATTTTGAAAGTAGTATTTTTATGCATTTTGGTATTTATTTGGTACTTATAGTTTTTAATTGTTTTTTATCCATTTGGCTTATTTATTTTTTGTCATTTTGTTTTGATCTGTTTTTAAAATTTTTGAATAATTTATATCTGGCTATCTTTTGTAAGGGCGCTGATGACTGCTGCAGTTGAGCGCCCTTATTCACATATTATCATTATATCATTATAAACCCCAGTCAACATTTTCCAAAGATAGCTATTAACTTATGTAAACTTGGAGCTCAAGATACAGAAGGTACTCCTTGTTTCACTAAAATATGTTGCGTAAGAAATCTGTATCATCAGCGTCAGAACATTATTCCAGGGTGAAATTAGCATGAACAACATTACAAGTGAAAGGACTGTCAGTATGAGAATTTGTAGGTCCATTATAATAATTACATTATTCTGAAGAAATAGACTGAAAAAACTGCACTTCTCTTTGGAACAGCTAAACATGGTGATTGTGTTGTGGTACATGTACACGTTGCTGTGGATAGCAATGGTGCCCTGATTATTAATGTTAAGCAGGATTTGTTTAAACATTTATATGAATAGTTGTGGTTAGAAAAATCTTGGAATTGATGCAATTATCAATGCATGTAACATATATGAGTTATTATAATACTAAAAAACTTGTATATATCAATTTAATTGTTTAGATTGTGATCAGGTTTATAATGTAAAGACTAAACGTAATTTGGAAACCAGAAGGAAAGAACATTTCCATAACATTAAGTATAAACAGACTGAGAATTCAGACATAGCAGATCATTTTTGGTTGTTTAACCATGAAATAAATCCTGATGTTCATTATTAAAGCAATTAAATGGTCTGATAGATTTAATAGTTTGGGAAAAAATAATTATTTTAAAAACTAAACATCATGCAATGAATTTTTATATACCAGCAGTCGATTCTGTTTCTAACTATTTCATTTTCCGATTTTGGTAGTACTGACAAAAACAGTAACATATGGCGATTGTAACGTTGACAACAAGGTTGTTTGAGCTGACGAAATGAATGAAATTTCATGATATTGTGATCCTCATCAATAAATCAGAAACTTTTCATAATTTTCTTTTAAAATAAGTGAAGTTTATTATTACATTTAAATAATATATCAACTGTCTTTACAAAGCATCAGAACGATTTTATCGTTTATTCCATTTGTATTTGAAATATAAAAATGAATTATTTAATAATTTTAGCTATCATATTGCACATTAACCGAGTCAGTTCAGTTCTAATGCACAACCTAATTGATTGAATTGAATTTTGTATTCCAGCCAAATTTAGTAGCTTTTTCTTTGCATATATGATATGGTTTCCTCCAATTTTACAAAGTGCAGTTGTTTCTCTGAATGACTTCTGATTCAAATAAAACATTAACTAAAAATTAACTGAAATCATGGGCTGATAAATCAATCCAGTAATCCTGTTATTGCTCTATTTTGGTTTAAGTAAGATTATTGGTTATTTTCCAACAAAGAATTACTCATACATTTTAACAAACGAATATAGAATTAAGAAAACCCCTTATCTTCATTAGTAGGTAACCGTGTTCAAAAATAAATTTTTTAAGTTACACTTTTTCTATCTGTATCTCAAAAACATTACAGTAAGATATCTTTAGCACTTTCATGTATAATTCATCCTGAAATTCTCAGATTCCTCATTGGTTATTTAAAGTGTATATTCATTTATACATTTATATGTGGCAGAGGCCTGAAAATACAGCTAAAGAAAGTTCCCTTTCTTCCCCAGAAAATTGAAACCAAATCCTCTCACTTTTGAAATTAACATCCTAAACTCAAGATGACAGAGGCAGAGCATTTATCTATTGATAAAACTATAATCTTTATAATTAATGATGATAAACCTTCCTACATTTCAGAACATGCATAGAACCAGCTTCTGATAATCAGAATGGTACATCTTCAGCAGACTTAAGAGAAAGTGTGGGTTCATACACAGGAAAGGATAGTCTTGCTCATGGATATTTCGGAAGTTCTGATGGTCAAGAAACTTTTGTCACAGAAATGCCTTCTGCAACAATAGGTATTCATGAACAATCTAGTGAATATGTTGATTATGATGAGAAAACTTACAGCAAAGGTTCATATTTGAAACAAAAGAATGTAACCCATGAAGGCCGAAACATAATAAGATGTGAAATATGTGACAAAAGGTTTGATAGTATGTCAGATTTAAAAAGTCATCAGTTAATACATGATGACAAAAAGGTGAACAAATGTGTAGTTTGTGAAAAAACATTTGCTCATGCATCACGTTTGAGACAGCATAATTTAACCCATGAGGGAAAAAGGGAACACCAATGTGAAATATGTGAAAAGCGATTTGTTCGGTTGTCACATTTAAAATTGCATAAGTTAATTCATGAGGGTAAGAAGAACCACAAATGTGACATTTGTGAAAAGCAGTTTACGTTTCTGTCAGCTTTGAAAAGGCATATTTCAATTCATGAGGGTAAAAAGGATCATACATGTGAAATATGTGAAAAGCGGTTTAATCGGATTTCAGCTTTGAAAAGGCATACTTTAAGTCATGAGGGAAAAAGGAAACATCAGTGTGTAATATGTGAAAAGAAGTTTGTTCAGCGGTCATGTTTGAAAAAGCATACTTTAATTCATGAAGGCAAAAAACCGCACAAATGTTCAATTTGTGAGAAGAGATTTGCACAGTCGTCATCTTTAAAAGTCCATTATTTAATTCATGAGGGCAAAAGACCGCACGAATGTGCAGTTTGTCACAAGAAATTTACACAGCTATCTCATCTGAAGCTTCATAATTTAATTCACCAGGAGAAGAAGCCCTACAAATGTGACATATGTGAAAAACAATTTATTAGGTTATCACGTTTGACATCTCATAAATTAAATCATAAAACTAAAATGTCATAAAAGATTAGATATATCAGAAGAGATTTACTCACTTATTAACCCTTTCCAACCCAAATTATTAATATTCAACATAAAAATAGTTGTCTTTAAGTTTCCAAATATTCCCTAAAACGTAAATATGCATACAAGTTGAAAATATTAGTACTGATAATGATATTTTAAATGGGTACATATGACCAGTGGGTATACAAGAGGGAAGAATTCTGCTAACTGATAAAATATAAATATTATGTGACATGTAATTCACACCTTTAACATGAAAAAGACAATTGAGGTAATAAAAAGAGGCTTAAACTAACTAGTTTTACAAACACATGAGTATTGTTTTCAGACTCTTATGCTATAGTATCTGATAGTAAATCTGGTGTCACAGGTTATAATGCATATGTGTACACTGAAGATTTTTATTCGCTATTACAAGATAGAGCTAATCACTGGTATAAAATATAAGATCATGACCAGAGGACAGATTGGCATGACCTGGTCCACTATGTCAAGTTAAAGATGCAGGGAGTATACTGCCTTGCCGCGTGTCCTCTAGGTGCAAGCTATACGTAAATCCGCCCTTTAATATCCGGATTTTGAGATCAATTCTCCGTCGGGATTTGAACCAGAAGATCTGTGGTTCAAATATCGGCCACGGCATTGAATTTTTCATGTTGACTATCAACAACCTTAGCCTATATACGGCTAGTGTGAATAAATGATTAATTTCCATCAATTAACTAAAACGGATATATAGTTAAGAAAACCCCTTATCTTCGCAATAGGTTACCTTTTTTAACAATAAATTTGTGAACTTACAATTTGTCTATCTGTATCTCAAAAACATTGCAGCTAGACATCTTTAGCACTTTCATGTATAATTCATCATAAAATTCTTAGATTCATCGTTGGTTCTATGTGTAATCTCCGTTTAAGTATTAGCTGACATATTTGTACATTTATGTCATTTATACTTTTAAATGTGGAAGAGGCCTGAAAATACAGCTAAAGAAAGTTTCCTTTATTCACCAGAAAATTGAAACCAACGCCTCTCAATTTTGAAATTAACATCCTAAACCAAGGCGACAGAGGCAGTCCATTTATCTATTGTTAAAACTATAACCTTTATAATTAATGATGATAATCCTTCCTACTTTTCAGAACATGGATAGAACCAGCTTCTGATAGTCAAAATGGTAAAACGTCAGATGACTTAGGTGAAAGTGTGAGTTCATACACAGGAAAGGATAGTCTTGCTCTTGGGCATTTCGGAAGTTTTGAAGGTCAAGGAACATTTGTCACGGATATGTATTTCTTAAAAACAGGTATTCATGAACAATCTAGTGAATTTGTTGATGCTGATAAGAAAACTTACAGCAAAGGTTCATATTTTAAACAAAAGAATATAACTCATGAAGCCAGGAAGCTAATAAAATGTGACATATGTGACAAAAGGTTTGATAGTATGTCACGTTTAAAAAGTCATCAGTTAATACATGACGGCAAAAAGGTGAACAAATGTGTAGTTTGTGAAAAAAAAATGTTTACTCGTGTATATGATCTGAGAAGGCATAATTTAATTCATGAGGGGAAAATGGAGCATAAGTGTGAAATATGTGAAAAGAAATTTCTTCGGTTGTGTAATTTGAAATTGCATAAGTTAGTTCACGAGGGTAAGAAGGCACACAAATGTGACATTTGTGAAAAACAGTTTCCTTTTCTGTCAGATTTTAAAAGGCCTAATTTAATTCATGAGGGAAAAAAGTATCATAAATGTGAAATATGTGAAAAGCGGTTTAATCGGCTATCTAATTTGGAATTGCATAAGTTAGTTCACGAGGGGAAAAAGGAACACAAATGTGAAATTTGTGGAAAGTGGTTTAAACTGGTTTCATCTTTGAAAAGGCATACTTTAAGCCATGAAGGCAAAAAGGAGCATCACTTTGAAATATGTGAAAAGCGGTTTCGTTGGTTGTCACATTTGAAATTGCATAAGTTAATTCATGAGAGTAAGAAGGACCACATATGTGAAATTTTGGACAACTGGTTTACTTTGAAATCAGATTTGAAACGGCATAATTTAAATCATGAGGGAAAAAAGGCTCATAAATGTGAAATTTGTGATAAGTGGTTTACTCTGATTTCAGCTTTGAAAAGGCATACTTTAATTCATCAAGGCAAAAGACCGCACAAGTGTTCCTTTTGCGAGAAGAGATTTACATGGTCGTCAAATTTGAGAGTCCATAATTTAATTCATGACGGCAAAAGACCACACGAGTGTGCAGTTTGTCACAAGAAATTTACACAGCCATCTCATCTGAACCTTCGTAATTTAATTCACGAGGAGAAGAAGCCCTACAAATGTGAGATATGTGAAAAACAATTTATTAGGTTATCACGTTTGAAAGCTCATAATTTAATTCATAAAACGAAAATGCCATAAAATTGCTGAATTAGATTTTTAAATGGGTGCATATGACCCAGTAGGAGTACATGATGGAAGAATTCTGTTGACTGATAAAATATAGAGTGTGACATGTAAATGACATTATTAACATGAAAAAGACCATTGAGTAATAAAAACAGGCTTACCTTAGTTTGACGAACAGATGAGCATTGTTTTCATATTCTTATGCCATAGTATTTGATAGTAAATCTGGTGTCATGTTATAATGCATATATGTACGTTGAATATTTTTATGTGCTATTACAATGTAGAGCTAATCCCTGGTATACAATATAAGATCATGATTAGAGGGCAGATTGGCAAGACCTGGTGCACAATATGAAGTTACCCATGCGGGGAACCTTACTGCCTTGTCACGTGTCCGTTGGGTACAGGCTGTACGTAAAGAAAATATACCGCAGTATGCCGGTGGATTCGCTTCGCTAGCAGAGTACATCTGCTCCTGCAAATGCAGAGGGTTGTGGAGATCATGAGTTGTCTAATGCAATAGGCAAATCAGCAGACATGCTTTTAAACAGAGCAGTTTGGAAGAAGCATGTGCTGGTGTTCTTACCAGTGTAGCTCTCAAAATGCCTAAGAATTAACATATGCTTTAAACCGTGAAAGAAGTGTGTGTAAAAATTAAAGAATACAAAGCTGGAGAGATTATGAAAACGGTGGATGCTCCAGGATATGTTACATGTTAGTCATGTGTGCTGTACATGATCTCTCGCTGCAAAATCCAACCGAGCCCTCTAGATCAACAGATGTAAGAAATGTATCAGACAGTATGTGTATTATTCGTATGCACCAATTACGCCTTGTGAGGTGGAACGTAGTGGTGCACAATACAGTTAATGTTTAAGTGAGAGAAAGTGAATGCTCATGTTTGACAACCTCCGCCTGTACATTATTGTACACTGCAATGAACATATTATGTAGTACGTTACTGTTCTATAACGAAATATAAACTTTAACAGTCGTCAACTTCTTTTGACACAGCCTGTGCAGCACGGGGGCACAAGCCAGTTGCTAACATCTGTGCTCAGCCACTTTGTTCCAAGCTAAACAGTCTATAGTACAAGGCCAGTCAACCTCACGAAAACCGGTCATGTTGAACCGCCTTTTAATCATGACAATTATTTCTTATAGTATGATAGAAAATAGTTCTATTTTCATGGAGATATAATGCCATTTCACATTCTGAGCAACTAATTCAGGACATTGCATTCACATATATCTTGCACCTCTGCTCATTTTTGCTGTGCAGAGGCTAGAGACCAATTTGATCAAATCTAACATCACTGGCTGGAGCTGGATAAACAGTAAATTTGTTTGGAGGATGTACATCTATCTGACTCAGTGAATGGTAAACGACGTTTTCCCTTCACAACCTTCCCACTCTGAAGTAGTACCTTGGTTATTTCCAATCGAGAGGAGCAAAGGCTTTGCGTTTTCTTTCTGCTGTTGGAAATGTTGTTTATAAATGAGTCAAGCAATGACGACATATGTCAGTAAGATGAAAGATAATTCGAAGATTATATATTTTTGCCCTCAGATTTATTCTGTGCAATGTAACAGGCAGTCAGTGTTCATTATCTTGCATATCCTGTTTTCTTTCAATATGATTTTCAATTTCTTCATCTGAAGATTCCCAAAATACCTTGTCATCAGACAGCTTGGGGCCACATGGAACCAGCATTTTTTTTGGCTCTTAGCACAACAGTGCATAACATTTTATTATTGTAAGACAGCTGTTTATTTTCCCTGTTACACATAATATAACAGTATACTTTTTAAAATGCAAATATTAGAGATTTACCTCAAAATTATTGCAAATCTCAAGCTCAAAACATCTGACAGCTATGCGTTGCACTTCCAAGTGGATTTGAAGCTACGGGAAGTCTTATACTCGCATACTCTGGTTGATGGAACTGTCTGTCTCCAAGGAAAACAGAAATGCAGTGGTGCCATGTGGAACCACTTGGATTGCGTGAATATTGTCTTAATGTCAGGTTTGTAGGTCCATTTGGAGCCATTGGGCTAGAAAGGGTTAATTTCAAAATTGTATGATTTCATTACTTGGTGTAAAACCTGTGAAAATGTGACATTTATGAGGAATGATTAATTCAGTTATAGTTGTGTATTTTCCTGCAGTGCAACCTTTTAAAACTTAGGTTTGTCACAAGGCAAACTTTGTAACATTACATTAAAAATAATTTTTTACAAAGATAAGTGATGTTTGTACAATATTATTATGTTTAATTGTAATATTTGTAGTGCAAAACTGTTATTAGCTTCAGTTTCATACATATTTGTAACGTTCAAATTTTCATGTCATATTCTAAAATGTTTGATACTCTGCTCTAAGGAATGTTTTTTGTGAATGTTCAAAAGGTTACACAACTCAGAGCAGAAGCAAATGAAAATATTTGTCTCTCTATGGTGTTAGGAATTATAAGATATACATTAGTAAATAAATTCCAATTTTCTGTTTAAAACTACATCATACAGGCAAATTATGTCTTCATGATTATATCATCTTGTAAAAGACGATCACCATGTGTGACAGTTATAGGTTAGAATTTTGCAGCACTTGCTTTAATAGATTTCCACTCTAGATACCGGTTACTGGTGTTAATAGAGAAATAGCTTTTGCATAGTGTATAAGATTATATTAGTAGTGTAGAAGGCTGTGCTGTATCCTATTTTAAATGTACATGTATACTGCATTCAAAACTGACAGAAGCAATGAACTGGTCTACCCTGTGTCAAGTGTTTGATTGTATTGAGGTATTACACTTTTTTTGTTCTCAATAGGTTTATGTTTATGAAACTGTCATCGTGTGCTATAAGTTAAAGTAAAACTTGGTAGTATTTTGTGATGTTGTTAGAACTTATAAATGTCATACTAAATAAATCCATACTGGGCTTTTCTTAATCACAATATTTTTTCTATTTCCTCATCAATTTCCTCGAATTTATTTTTCCCATAGCTGATTCCTATTATATGAATGTGTCAGCAGTTGATTCTTGCCATCACTATATTTTTTTAATTTGGCTCCTCTGACATTAAGTCATATCGGACATGAATGCAATGGATGAAATGATGCTCAAATGAGCCTAGGGTCCATAGAATTTATTACCCGACATTTGAACTCCGGACCTCCTGAACATAAGGCAGACATGTATCATCATCTAGTTGAAGCATGATGAAGATTTGGTACATTAAAACACTTAAGAAAGTCTCTAACCAGTTTTGCTGTTAATACACTCTCTCCAGGGTAGCGTAATACTACTCATAATTAACCTACAAATAAACACTTAGGAGAAAATCCTATGCTATAAAGGATTTTATAGACTCCTGAGCATTACTATGGAAATATTTAGGAAATTTGGAAATATTAACATATCGATTTATACTTTCGGTTAATGAAAAGGTAGAAGATTTTGGAACGTAAGATTCGCAAGACTCTGATATGGAACAGTGAGTTAACAGTCACATAAGTTCTGCAAAACAAACTCCTTAAATGGGTATGTCAGCCTTTACAGAAATTGAAACGTTTACATTCCCTTTAGATATCCGTCACAAGTAAAAGTAGGATGTGCAGAAATTTAATACTTTAGTCATTTTATACACAGCAACTTTTGCATTTTATTGTATCGGAAACAAATAAATATACAAAGCTTTCTCAGGTGAGTGAACGAGATAGCAATGAGATCGAAGTTAGGGTATATTTGAGGAGTTTTATTTGTATAGCAAATGTAGATCTGTCAGAAATTGGAGGAAATTATAAAATTTATGTAACTGTCCCGTAATAAAGTAGGCAGTTATATTCCGTCGTTCTGAAGTGCTTTCTCGGTATTGTCACCCGATTATCGGAAGGCACGAAACCAACTGGCAGGTAGGGTTGGAGACAGAAAGCGTTCAGCCTACGCCTACCCTTGTGACTGGTTGGCGCTCGCTGAGGGGGTGGGGGAAACTGCCACAAGACACTGGACAGTCTCTTTCCCCCTACCCCTGACGTCTGGAAAAACATGATGTTTCATCTAGGCCGGAAGCTTCTGGATTCACCAACTGGTGCCTATATAAGCCATGCGTTGGGCTGCAGGAGAGTTAGGAGAGTTAGTTAGATTCCGCTTCGAGATGTCGAAGAGTAAACATCGCCTTCGAGAGTTGCCAGCGCATTCAGAACTTCGGAGTCAGCGAATTGCCACCTTCGGGAAGCTCCCAGCAATTCGCATAATCTCCAGGAGAGAGCAGCAGCAACAGCGTGCGAGCGAGCGACAACCTAAGAGAAAACGCCAGAAGCAGCAAGTCTAAGAAATCAGTCAGGAGAAGCACAAGGCCACAGCCAACGCCTTAGGGCGGTTATATAAGCGCACCCTGTGTTCGGCGCTCTGTGTTTCACGCAAACAGCATCCTGTTACTGATAGGTAAGTGTTAGTCTTAAGCAGCTGTAGTGCTGCACCGAAAGGTGCAGGGCAACATGCCCACCCAAAACGCCACCCCCAACCAATCAAAATGTCCCGTACAGGATGCTATCCCTAGCACCAGTACTGGTATTACTCACCAACCTGCCGTGAGCCAGGCTACGGTAGGAAACAAACGGCCTCGCCAACAACGCCAAAAGGGCGGAAAGGGCAAGACCCTACGTTTGGCCATCGACCAATAACAACCAAGCAATCAGGGTTCTTCCCGTGAATCTTCCCCGAGCTCAGGAAAATTGGAGAGTGAGCTCTCCCATCACAACTGCTCTACTGAAGCAGGCCTTTTCAACGGAGCAGAGGCTCCCCACCTTCATCCATCCACAATGGAAACTGATTCTGAGGCTAGCTCGTCGAACATCGACACGGATGTCGACGAAGCAGAATTTCAGGAGGTTACTTCTCGGAGGAAGAGAAGAACTGCTTCAGATGTGCCATCTACTGGTGGACCCAGGATTAGGGAGCCACCAAGACGACACATCCCCCCTATCATCGTGGATGACTTCAAGGGTCTGGTCGGCTTCCTAAAGGAAGTCATGCCGACTCTCTCGGGGTCATGCCTGATGAATAGGCGTAAAAGCAGAGCGTGGAAGACTACCAATTGCTGATCAGGGCTTTGGATAGCAAGTCCGTGCGCTATTTTACCTTCGGCCTTGATAAGACTCGAGACATATGCAGGGTCATCCGGGGCCTCCCAGTGGATACCTCTGTGGGGGATATTGAGGACGACCTCCGACGTCAGGGCATTTCCCCAAGAGTAGTAAAGCAACTCACAAAGCCAGTTCCACAGGGCCAATCTGGCCTCATCCCAATCCCCCTATTCTAAATAATAGTGGAGCGAGCTAAAGTACCTGAGGGCAAACTGGATGGTGTCAAAACCATTTGTTACCTCAGGGTAACTTTGGAACACGTCAGGAGCCCTGGCGGTCCTCCCCCCCTCCCCCAATGTCACCGTTGCTTAGGGTTTAATCACTCTAGCCACTTCTGCCGCCTTAACCTTCGTTGCTTGAGGTGCGGCGAAGCCCACACAAAGGAGGAGTGTCCGAGGTCCACCACAGAGGTACCTACATGCGCAAATTGCAAGGGCGAGCATGTGGCATGCTACGGAGGCTGCCCGGTCCGAAAGGCGGTTATTGCCGCCAGAAGGCCGAAGCAGACCGTTAGGCCACAACAGCCACCAACAGCACCTACCAGCCGAGGGCAAGGCTTACCGCCTTCTAGAAGCACCAGCGATTGGCCAAGGCTCAGAGCTACGGCCAATCAGAGAGAGCCACATCAGCAAGAAGAGGAGTAGGCTACAACGCTCGCCCAAGTGGTCCAAAGGCCCCCGAGAGTCCCAAATATGTCTCGAGAGACACCACACACACGCCAACACACAACACGCAGTCACGGGCCGAGTCGCCACAAACACATACTTCACGACTAAGCGTAGGGAGCGGGCCTGCAGGCTGATTACCGGCTGGCGGAGGGGCAAGTGTCTTCCTTGCAACGACGTCAGCCGAGGCATGCACGGTCTGTAGGCAGGCCTGCACCTGTCAGGTCATCCTCTCCCACACCCATCCCCGCAGTTGTACTAGACTTCTCTCAATTGCTGCTGTGGATACAGCAGACTCTGCTGACCCACGGACAGCGTATTTGCGAGTTGCTAGTCAAACTTGATGAAAACAAAAAGAAAACATGGGAGAACTTCGTAGAAACAGAATTGCAACAAAACGTATGGGGAAGCCCATATAGAATAGTAATGGAAAAAGTGAAAACGCCAGAAATAATCACTACCATTCACAAACAAGACGGAACCATGACCTCTGGGTATGAAGACACCATCCAAACCCTTCTAGAGACCTTACTCCCATCAGATGAAAACGCCAATGACACAGAGGAGCAAGAACATACAAGGGAAAAAATAGACTCCTGGACTCCAGATAGTGGTATCACCATCCCATTCGCCACAGAGGAAGTAAAACAGGCAATTGCGAAACTGAAACTTCGTAAGGCACCAGGCCCAGATGGAATTCCATCAGAAATTTTTAAGATGCTCAGTGAGGAAGTATCTCCATACCTGAGAGACCTGTACAACGAATGTTTACTACAATCTAGGGTTCCCAGGTGCTGGAAAGAAGCGAAACTAGTAATCATAAAAAAGGATAAAGATAAAGACCCAACACAAGCAAAAACATACAGACCAATATGTCTTTTGAATATAATGGGGAAGATCCAAGAAAAGTTACTCTGTAGCAGACTGAACGACCACCGAGTAATACATAAATGAAAAAAACTGAAGCGAGGTGAATCTTGTAAACTTCAAATAGATTACGTAGAAAATGAAGCTAGCTACAGTGAAGCAAGTAATACTACACAAATACAAGTTTCCTGGAAATATCCTGGTTTCCTTTCAGTCGCTCTAACCCATTGAGCTACCATGGTCAACTTGACTCATATATTTCCCCGGTAACCCACTAGGGGCTCTCGCATTCGAGATACACCGTTTGTGGCGACTTACTATCGTAAGTACTTGAGTCCCAGGCTTCATCATTTAACTCGTTATTATTTTAGTTAATTGATGGAAATTAATCATTTCTTCACATTGGCATATATATGCATGAAAAAGTCAATGCCATGGCCGGGATTTGAACCATGGATCGCCTGGTTTCCGTCCAGTCGCTCTAACCCATTGAGCTACTATGGCCAGCTTACCGTCATGACATTAAATTCTCCATCTGACTCGTATATTTACGAGTACTTACATTACTAAGTCGCCACAAATGGTGTATCTCGGATGCGAGAGCCCCTATTGGTCATACTTCTGAAGATTCAAATTAACTGCACTCGCTAAAACATAAAGTGAAAATTTTCAGCATTAGTGTATTAGTGTGAAATTTAAACTAATTTAATGTATATATTTTAGTTAAAAACTACGTAATTGTGCTTTTGTTGTACAGTCACTTTATGCTGTATATTATTACGTATTCCAGGAGCATCAGAACAACAAACTCTAGATACATTTAGTAATGTTGTAATTGAACACTGATCACTAGTCAGTACAGAAAAACATAGAAATGTGAATAAGCTGTCATAAAAATATTAAGACTTTAGTATTTTTTGCAAGCAAGCTGAGTTAAATATTAGTAAAGATAAGCATTAATTTAAAGTTATTTATGGTGGAAAGACATATACCTATTGACAAAAAAACTGAACCAAAAAATGGTGAAAGACGGGTTTCAAAATGTTTTTATAATTCATTATACCCCAAAACCAGTGTTTTCGGTAACATTTTGATATTTTAATTTATGAGTGGAATGCTATACCTTCTCCATTATATACGTGAAGAAATTAAAAACGGGATGTAAAGAAAAAGACAATCCGAAGCTGTTCCCAGCCGCCGGATGGGTTTCGCGCAAACCAAAAGGACTATCCGCGCTAAAACACAAAAAAAATGTATATATGTATGTAAACGTTTAGTCCGTAAGCCGGGCCCCACTGTTCCGGCACCAGGCCACTCTCTCAATAAAGCTAAACTAAGCTAAACGGGATGTATGGATTAATCTGTAAGTTACTATATTACAGTTATATTTTCCATTCATTTTCATCTCAAACGGCAATGTGTATTCCCTCGGACGTTTTAGTTGTGTTTAACACATTTTCAAAAATTATACGTTAAAATACCTAAATTACTTGTAATAAATATTCACAAGATGCCACACCAGATGCTCCTGTAAAGATCTTTTTACGAGATTGAAGATATTAACACTTCCTTGCATGTATATATTCTCGATCATAAAATTCTTTGTATGCAATCGTGCCTTATTTGCAACAAATAATGTAATTCACAAAATAAACACTAGACAAAAGTATAATATCCATTATCCCAGTGCTAAACTTTCTTGCTTTCAGAAAGGTGTGTATTATGAAACTATCAAAATATTTGGCGCACTTCCTAATGTTCTTAAAGAAAAAGTTGATAATTTCAGTGCTTTTAAAAAATCTGTTAGAGAGTACCTTTGCTCAAAATCTTTTTATTCTGTACAAGATTATCTGAATGACAAATTATCCTGATAATGCCTCTGTAGCTCTATAAGTAGTATTTAACTATTCCAATGACAAATCATTACTTATAAATATTTGATGCAAGCTGAAAGTTTATTTTTAATCTATATGTATTTAATAAATAACAAGAATGGTATCCATTGCAAAAAGTTTGAGACGTACTGGCATAAGCCAAGTGAAAGCTGGTTTAAAAAGTGTTTCATTTTGTATCATATATAAAATTATCCCTGCTTTGTTTTCCATATTGTTGTTCATATTGCCTGTGTACTATAATATGTGTCTTATGTTAACTTTTGTACATATATATGCTATTAAACTTTATACCTCTGGACATGTTCAATGTTCACAGCCTTTTCTGGCTACAAGTGAACCTACTGAACGCAAATCAATCTAATCTAATCTAATCAATGGAATAAACTCATTACTGATCAGGTTCCATGGCACTGCCACTATGAGGCAAGACTGATCATTCAACATAAGTAATGTTTATTTCTGTGATAGGTGATAGATGTGTAATTTAAATTATGAATTCTACATTTATAAATTTTAGAATGAATTCACCATATATTATGGTTGGTTTAAAATCACAGATCATATTAAATAACCTCCAAAGTTTTTGCACTATATTTTATAATGGATCCAAATTTAAGTGACCTATTTAGAGGTTAAGCAGCATCTAAGCATTACGAGATTAATGAACTGTAAAAAAAAAAAAAAAAAAAAAAAAAAAAAACAAACAAACAAACAAACAAACAAACATACTGATGCACAAAACAAACCTGCTATTTTATGTTCCGTAGGATGACACACATGTCAACATTATTTTGTGGCCATCTTCAGAAGAATGCATGTTTGGATATTGTAAGTATTCAAATTTTTACAATTGTTTTCCTTCATTATTTAGCGTTGCTGTTTAGTTTGTTACCATGAATACACATTTAAATACTGTTACAGCATGTTATACGTAAATAATGTCTTATTGCCTAATGTGAAACCATTTCGAAGTAGCAGTTTATCATTTGTAACATAATTTGTAGAACAGTTTGACCAAACGTTCCAATAAGCGACATTATCTCGTTTTTCATAGTAACTGTCCCGAAAAATTGCTACAGAACGCTCAAAAAGTCTCGTAATCCAGTTCTTAAAACACATTTTTACGCATTTCAAGAAGCTTTTAGACAAAAATATATATCTGATTCTTCTGATGAGTAATTAAAAATATTGTAGAAATAAATCTGTGTAGGTAGTCTTTGCTTTTATCAGTTTTACTAACAGTAAATTGTTTAACAGGTTAACTAAATTCTAGAGGCAAAGAGAAGTTGTCACTTCTGATTGCTGACAGAATTAAAGGCAAAATTCCTGTTGTTGCAAGTAGAAGGTCTTTTTTAGGTTAAACCAATATAAGCCCAGTAACTCTAGGCAAATTAAATCAATCATCCCTAATAGCTTCATGACAATAAATTCAATTAAAAATACTCCTCTCAAGAACAATAGTAATGATAATAATATCAATAATATTAATAATAACCACTGTCTATCTGTATTTCATCAAAACATAAGAGGCATAAGAAACAAATTAGATGAACTAGCTATTAATCTGCATACTGAAATTCAACTACCACATGTTTTATGCATTTCTGAACATCACTTGACACAGCAGGAATTTAAGCCAATTTCATTGCAAGGGTACTCTTTAGGAGCAGAATATAGTAGAAAAAAATTACATAAAGGTGGAGTTTGTATATATGTTAGAAATGATCTGATCTTTAAAGCTTTAGATTTATCCAGATTTTGCTATGAAAAAGACCTCGAACTCTGTGCAGTTCAGTTAATTGGAAGTAATTTGAACTTAGTCATAGTAGCCATTTATCGATCTCCCTTAGGAAGTTTTCAAATTTTTAAAAATCAATTAGAATATGCTCTGAACTTTCTATTTAAAACAAAAAGAGAAATAATCATTTGTGGTGACATAAATGTAGATTATCTGAAATCAAGTCTTCAAAGGGAACAGCTTAGCTCTTTATTTACCACATACCACATGACACATACAGTTAACTTTCCAACAAGAATCCAAAATAATTCATCCACAGCTATTGATAACATATTTGTAAATTCAGATATAACTAAATTTTGCTCTGTCTCATCAAAAACTAATGGACTACCAGATCATGATGCACAAATTCTAAGGATTGATAAGATAAATTTAAAACTCAAACCTAAATACACATATATTAAATATAGGGAAATAAACGAAAATACTCTGAATGAATTTAGTAAGAACCTTAAACTTGAATCTTGGAAACAAACTTATGAGGTTAATGGAACCAACAACAAATATAATAGCTTTCTTCAATGCTTTAAAACTAAGTTTGAATTCTGCTTCCCATCCAAGTATAAAAAAACATTTAACTTTAAAAAAGACAATTCTGGCTCACTTTAGGAATTAAAACCTCATGCAGGCACAAAAGAGAACTATATCAGCAAGTTAGAATCAGTAACAATTTGTATTTAAAAAAGTACTACAAAAATATTGTAAACTTCTAAAGAAGGTAATAATAGCAGCTAAAGTATTGCATTATAATAAACTAATTCAAAACTCAGACAATAAAATAAAAACCACTTGGAATATAATAAAAAATGTGACACGTAAACACTCATCAGAAAATTGCCCAATAACACTCAATGTTGACAATCTTGAAATTGCCAAACCTCTTGTAGTTGCAGAATTGTTTAACAGATTCTTTTTGGATGTAACAAAAAAATTAAATATTAATTATGGAAGTAAAGTTGCAGCACTAGAATTTCTAAGTTCAAGTTTCACAAACAATGTACCTACATTTAAAATCAGTTTAACTACACCTTCCAAAATAAATAAAATTATTGACTCTTTAAAAATGAAGAATTCTTCCGGTTATGATGAAATAACTACAAAAATCCTAAAATCTTGCTCCTCACAAATTAGCATTCCCCTTAGTTATTTATTGTAATGAGTCTCTAAAGACAGGTATTTTCCCTGACAGAATGAAATACTCAGTTGTTAAACCTCTTTTCAAAACAGGCGAACGCAATAATGTTTCAAATTATAGACCAATATCTCTCTTGCCAATATTTTCAAAAGTTCTTGAAAAAGTAATGTTCACCAGACTGTATAAACACCTTGAATGTAACAACATACTTGTCAGTGATCAGTTTGGATTCAGAAAAGGAATATCGACTAATAATGCAACTTACAAGCTTACACATGAAGTGTTGACAGCCTTAAATGATAAAAGACATGTAGGTGGAATTTTTTGTGATCTAGCAAAGGCTTTTGATTGTGTTAATCATGACATTCTTATAGCAAAACTGGAATTCTATGGGATAAAAAATGAACATTTAAGATGGTTTGTATCATATCTAAATGAAAGAAAACAGAGTGTTGAAGTAGCTGTCAGTGATATTGGTTATGAAAAACAAACTTCGAACTGGAAAATAGTAACTCATGGAGTACCTCAAGGTTCCGTGTTAGGGCCTTTATTATTTCTTATCTATATAAATGACCTCTCACTTTATATAAAGGACATTGCAAGTACAGTTCTTTTTGCTGATGACACTAGTGTCCTGGTGACCAGTACAAATTTAAACGAGTGTACAATTAAAATTAATTATGTTTTGAACTGTATGTCATGCTGGTTTAAAGCAAACAAATTATCTGTGAATCTAGACAAAACAAAAGTGGTCAAATTTATAACCTGTCGTACATCACATACTGAAATAGAAATCGGGATTAATGATATGTTATTAGAAGAAATTGACAGCATAAAATTTCTGGGCCTTCAAGTGGACAGATGTTTAGATTGGACAGCTCACATAAATTATATCTTACCTAAACTTAGCTCTGCCTGTTATGCTATCCGAGAGCTGGTTAATGTGAGTTCTATTGACACACTTAAATTGGTATATTATGCATACTTTAACTCTATTATGGAGTATGGAATATTATTTTGGGGCAACTCAGTAGAAAGTAAAAAAAATATTCCTTATGCAAAAGAGGGTTATAAGAATCATTACTAACACCCACACCAGATGCTCCTGTAAAGATCTTTTTACAAGATTGAAGATATTAACGCTTCCTTGCATGTATATATTCTCGATCCTAAAATTCTTTGTATGCAATCGTGCCTTATTTGCAACAAATAATGTAATTCACAAAATAAACACTAGACAAAAGTATAATATCCATTATCCCAGTGCTAAACTTTCTTGCTTCCAGAAAGGTGTGTATTATGAAACTATCAAAATATTTGGCGCACTTCCTAATGTTCTTAAAGAAAAAGTTGATAATTTCAGTGCTTTTAAAAAATCTGTTAGAGAGTACCTTTGCTCAAAATCTTTTTATTCTGTACAAGATTATCTGAGTGACAAATTATCCTGATAATGCTTCTGTAGCTCTATAAGTAGTATTTAACTATTCCAATGACAAATCATTACTTATAAATATTTGATGCAAGCTGAAAGTTTATTTTTAATCTATATGTATTTAATAAATAACTAGAATGGTATCCATTGCAAAAAGGTTGAGACGTACTGGCATAAGCCAAGTGAAAGCTGATTTAAAAAGTGTTTCATTTTGTATCAAATATAATTATCCCTGCTTTGTTTTCCATATTGTTGTTCATATTGCCTGTGTACTATAATATGTGTCTTATGTTAACTTTTGTACATATATATGCTATTAAACTTTATACCTCTGGACATGTTCAATGTTCACAGCCTTTTCTGGCTACAAGTGAACCTACTGAACGCAAATCAATCTAATCTAATCTAATCAGCATGTAGGTATTAATACAATTATAAACACTTTAAATTGAAAACTAAAACCTTGGTATATTTGAAAAAGGACCTTCCTAGAGCCCATTTGTTTGTAAACTGATTTTTTCCAAAAGAGATTTGGTCACGTTAATGTAGAGGAATAGTTATGTATCTATTTATGTAATGGTAACATAATTGACAAGTGAATGCATCATTAGCCAAGAAAGTCGTATGATTGCTTCACGTCAGATTAGTTCATAATTTCTTTTTAAACAAACATGTTAAAGAACTTTTTTGTTTTCATTTTTTATATATTACATGTATTTTTTAAGACGTAGATTTATGTTTATATAGGCTGGTGAATGCAGTTAAGACATGCACTGTTAGATGAAACAACAATTGTGAAATGGAGACCAAAATACAAATCAAAGAAGAGGATTGTTTCTCAAGTGACTTAGCAGATACTCCTCACACTGTGCTTGTGGGCAATGATGCTGACATAACAATCAAAACTGAAGTTCAGTCATGCACTCCTTTTTCAGACTTTGGTTTAGAGGAGGAGGAAACCAAGATTAAGTCAGAGATTATTACAACTAGCAACATCTGTAAAACAAATAATGAAACTGAAATTAAAGAACAGACACTCTTTTTGAAGCTACCTTCAGAGAATGAGGGAGAATTTCTTCAAGAAGATTCTGTAATGAAGTTCAAGAAATGTGGCAGTGATCAGGGAATGTATAACAAGTTAGAAATTCAAGAAGAATGTTTGGTGCAGGAAATACAAATTTCAGTAGATTGTGATGAAATTAAGGTAAGATTTAGATTCAAATATGTACTCCTTTATTTTTTTTTCTTCAAAATATTTGTGTTATATTTTAATGGGAATATATGCTTTAGAATGATCAACTAATATGTTAATATTTATTAATACACTTATACAAAGTTCTCTAGCTGCACAATATTAAGTGAAGTTCTTGAAAGTTCTAATTGGTCTGTGATTTACACCAGGTTCTACTGCATAGTTACCAGAATGTTTAAATAATACAGATAACTAAAACAAAAACTGTTATGTTGATTTCTGAATTCTGTAAGGTAGCTTGTAATTTTCACTGTGTGTAATAATATAAATTTACACAGGTCCATTTAGTTCAGTAGGATTTATTTTTGTGAAAAGAGGTAAAAATAATTGTGGCAAAAATTTTTAAGGTTATAAAAGTTATTTTTGTCAGCTTCTAAAACTGATGTTATTGAAGTTTTGCAATATGTATACAAAAGTATCCTTTTATTGCAATGTTTAGTTAAATTAAAGGAAACTTTGGTAATATGAAATCTCTTCCCCTTCAGAAATAATTGTTTAAGATTTTAATCATCGTTTCTATCCCTTATTGTTGGAGGTCACTAAAATCCTGCCTTGTTTGTTAAGATAAACTAGTCGCTGCTTTCCCTCGTGCATGATGCCCTTGCCATTTAGTAGCAATTTCAGCTCGAAGATGCATTGGCACCATACCTTGCTCGGCTGTGTAAGTTGCAGTCAGTCAAGTGCTTCTCTTGATACAGTAAACATGGTGTGTCAGTTTCCACTAAAAGAACATGTGTTTATTTGCTCAAGTTTTACTTGGGAAGCCAGCCAAGTGAAAAGACAATTAAAAATCGATGTTTAGGGAGTGTGCATCACTCCAATCATCAGGATATTTATTAAATGTTATAAACTCAAATGAAACACTGAATATAACACCAATATAAACAAAGACAAAACACTATCAAAATTCCCATTACAGAACAAAAGACTGTTTTCCGTAACTTAAATACCAAGTCAGGAGATGGTGTGAGTATAGAAAGTTAATTGAGTCAAAGAAACGTAACTACTTAACTTGATTGTCAAGCCGTATTGAACTGTGCTTCTTAGGTTGATGGATTTCCATTTTAAGGCCGGTTTCCAAGAGGTGCTGAACTGAAATCCAGCATCACGATTAAGCTTGCTCCTCTCGGAGGAAATGGCCAAAGCCTCTTTAGTTCTCCGCTCCCAGTAACTGTTGCATTTTGCCAAGATTGTCATCTCCCGAAAGTTGGCTCTATGTTCATTATCAAAACAATGCTCTGCCAGCCCAGACTTCTCATGTTGCATTAAGCGAATGCTCCATTCATGTTCGTTTATTCTGGTAGCGCTGGTCCTTCCGGTTTGTCCTATATGCAGTCTCCCACATTCACAGGAAATGCGGTACACTCCTGGAACTTGGAAGTCCAGTTTGTCTTTCATTGGTCTTAACAGATCTTTAATCTTGGGAGGTGGCTTGTGCATGGTCTTGATATCTTTGGCGAGAATTCTGTTGCTTCTGCCAGATAGGTTGCTGGTAAATGGGATGCAGGCTGTAGTGGTAGGCTGATCTGATGCTTGCTATATTACAGGTTTCCCTTTCCTAGCTTTCGTCATAGCAACCTATCCTTGGCAAGTGTCCAGCTGTCCAGGCAAGCACCCAGCTGTGGCCTGTCGCAGGAGCACAACTATGCCACATGGTGACAGTATGCTGTCATTGAATTCCTCGTTAAAGAAAAAAAAATTGCTGCTGAAGTTAACTACAGACTGTAATGTGGCTATGGAGAGGTCTGCATTGGCACCATCAGTGTTAGGATATGGCTGACTATTTCATCCATGAGATGAAAACACAAATATTCAAATGAACCTTCTAGGAGTCACTCTTGAACTGCTGAGTTTCATTAAGTAAATTTGAGACAATCGTGCGATGAAACAAAGTACTCGAAAGAAGCACTCGCTACCAACTCTATACACAAATGGTATCAACAGTTGATAACCACGGAATGCCTGCATAAGGTCACATGAATAGGCCAGCTGAGAGTGCCAGAAGAAACAGTTGACCATTTGTAAGCTAGCCTCACATGCAGCCCACAAAAATCAACTCATTGAGTCAGTAGAAAATTGAACATCCTGCCTTTGAATGTTTGGAATGTGTTAAAGAAGAAAACTCAAGGTACATCCTACCATTTGCACCTGTTACAAGCATTATCACCTGAGGACAAATTGAAATGCTTTGAATTTTGTACCAGTTTCCAGGAGGCATGGAACACAATAAGTTTTGTGATAAAATTGTTTTCAATGAGGAAGCAGCATTCTTTCTGAGTGGTAAAATGAACAGCACAATGTAAGGATTTAGAGAACTGAAAAGCCCCATTTCGCCATGCCATACCTTCATGATTCACCTGAACTGAATGTTTTCTGCATGGTATCACAGTCTAAAATTTACAGTACCTTCTTCTGCAGTAATAAACTGATTACAGGACACATCTACCTGGTATTTTGGAGAACTAGCTCATGTCATAGCTTTATTAGTTGCATATCTGAGTATACAGTGTTTGTAGATTTCAGACAAATAATAATGCTCTAATAATTGAAACCGCTCAAATTATTTGTGCACACCATATACTTCCAGTAGTTTGATATATAGTGCAAGAAATTAAAAATTCAGGTTATTGAAAATTTTGTGCTCACTGGAACCCACATTTATTGAACAAAGACCACAAACTTGAGAGAAGAAGCAGCACCTGATTTTTCAAAACAAAGACAAAAGCTTTTTGACAAGTTCTGTGACAGGCAATTGAACGACGTCCTCCATAATGGCATTCAGGGACTTTGTGTCGTTGTCGGCCTTTCCCTCCAGCGCGTTAACGCGGCTCGCCAGATCTTCGACGCGCTCGCCAATTCTGTAACGTCCTCCTTTACGCCAGCCAACAGCTCTTCAAACTTTGTGGCGAGGGCCTCATTCGCCGCTTTCATTTCCGTGGTCAGTTCGGTCATCTTCGCAGTCATTGTCGTGGCCAAGTTGTTTGCAGCTTCCCTCTTTGCAGCGAGTTTGTCATTCGCCGTCTTTATTTCCTTCGGCTCGGCGATGAGGTTGTCGTTAGCCATTTCTTTCAGTTCCTCTGCCAGGTAGTTGTTTGCCGTTTCCGTCTTTGTTGTTAACTCGGCCATAATTTCTTCCATTTTCTCTAAAATCTCTTGCAATGCCGCGTCCATGGTCAAATATCCCATTCCTGACACCAATTTTGACTTTGTGGGCTTGTAGAATTAAAAGTCCAATTTGCAGAAATTCAAATCGTGCTTTATTTGCGTAGAAATACACTCACAGTAGGAGTATTACATTAGATACCCAATCACAATCTACCAAGTTTGATGACCACAACAGCATTGTGATTACACCTGTTTACAACATCAGCTCTGTTTATGACTGCTCGATCACTAGCCATGGTTTCTTTTTATACACCCATTCATGAATTCCAGACTGTTATAGAATGTTCTCTAACATGTCACCAGATACAACACGAATGTTCTAGAATGTAACTATATCTGTGCCGGCAAGTCTTTTATCTCTGGCGCTATGTTTAGCTGCTTAGGCAAGCTCTTTATCTTCGTGAAACAGTATCTGTCTATTATCTATCTGCGCCAAACCTTTTATGGGTTTTGCCATGACAATATTAACCATAAGTAAATAAATTTAACATTGCTATGGCTTTTGACATAATAACTGCTTCACAATAAAAGCTACTTACATCTTTATGAGCCTGAAATAAAGCAGCAGAATAGATTATGGTATGATACTACTTGAAGAAGAAAAATACAGTGGAATCTTCTAGAAAAGTTAGGTACTGATTTTTGGTATGTACTGGGTAAACAAACTATAAATGCTGCCTTTTGTATCCAGAATCTTCTGAAGCTCCATCATGCATTGTGCAACAAACTCTAGATATAGATCATTATACAACATGATAATGCATGTCCTTATACTGCTTGTGTCACTGTGTTGAAGATTAAGCTACTGGGGTGGAAAATTCTTCCATATGCTTTCTACAATCCCAATTTGGCACCCTCCGACTACAATATTTTCACTTCTGTTAAGACACAGTTGTGATGCCAACGTTATGAAATGGATGGATTTTAAAAAGAAGTGTGCCAGTGTCTTCAGATGCTGGAACAAGTTCTGCTGTAAATTATTTTGAAACTTGCAGAAAAATGTTAAAAATATGCACAAAGAAATGGAGACTATCCTGAAATGTGACAGAAAAGTCTAACTTCAGATGATGTATAAGGGGCATTCAAAAAGAAACGAGCTGGAGTCTGTTATGCGCAAACCAGTGACAATGGTAATACCGTGGCATGTGTAACGAAGTGCTGTTTTGACCAAAGGGTGGAAGTTCACAGCCCATCGCTAAAGGGCATGCGTGCACGTCACGTGACTATACAAAGTTAGCAGCAGCATGCATCAATCATCCAACTTGCCATTTCATATTGCAAACAGTGAAATGGAGGCATCAAAAGAAGAGCAAACAGGTGTTGTTCATTTTCTGACAGCGGTAGGACTAGGGGGAACAGACATTGATGAATGTCACAAGTGTACGGAAACACTGCATGTCCCTTGCAGGGTCAAGGAAGGACAGGTAACATTAGCCGGTGATGCACAGTCTGGAGCATCACTCTGCATTACCGATGACATCGTCCAGCTGGTTGATGCATTCATTACCCAGGACCACCAATGACAGTAAAAGCCATAGCTGCCGAGGTCGGATTGAGAGTCAGAAGTGTTCACACCATCATGAAGAAATTACTGCTCTTGCACAAAGTGTGTGCTTAATGGGTGCCCCACAGTCTTCAACCACACCAGGAAGCATGTTAAATGGCCTATTGTCTTGGTCATCTGCAACTCAAAGGCAGATTCTGTGACGTTGAAATTTTAGGATTCTGTGACGTTGCCGCATATGATTGCCTTGGTGCGCACAATGTTTAGACAGAAGAAAGCGCTGAAACTACCTAATTTGAATTGTTGATATTTCTAACAAATGCAAACAGTTTTGAATGATACTCTGTTGAGGCAATGTACAGATGAAAATGTTCAGCACTCTTTCAATTTATAAAGCATCTGTCTTGGAGTTTTTCTTAGAAAGCGGGGATTAAGAGCAAGCAAGAGAAACCTAATATACAGTTTTGCATTAAACCTAATAGTTTACTCAATCATTTTTCTGAACACCCAAATAATAGAATTGTTTTTAAATGCTCAAAGGCTTTTCAAAACTAAGAATTCAGAACATGCATTTTAACTTAGTGTACCTAATGTAGGCTTAATACACAAGTTACACTTATGAAGCTTAGAATGCTCAGCTGTACATTTTCTTAAGAAAGATAGTAGTCATATATCGAGATTTAACTGTATTGGAACACCACAGTGAAGCGAAAAATTATTAAATTATTAAATTTTAGATGAGTCATATTTTTTACACAATATAACATTGGCACCAAAAAACAATTACAACATTAAAAACCTACTTCACAGTAATAATACTGATAAGATCAAACCAGAGGAAAAGTCAGGCATTTACAAGATTAAATGTAAAGACTGTGAAAAAATTTACATAGGACAAAAAGAAACATAGGCACTAGAAAGAAAGAACACTTCAGGCATTTAAGATACAAAAATATTGATAAGTCTGCAATAGCAGCTCATTTCTGGTCTGAAAATCATGAAATTGAAGATAGCACAGAATTACTAAAATACGTACAAAAACATAGTGAACTCGTCATATGGGAGAGGATATACATAGAAAAACATAAAAACCAACTAATGAACTTTGAAATCCCGCCAGAAGAGAATCCCACATTTCAGTTCATCACTAAATCAACAGATGGCAGCAGCAACCCCAGAATTACCCACACCGCTGGATCAAGCTTTAGTCGCATAAGAGCCGTAGATGCAAACGATGATTTGCGAAACATGTCCTCAAAATAGGTACGAAAGTGAAGTAGATGTGTAAAAAATACGACTCATCTAAAATTTAATAGTAGTCATAATTCTTTTGCCAACTTCATTAACGTCTAAGAGGGGGCCTCCATGTTCCCTCTCTTTTTCAAAATATTGACGCAGTGCATGCACCAGTTCCCTTGCTTGTCCGCGCAGTGCAGATCCCTGTCCTACATTCTCCATTTGACTCATATATATATATATTGCCGGTAAATCACTAGGGGCTCTCGTATTAGAGATACACTGTTTGTGGCAACTTACTATTGTGAGTACTTGAGTCCCAGCCTTTATCATTAAACTCTTATTATTTAAGTTAATTGATGGAAATTAATCATTTCTTCACACTAGCTGTGTATAGGCTAATGTTCCTAATAGATAGTCCACATAAAAAAATTCAATGCCACGCCCGGGATTTGAAACAGATCTCCTGGTTTCCATCCAGTTGCTCTTATGTTGGCCATGGTAGCTCAATAGGTAAGAGCGACTAGATAGAAACCGGGAGATTCCTGGTACTATAGGTAAACTTTTTAGTTAAACATTATTACTGAAAACTAAACAGATATAAATACTTCTGGTTATTGTAAAATAAACAAGAGACTGCAATGTTGCGTTTTACTTATTATTCAACTAATACCAGAGAATACTTTTCAAGTGAATCAAAACTGTTGCTTACAAACATAATAGGCCTAGCAGAATATTTAACTAATGCTTTATAGATAAATATTTGATTTATTGTTACAGGGTGAGAACTGCACTTCAGTAAAATACTTAAGGTAAGATTGTCAGTTGATTAATTTGATACAGATATTATTTTAAAGGAAACATTGTGGTGTTAGTTCCGTGGAACATATGGAAACAACACTCAACTTTTATTACAACTTTATTTTGTTAATGAGTACACCTTTAAACAACTTAGCATAGCACAATTATACCAAGATAAAGATGGTTATATAAAATTCAGTTTTAATGCAGAGGAATGAATGAAGCCTATTTATAAGGGGCGTTCAAAAAGAAATAAGCTGGAGTCTGGTATCCACAAACTAGTGACCTGATGGTAATATTGTCGCATGTGTAATGAAGTGTTGTTCTAACCAGAGTCTGGAAGTTCATAGCCCGTCGCTAGAGGGTATGCGTTTCACATCACGTGACTATACAAATCTAGTAGCAGCATTCATCAATCATCCAACACTGCCAGTCACATTGCAAACAGTGAAATGGAGGTGTCAAAAGAAGAGCAAAGAGGTGTTGTTCATTTTCTGACAGTGGAAAAAGTAGGGGAACAGACATTCATAGTCGAATGTCACAAGTGTATGGTGAACACTGCATGTGCCTTGCAAGGGTCAGGGTGTGGCTCAAACGCTTCAGGGGAGTGCAGGTGTCGATAGACGATGGTGCACGGTCAAGAGCACCACATTGCACTACCGATGACATCATCCAGCTTGCTCACATTACCCAGGACCGCTGAGTGACATTGAAAGACATAGCTGTTAAGGCTGGATTTGTTGATACATCATGAAGGAGCAACTGCTCTTGCACAAAGTATGTGTCTAATGGGTGCCCCACAGTGTTCAACCACACCAGGATTCATGTTAAATGGCCCACTGTCTTGGTCATCTGCACCGCTATGCTAGGGAAGGGAATGAGCTCCTGGCACGAGTGGTGGCTGGAGATGAGTCATGGTGTCAGCACATTGAACCAGAATCAAAACAAAAAAGTCTCCAGTGGGAGTATCCGGGGTAACCACCACCAAAAACAGCCAAGGCCATCCACACAAGTGCAGGAAAGGTTATACTGGCATTCTTCTTTTACCTAGATGTCCCCGCAATTCTTGACCAACCTTCACCAAGCAATCAAATCAAAACAATCAGGCAATCCATGGAGTCATTCTGCTCCACGACAATGCAAAGCCTCATACGGCCAACTCAGCCGTGCACTGCTTCAGAAATTCAAACGGGAAGTTCCTAGCCACCCTGCATACAGTCCAGGTCTCTCTCCCTATGACTACGCCACTTTTTGGTCCCCTTAAAAAGGCTCTGAGCGGCAAACGATTCACCTCAGACAACAATTTCCAGCTGTACATGCGGCACTGGCTCACATCGCAGCTTCAGGACTTTTTATGAGACAGCCATTCCCCGCCTTGTGTCACATTGGGTTAAGTATCTCAACAGCCAGTGCCAATACTTCTAACATATAGGTAGTGGTTTCTGTACTTATGTCTCCGGCTCGTTTCGTTTCTGAACGCACCTGATACAATAATTTTCAGGTAGGATGCTTTATTCTTTGTGCAAATGTCTTAAATATATAGTACCTCTTTGAATTAAAATCATTGCAGTAATTTTTAAAGAAATAAAATAACAGCAAAATTGTTTGTTCTAAAGGATACTTTGGTTGGGGATTTCTTGAATATTTTTGTGTTATTTTGCTGAAAGATGTGAAGAAGCTTGGTATTGTGTTATGTTGTATTCATTTCATCTATAGAAGAATAGTAAATGCCATAAGACAAATCAGTTTAAAATATAAAGCAAAACCTATCAAGATACATCGATGATTGCAAATGCAAAGTTATAAGATTTGGTACAAATTTAAAATAAAAGAAAGGAAACCATGATACCTAAAAGAGTACAAAGTTTTGAGTTATAAAAACGGAATCTCTGTATCAATGAGAGAGAGAATCCAGGATGGCTAATGAGCTTGATGCCTGGTATGAGAGCAAGATGAAACGATAGGAAAGTGATGATGGAGCAATTGCTGGAAATTGGTGGGGTAAACCAGAGATCCCAGATCCCCTGCCTCAGCGCTGTGTTGTCCATCATAAATCTCACATGCATCTCCTGGGATCCAACACAGGTCACCTTGTTGAGAACCAAGTAGTATAACCACTCGGCAATGATGTGGCTTCAGTGTTAAATCAACAGGCTATTTTTTCTTGACCTTGCTGTATATGGTGTGTGTCACAAATTTACATTTTTAAATCACATTTTATATTTTGAGGGACTGTCAAAATATTAAAATTTTGGTTGTAAATGAAATGTGTAGTGTTTAATGCCCGCTTTTACTGCATACGGCACCGCAGGCGGTGACACTGGTGATACATGAGATGAAGATGGAGCACCTGTGGAATGAGATGGCGGGGGAAACCGGAGGTCCCGGAGAAAACCCACCCCAGCGCCGTGTTGTCCACCACAAATCTCACTTTGCGGTCGCCTGGGATCGAACCTGGGCCGCCTTGGTGAGAGCCAAGCAGTCTAGCCACTGAGCCACGGTGCAGCCCTTTTGGTTGTAAGACAATGCTGCTTTTCAGTAGATGATAGGGTTACTTAAAATTAATTTTTTTCCCCCAATGTAATGCCTTGTTTGTGATGTGGAATGTATCACTTTTCCCTCAGTATTCCTGAAAGTCAGAACAAATTTTATATGGGGTGTCTACAGTTTATTGGATATTTTCGTAATTCTGTAATTTCACCAATGTTGAACATAAACTATCATCCCACCACTTGTTACAAGTCAGATGCACGTGTAGTACAGCTTACATGCAGCTGGTTAACTCATTCATACCACACCCTCTCAATAGCTTCTCAGTTTTGCCAACATTACTGGAAGTAGAGGGATATAAACACCATCTTATTTATGCTAAGTGTACATCACTGCATGTCAGGAGTAAGAATCTTCCCATACAGTGTCGTGGTATTATGCCTATCTGTTCCTATGTTCTGGAATCATTTTTGGGTACTTCCATCTATACTGCGCACACAGGCCCCACATAGAGCAGAGATGATGCCATCAAACTCTCAAGCACATACAGGTGTGAGCATAGTGACAGTTCCCTTGTAAGCAATAGGGAAATGCTGTTTGCTGTAAATGTTGTACTAGACATCAATCATGTTTTTGAAGAAGGCTGATTTCTGGCTTTGGGTTTGATTCAGTTTTTAAGATCCTTTGGTGAAATGACATATCTGTTGCTCCGAAGGTATTATTTATTACCTATGAATTACAGTTACTAATTTCCAATTAAAAGCAATATTACAAACATAGCCTTTTTTTATATCTACAATCCCCAGGTGCAGAGGTTTGGTTCTTCTCAGAGAAACAGAAAGGTGTCAAGCAGGCTGCAAAATAATTGATTTCTGAAGTAGAGATGCTGTAGAAGTTTCAGAGCTAATAAGACTTGGAATGTTTTTTTTTTGTGTAATTTAAGTCCTCCAACTTTGTCATATCGGACGATAAATGGAATGGATCAAATGATGCTCAAATGAGCCCAGAGTCTATAGAGCTTAGAGTTACCTGACGTTTGTCTTTCAGGATAAGGGAAAACCCCATTCAAATAACTCACCCTGATCGACATTCCACTATAGAATGACAACCATTACCATAATATGTTAAAGAAGGCCCCATCAGTTTCTGCCAGTTGAATCTGGTACTCATAATTAATGCCAGTTACTCATATGATAAGAAACTGCTACTGATGCAGGAGGGTCTACAAACTGTTGCAGCTGCAGCATACTAAAAATACCAGTCAACGTTTTCCAAAGATAGTTATTAACTTATGTGAACTTGGAGCTCAAGATACAGAAAGTGTTCTTTGTTTCACTAAAGTATGTTGCCTGGAAATCTGTATCCTCAGCATCAAAATATTAGTCCTGGATGAAATTAGCATGAGCAGCATTACAAGTGCAAGGACTGTCAGTATGAGAATTTCTATGTCCACGATAATAATTACATTATTGTAAAGAAATAGAATGAAGAAAGTGCACTTCTCTTTGGAATAACTAAACATAAATTATAAAGGATGATAGTGTTGTGGTATATATACACATTGCTGTGGATATCACTGGTGCCCTAATTATTATTGTTAAGCAGGATTTGTTTAAAAAGTTATATGAATAGTTGTGGTTAGAAAAATCTTGGAATTGATGCAATTATCAATGCATGTAACATATATGAGCTATTATAATACTAAAAAAGCTAGTATTTATCAATCTAATTGTTTAGATTGTGATCAGGTTTATATTGGAAAAACTAAATGTAATTTGGAAACCAGAACGAAAGAACATTTTCGTAACATTAAGTATAAACAAACTGATAAATCAACCGTAGCAGATCATTTTTGGTCATTTGAACATGAAATAAATCATGAAGTTCATTATTAAAGCAATTAAATGGTCTGATAGATTTAATGGTTTGGGAAAGAAATTTATTATAAAACATAAACATCATGTAATGAATTTTGAAATACTGGCAGTCGATTCTGTCGTTAAGTTTATTTCATTTTCCGATTTTGGTAGTACTGGCAAAAACATAGTAACATATAGTGATTGTAACGTTGACGAGGTTGTTTGAGCTGATGATGTCAATGAGATGTCAGGAAATTGTGATCATCAATAAATAAGAAAATTGTCATAATTTTCTTTTAGGAAAAGTGAAGTTTATTATCATATTTGTGTGATATATGAACTGTGTTTACAAAGCATCAGATCAATTTTATCATTTATTCCATTTGCATATGAAAGATACAAATGAATTATTTAATCATTTTAGCTATCATATTGCATAATAACAGTCATTTTAGGTGTAATGAACAACCTAATTGCTTGAAATGAATTTTGTATTCCAGCCAAATATAGCAGCTTTTTTCTTGCACATATGATGATATGTTTTCCTCCACTTTTACTAAGAGCAGTTGTTTCACTGAATGGCTTCTGATTCACATAAATCATTAACTCAAAAATTAACTGAAATCATGGGTTGATAAAACAATCCAGTAATGCTGTTATGGCTTATCTTCATCAATAGGTAACCTTGTTTAAAAATAAATTGGTGAATTGACAATTTGTCTCTGTACCTCAAAAACATTGCATATTCATGTATAATTCATCTTGAAATTCCTCAGATTCATCATTGCTTATATAAAGTGTCATCTCCATTTAAGCATTAAATTACACATTTATACATTTATATGTGGAAGAGGCCTGAAGATACAGCTAAAGAAAATTCCCACCAGAAAATTGAAACCAAATTCTTTCAATTTTGAAATTAACATCCTAAACACAAGGCGACACAGGCAGTTCATGTATCTATTGATAATACCATAACCTTTATAATTAATGATGATAAACTTTCCTACATTTCAGAACATGCATAGAACCAGCTTCTGATAATCAAAGTGGTAAATCTTCAGAAGACGTAGGTGAAAGTGTGAGTTCATACACAGGAAAGGATGGTCTTGCTCATGGGTATTTCGGAAGTTCTAAAAGTCAAGAAACTTTTGTCACAGAAATGAATTCTGTAAAAATAGGTATACATGAACAATCTAGTGAATATGTTGATGGTGATGAGAAAACTTACAGCAAAGGTTCATATTTTAAACAAAAGAATGTTTCTCATGAAGGCATAAACCTAATAAAATGTGATATATGTGACAAAAGGTTTGATAGTATGTCACATTTAGAGAGTCATCAGTTAATACATGATGACAAAATGGTGAACAAATGTGCAGTTTGTGAAAAAACGTTTACTCGTGTATATGATTTGAGAAGGCATAATTTAATTCATGAGAGAAAAAAGGAACACCAATGTGAAATTTGTGAGAAGCGATTTCTTCAGCGGTCACATTTGAAATCGCATAAGTTAATTCATGAGCGTAAGAAGGCCCACAAATGTGAAATTTGTGAAAAGCAGTTTACTTTTCTGTCAGATTTAAAAAGGCATAATTTAATACATGAGGGAAAAAAAGATCATAAATGTGATATATGTGAAAAGCGGTTTAATCGGCTGTCTAATTTGAAATTGCATAAGTCAGTTCACGAGGGCAAAAAGGAGCACAAATGTGATATATGTGAAAAGCGCTTTACTATGGTTTCAGCTTTGAAAAGGCATACTTTAAGTCATGAGGGAAAAAAGGCACATCAATGTGAAATATGTGAAAAGCGTTTTTTTCGGTTGTCACATTTGAAATTGCACAAGTTATTTCACGAGGGTAAGAAGGACTATAGTTGTGAAACTTGTGAAAAGCGGTTTACTTTGATGTCAGATTTGAAACGGCATAATTTAATTCATGAGGGAAAAAAGAATCATAAATGTGAAATATGTGAAAAGCGGTTTATTGAGCTTTCTACTTTGAAAAGGCATCGGTTAGTTCATGAGGGTAAAAAGGAGCACAAATGTGAAATATGTGAAAAGCAGTTTACTTTGATTTCATCTTTGAAAAGGCATACTTTAATTCATGAAGGCAAAAAACCGCACAAATGTTTAGTTTGTGAGAAGAGATTTACAGATTTGTCATATTTGAAAGTCCATCATTTAATTCATGAGGGCAAAAGACCGCACGAGTGTAAAGTATGTCACAAGAAATTTACACAGCTATCTCATCTGAAACTTCATAATCTAATTCACGAGGAGAAGAAGCCCTACAAATGTGAGATATGTGAAAAACAATTTATTAGGTTATCACGTTTGACAGCTCATAATTCAATTCATAAAACGAAAATGCCATAAAACGTTTAAGTTTATCAGAAGAGATTTTCTCAGTTATTAAACCTTTGCAGCCCAAATTATAAGTATTCAACATAAAAAATAAGTTACGTTATTTCAGTTTCCAAATTTTAGTGCTGATTAAGATTTTTTAAATGGGTCCATATGTTGTAATAAAAATAAGCTTACACTAGTTTTACAAACAGATGGGTATTGTTTTCATATCCTTATGCCATAGTATCTGATAATAAATCTGGTGTCACATGTTAGAATGCATATATGTACACTGCTATTACAATATAGAGCTACTCACTGGTATACAATATAAGATCATGACCAGATGGCAGATTGGCATGACCTGGTCCATTACATCAAGTTACTGATGCCGGGAGCATACTGCATTGAAATGTGTCCCCTGGATACAGGCTGTACGTAAAGAAATATACCACAGTAAGCATAAGGGTTCGCTTTGCTAACAGTGCATCTCCTGCCGCAAATGCAGGAGTGTTATGGAGAACATGAGTTGTCTGATGCAGTAGGCAAAGCAGTAGACATGCTGTTAAACAGAGCAGTTTGGAGGAAGCGTGTGCTAGTGTTGTTACCAGTGTTCCTGTCAAAATGCCTAAGAATAAACATGTGCAGCATAACAACACAGCGTTTTATATGCTTTAAACAGTGAATGAAGTGTGTGTACAAATTAAAGAAATCAAAGCCGGAGAGATTGTTTAAAAGGTGAATGCCCCAGGATGTGTTACAAAAAAACTGGTTTCTCAGTAATGTGTGCTGTACAAGATCTCTTGCTGCAAAATCAAACCGAGCCCTCCAGATCAACAGGTGTAAGAAATGTATCAGACAGCAATGTGTATTATTCATATGCACCTATTAGGTCTTGTAATGTGGAACAAAGTTTTGCACAATACAGTTAATGTTTAAGTGAAAGAAGGAGAACGTTCATGTTTGACAACCTCCGCTTGTACATTACTGTACACTGTAATGAACATACTATGTAGTAGTATGTTAACACATTTTTGTGTAAACGGTACTGTTCTATAACAAAATAGAAACATGTACAATTGTTAACTTCTTTTGAGACAACCAGTACAGCACGGCGGACACAAGCCGGTTGTTTACATGTGTGCACACCCTCTTTGTTCCAAGCAAAATCGTCTATAGTGCAAGGTCAGTCAACCTCATTAAAACTGGTCACCCTGATCCGCCCTTTAATCATGACAATTAATTCTTAAAGTACGATAGAAAACAGTTCTTTTTTCAGGAAGATATAATGCCACTTCATATTTCAGGTACCTAGTTCAGGACATTGCATTCACACATATCTTGCACCTCAGCTCATTTTTGTTGTGCAGTGGCTAGTGACCAATTTGATCAAACTACATAAATTTTTAAGTAAAGCATGTTTTTATTCTATTCAAGAGTATTTGTAAAGTTAAGTTATATTTTGGCATTTACTCTTATACCTTCTTATTTTTGTAATTTCTGTATTTAAATTTTGTACTTACATTTTGTAAATATTTTTGTTTTGACGTGTCCACAATCTTGTATGGAGATTTAAAGGATGAATAAATTGAATTGTAATTCGAAGATAATATATGTTTGCCCCCAGATTTATTCTGTGCAATGTAACAGGCTGTCAGTTTTCATTATCTTGCATATCCTATTCTCTTCCAATATTATTTTTAATTCCTTCATCTGAAAATTCCCAAAATACCTTGTCATCAGACAGCTCTCCATTTAGCAGGTATTCCAGCACCCTATCATAGGTTAGCATTTTGCAGTATTTGCATTAATAGATTTCTAGATATAGGTTACTGGGGTTAATAGAGAAATAGCTTTAGCATATTATATAAGATCATATTATTAGTGTAGAAGGCTGTGATGTATCCTATTTTTAATGTACATTTATACTGCATTCAAAACTGACTGAGAAGCAACGAAATGGTTTACCCTGTGTCAAGTGTTTGATTGTATTGAGGTATTACACATTTTTTGTTCTCTATAGGTTTATGCACCTGTGTCATCAGGTGCCTTAAGTTAAAATAAGACTTGGTAGCATTTTGTGATGCTGTTAGAACTTATGTGTCATGCTAAATAAATCCATAGTGGGCTTTTGTTAATCACAATATTTTTTTCTATTTCCTCATCCCTTTCCTCGAATTTATTCTTCCCATAACTGATTTATACTGTTGCCCAAACGGCAAGCCCGCAATGCCGAGCAGTGAATGTAGGCCAGCGGAGGGAAGGGAGACAGGAGGGGTGGCTGGGTCTTCGTTTACCCCTCCTCCTACCGCTCTAAGGTGCACGAAGTTTCGAGAATGTTTTGCCCCTCCATAAATGGAAGATTCGAGAGGCTTCGGGGCCGATCGAGACAAGCGAGGCGACAGAGTTGTGTGAGGTGAGCCGGGCAGTTGAGTTGAGCGAGTCGCGGCGGGCAGACGTGTAGTCGCGCTGAGCGTATGTGTAAAGACGAACTGGCAAAATTGTAATTGTGATATTGGAGTAAAGTGGAAATAAAGAACATTTTGAGTGGTGTAATTGAACTTTTTTTAATTTCACGAACCCACCAAAGTCACAATACTATATGAATGCCTCAGCGGTTGATTCTTGCCATCACTACTTTCTTTTAAATTTAGGTCCTCCGACATTAAGTCATGTCAGACATGAATGCAATGGATGAAATGATGCTCAAATGAGCCTAGGGTCCACAGAGTTTATTTCCTGACATTTGAACTCCAGATCTCCTGAACATGAGGCAGACACACTACCATCTACTCTACCAAGGTTGGCGTATCATCTACTTGAAGCATAATGAGGATTTTGTACATTAAAACACATAAGAAAGTCTCTAACCAGTTTTGTTGTTAATACACTGTCTCAAAGGTAGTGTAAAACCACTCATAATTAACCTACAAATAAACACTTAGGAGAAAATCCTATGCTATAAAGGATTTTATAGACTCCTGAGCATTACTATGGAAATATTTAGGAACTTTGGAAATATTAACATATGGATTTATACTTTCAACTTTCCATTGGTTAATGGAGAGGTAGAAGATTTTGGAACATAAGGTTCAGGTTCCTTTTCAACGATATTGGAAAATAGTTTACAACTTTCTTAAATCGTTATATTTGTATCAGTTGCATTATCTTTAAGCAAATACTTGCGCTAAGTATTTTAAAAAGCAGGGAAAAAATTATCAGCATACGACATCTAATTCCCCATAGACATACTGGGAAATCTCGGGGTTCCGAGCCAAACTTAGGAAAATATTTGTTTTAATGGGCTTAATAAACCCAGAATGTGATCTTCCTAAATTTAATTTAGTTTGTAACATTCTGTCTCTCATTAGAGGTACAAGGATATTTAGCTAAAACTGTAAAGCATCACCATATGTTTAGGTTTCAATGATAAGGACATAGAACCTGCCTTCTTTAATAAGTCAGGTGAAACTATACCTAAGAATAATACCAAAGGTATTATGCAGCAGAAAGGTGATGGTAACAAAATAAGCATTTTACTTTTGGCAATCTTATAACATTTAAAAAATAACTTCTCATTTCAGAACTGAGGATAATTCTTTTTAGGAGCTTATTTTGGCTTTTCTCCTCTAATATGAACATTTTGGTATGTTTTATCTAGGAACCATTTTTTTACTCTTAACCCTTTAACATGCATATCGTAGTGTAGCGCCTGCCTCACGTTCAAAAGGTCCTGAGTTCAAATCTCGGTCAAGGTGCGTTACCTGGATGAGGTTTTTTCTGGGGTTTTCCCTTATCCTTACAGACGAATGTCGGGTAACTCTAAGCTCCATGGCCCCTGTACTCATTTGACTGCGGCCTCACGCCTTCATACGCAAGGTAGAGGTGCGCGATCATCCAACAGATAGGGGAGAGGATGCGGTCAGCCCCAGCCGGAAAGTTAGCTTTCTTGACCAACGCCACTTACCTATTGTAAGCTCTTCAATTTCCTCACACGATGCTGAATGGGCACCGGTCCTATAACTGGGACTTAAAATCTGCACCTCCAAGGATCAATCCCGGGTCGCATCCCATGGTAAGGAACCAAGGCATGATGCCTTAGCCCACCACGCCAGGGTGCAGGACATAGTTATATCAATACCATGCAAAATAATTTGTGTAAGAATATAATGGATTATAACCGAATTGAAAATATTCAGTTTAAGTATAAAGTATCTTCACTCTATCATTTAATAATAGCATTTTGCAGAAATTCATTCATTCACCGTCCGATATGACTTAACGTTGGATGACGTCAATAACAAAGAAAAATCGTAGTGTAGCGCAGTAAAGCTGCATTTGTCTTCGGATGCCCTCTTGGCATGCATTTTAACTTCTTTGAAGGTTGTCGTTTATTTCCATGTGTGGGGAACCTGAGAAGCACTGCCATCAGTTTGTTATGTGAAGACTAAAAATTAGGCAGTATTACTGAAACTATGGCCATGAAAAGTCAATTAAGGCCTCCAGGTGTAAACAGACAAGGGATACAAATGAGGAGCTTGGTGTCAAAGTTGCACAACTCCACTTTTGCTTTTTTTACAGGAGAGCCGAAAAACTATAACCACAATACTATTCCCAGTATAATGCTGAATATTTGTACATCGTTCTTATAGACCTTATGAACATCTCTATTTGTTCATTTATAAAATTATATAAATATTCAAGCCATGATTATAGTTTAAATAGTGGAGTTGGTCGTTTTTGAAGCCAAATTATGGAATTGTCTTTTTTTTTAACCCAAAGGAAGACATTTTTCATTTGGAACTTTTCACTTTTTTGTCAGTTTTTCGCTTCCTTGCTTCTTTTGCAGCAACTTCTTCCTCTTATACTTCCATTTTCTTGCTAATATTAAACTTATGAGGTCATATCAACGAAAAACTTATTCACAATCCATACACTACAGGCTGATATAAACAATCAGCCATAATGGATTTGTGATGCATGTTGGGAACAGATAGGATGAATGCCAGCTTCTTATTAGCTACTGGAGGAGCTGTCTCACAATGAAACTAAACTACAGCAGAGTTTCTCATATTTTGATTCTAACATGGATAAATAAATGCAATTTTAAGTTATTTCTGTCCAGTGTTGAAGAATAGCTCCATAATTGAATTCAACATAAAAAACTGGCATAAGAATCACCAAATATCTCAATCGACAAAAGTGGAATTATCCAACTTTGATACCAAGCTCCTCAAATAGCTATTTAGGAAGAATTACGAACGAAAGCTTCAACTCTGAAGTATCTTGGTTGGCCGGCTCATTGCAAGACTGTGATATGGAACAGTGAGTTAATGCAATGTTAGCAGTCATATTAGTTCTGCAAAACAAAACTCCTTAAATGGGTATGTCAGCTCTTTTACAGAAATTGAAAAGTTTACATTCCTTTTAGATATCTACCACGAGTAAAAGTAGGATGTGCAGAAATTGAATACTTTAGTCATTTACGACTGAAGAACATCTTTTAACTTGTGCCTGCTGGACCCACTACACAGAAATATTGGAGAGTAAGAGAGCTAATGGCTTCATTGTTAAAGCCTAGCATTTGAAAACAACAACATACTTTAGTCATTTTATACACAACTTTTGCATTTAATTGTATCGGAAACAAATAAATATACGAAGCTTTCTCAGGTGAATGAACAAGATAGCGATGGGGAGACACAAATGAGAGTGAAGTTAGGGTATATTTGAGGAGTTTTATTTGTACAGGAAATGTAGATCTGCCAGAAATTGGAGGAAATTATAAAATTTATGTAACTGTCCCGTTATAAAGCAGGCAGCAATATTCCGTCGTTCTGAAGTGCTTTCTCGGCATTTTCACATAAATAACGAAGAAACTAAACCAAATTGGGGAAATGAGAATTTTAATTACTTATGTTAGATTTGTCCCGCACTTATCATTGTAAAGATATTTAAAACGTATTATTGTTCAGGCCACCCTGGACGAAACTATAAGTTTCATAGGAATTTATTTATTTATTTATTTTCAGTTCAGTATAGTGTTAAATACACAAAAGAACCACGTCATATCAATTTATACAGTTTAAGAACATTTGAAGTAATATATGCCCAAGGAACCTACAAAATAGGGAGTGAAAGCATGGGACATTGCAGTCAGCAAGAATGGGGGAGCACTGTAGGAGAAAAACAGAGAAACACTTAACTTCTAGGAGAACAAGTTGTTTTGGATGTGTTCATACACTACACAGAACAATGGCATATTTATTTTATAATTTTTTAGCTCACAATACTAATTAAAATGTCATTAAAAACAGTATTTGCTTGTGGTCCAACACGAGCAGCGTACATTAATGTCAAAAACTGAAGCAAGGTGAATCTTGCAAACTTCAAATAGATTGTTTGGCAAGAAAATAGGGACTTTTACAACTCCCCATAAATTCAGATCCAAGAACAGACGGTGTGGTGGAAAGAAAAAGCGGCAAAGAAAACGAGAAAGTGAACATTCCATAACATAATGCTGTCATAAATTAGTTTCATGTTATGGGGGTGTTGATCTAGCGCATCAACGGAAGCAATTCTGTGGGGTCGGAAGGCTAGAATTAGGATTTCAGTACGGAGGGGATTCGTTACGTAGACCACCATGTTGAACCCACTGTGCCTATGCCCCAAGAAGGGCACTCCAGGAGAAAGGATGAGGCGTGAGGAGACAGGGCGCGGCCGACCCAAGTAGGCACGACAGTACAGAGGGCAGGTCCCTACAGTTTACTTAGACTTCCCCCGATAGGCCAGGATGACGGATATGCTCTCCTACTGCGGGACGGTAATAAGCCCAGCAGCCGAGTTCCAAAGTTCCCTGGCTGACAGTCCCGAAAAGGTCCCAGCAGAGGAGCAGAGACTGGCAACCAACCTACCAGAGGAGGAAGTAGTTTACCTCAGAGCATAACATCCTTTCATGCACTTTGTTATAAATGTATCTATTATAAAGCGTATCATCATTTACAACTTGAGCGACAGACGAGCAGCGCATGAAATCGTTTTCAGCAACATAGGAAAAGTCCTGTCAATTACTTGATCGGGAACTTCACAACACGCAAGCATACGTGGAGGCAGAATCTACCTAATGCTGTAACACCCCCTTCATTGCTTCATTATTTTACTAAGATCCTGTGTTGCACTCTATGCTCAGCAAAAAAGCATGGAACTCGTCTGGGGGCGGTGTTCCAGCGCAATACAAGTGTCAACAATGTGACCTTCCATTATACCGAACAGGGGCTTTGTCCACTATCACATGAAAGAGAGGTGCAAGTGCTAAATGTGTAAAGCGAGAATAATAAACATTTATTATGTGTAAATGGTGAAAGTATCTTAAAATATTTGTGTGTATTCTTTCTGCAAAACAAGAGCCTCGTGGTGGTAAAAGAAATCTACAAATTAAGATCACAATTGGTAAACATGGTGAGTACTAAAACATGTTCCTAAATATACATAGGAATACAATTTTAATTTAAAAAATAATCAATAAATTAATTTAAATTTTTTTAATTATTTAAAAAATGATAAGTTATGCTAGATCCATATAAGTTCCTTCCAAGTTATCACTTATATTACTGCTAAGAGCAACTCTTGATTAGCTGTTAAGCAAAGATCATAATAGGAAAATTTAAATGGCTTCAACCTTAACTATAAATTGTAATGTAGGCCCTTATGCATAGCACTTCACAAGTAACATTCATAACTGGGCTACAATAAATACGTTAACTTACGTAATAAGGGTTTTAAGTAGGTAGCAAACTAAAAGTTGAATGTCATAGTCGGAATGAAACCAACTGAACTTTTCGAAATCATTTATATTCAAATTTTTCAAATCGTGACCATGACATTGGGTTTTTCTGATCCTACCTTTCAAAGTTTGTGTTAGATCAATAAACTATCATTGATTACCATAATAAATTGAAATTATAATGAAACCTTAAAGCCCAGAACTTAACTACCATGGTTTTCAAATGGGACTATTGTCCTATGCTACGAGGCTAGCACCAATCGGAGCCCTGCTATGTTGTCTAAATGCATTCCCCATGTGTGTGATGAGGACCAAGTGAATTCATCTCTAATAAATCCTATTTGCGCTAAGGCAAATGTTTCAAAAAGTAATTCGCCTGCGGTGCCGTATGTAGTAAAAGCGGGCGTTAAACACTACACATTTTTATTTCAAAAAGTAATCCATGAGGAAGGTACCACAACCCTGAAAACCGCATATTTTTAACTCAAATAGTGTTCCTAATAAAATAAATTACCAATATATTGTAACAATGCATCATGACGTGAGCACTGCTATGAACATCACTTATTGGTTGGCATGTATGTGTGTACGTATATTTGTAATTACTCAAAATTAAAATTTAAACGTTTGACATGACGTGCTAATAGAATTACTTTGAATAAGCCAAGGTGTTTGTTAAATTCAATTGAGGGAGAGAGAGAGAGAGAGAGAGAGAGAGAGCAAACGGAATGCTTCCTGCTGGGTTGTAGACTGCTACATCTGCAGAACGTGAGTCGTCACATTACATGCTTGTTCGTGAATGGTTCGTAATCTCTGTTTACTCTAGCGAGTTTAAATCAGTATTACTGAGGCATTCTTTTCAAAAAACAGGGGAAAATATATAAGTTGGACCAAATTGCAATTGAGATTCTGCACAAGATAATCCGCCTTCCCCCTTACCACTACTAGTACAATCTAATTGAGTTAATGTGTGCACAAATTATGTTGCAAACAAAAGTAATACTTCTAAGCTTACTGACGTTGAACGACTTATTCGCGAAGAAATTGACAAGGTAACAAGACTGGGAAAACTGTGTGAGAAATGCAGATAAACTACCAGAAAATGACTTTTTGAAGGAAATAGCACATGGCAAGATTTTGGAGCCTAACATTATAAATTTGCAACACTCAGGTGAACACAGTGACAACGAGAATTGTCTCTGACTTGACATTCACAGCTATATGGATGAGCTTTTAGCAGTTCATTGGATTAGAAAAATAATTAATTCACAAACCATAATTATAGCATTAAAAATGTGCAAATATCCATATTAAAAATTGGATTTCAACAACTGCTTTATTATAACCATTTGGAAAATTCAGTTTGGGTTTCTCTGTGTTTAGGGTCAAGGAGACCTGCATGGTCTAGGATAGTGTGCGAGAGAGAGGGAAAATGAAAAGTGTAATGAGCTGGCAATGCGGAGTGCGCTAATGCATCTGATTCGCTGTGTTCCAGAACTCTTCCCATTTGAAAAACATAATACTTACAAATTGTAAGTGGCCATTGGGGTATGTGATTATATAACTCAGAATTCCTCGTGATCTACTGAGAAAATGCATGTGAGTTGGAAACTTTAATGTCTTACTGGGATGTTTGCCATAGTAGCTCAGTGAAGAGCAACCGCACATAAAGCAGAACATCAGTGGCTCATGACATTGAATACCTAAGTGTTGGTTCTAGCTTTCTATATACGAGGGTCCTTCAATAAATAACCGAACTAATTTTTTAATTAACACATAATGGCTTTATTTCACTAACATTTACCTACACATTTTTGAAGTATTCTCCCTCTGATGAAATACAATTATTCAAACGACTTACCCATTGTTTGAAACATTCATTGAACCCACTTTTGGACAGTCTGTCCAGGATACCCATGACAACATTGTTCAACTCCTTTTCACTTTGAAAGTGGCGATCACGAAGCTGTTGTTTCATTTTAGGTAAGAGGTGAAAATCGCATGGTGCGAGATCCGGAGGATAAGGTGGATGAAGCATGAACTCAATGCCCATTTCTGCGATGACATCTTGAGTTGATAATAATTGTACTTGTGATGATAATTTACTGCCATTAGATTGACTGAAATTAATTATTTCTTCCACAATAGGCATTTGTAGGCTAAGGTTTGGATGAATAGAGCCAGACTGAAAAATTCAATGCCATAGCTGAGATTTGAACCACAGATCTGCCAGTCTTACGTCCAGTTGCTCTGCCAACATGCCAACATAATAGAGTCAACATGAAAAATTCAATGCCATGGCCGGGATTTGAACCACGGATCTCCTGGTTTCCATCCAGTCGCTCTTAACCCTTGAGCTACCATGGCCAATGTGTCGTCTTGACATTAAATTCTCCATTTGACTCATATGTTTCTCTGCTAGACCACTAGGGGCTCTCACATCCGAGATACACCGTTTGTGGCGACTTACTATCGTTAATACTTGAGTCCCAGTTTACATAATTTAACTCTTATTATTTAAGTTAATTGAATTTCTCCACACTAGCCGTACATAGGCTAAGGTTTTTGATAGAGTCAACATGAAAACGTCTACCAGGGAAACATACGAGTCAAATGGAGAATTTTATGTCAGGACGGCACGTTGGCCATGGTAGCTCAAGGGTTAAGAGCGACAGGACGGAAACCAGGAGATGCATGGTTTAAATCCCGGCCATGGCATTGAATTTTTCATGTTGACTCTATCACAAACCTTAGCCTATGTACGGTTAGTGTGGAGAAATTCAATCAACTTAAATGCCAACATGACTTAAGTACTTACAGCATAGCAAGTCACCACAAAAAGGTATGTAGCTCATTGCATATGAGAATCCCTAGTGATTTACCAGGAAACACACGTGTCAGTTGTACTGTATGACATGTCATGTCGGCATGTTGGTCATAGTAGCTAAATGGTTAGAGCAACTGGACGGAGACCCCGAGATCTGTGGTTCCCACATGTTCTCTACTACAAACAGGAAATATGTTCAAGGCAGGCTGAAATGTGTGTAGTGTTTAACGCCCGCTTTTACTACAGACGGCACTGCAGGCGGTGACACTGGTGATACATGAGATGATGATGGAGCACCGGTGGAATGAGGTGGCAGGGGAAACCGGAGGTCCCGGAGAAAACCCGCCCCAGCGCCGTGTTGTCCACCACAAATCTCACTTTGCGGTCACCTGGGATCAAACCCGGGCCGCCTTCGTGAGAGCCAAGCGGTCTAACCGCTGAGCCACGGGAGGCAGGCTGAAGGTGATCATTTACAACAGACATGAGACTAAGTGCCGTTATGAAAAGAATGATTCAACGCATTGAGACTACTGGACACAATGCAACTATGAAGAATTGGTGCAGTCCTGTTAACCTGATAAATGAACAAACCAGTTCATATAACAAAATCTAATCAAGGAAAACAAACACAATTCCTACGGTCATTATGAATACCCGAAATTGACCAGTAAACAGCAGTTTGTTTACTTTTGGGGAACAGGAAGGTCTTGTAAGTTACGTCCCCAAAATTTAAAAAATGTTCTTGACAATTGAAAAAACTATTTGTACTCGGCTTTTAACACTCCATCATGGTTTTATTTTTTGAGGGACTAGTTTCGTAAGCTGTTCCCTCCAATCTCAACCTTGAAGGTCCAACTGGTGGTTCATTACTCGGTCCTTATTTCATGTTCTTGCTATTTATTGTTATTTCAACTATACACTTCAGAGGATGATATTGATTCCTCTGCAGGTTAAGCTGCAAATCTATAATGATCATATTCTGCAACATGACAAAAGGTGAAGTAGACTGCTGATGTATCAAAATCAACATATTTCACTGCAAGGGCCCTGTGCTCTCCCTTGTGGATGTTATGGGAATAAATATATAGGTTATTTACATCTCTAATATTGGTTCAGACAGTCATAGAACATCGCTCTTGATCTCACAAAATCATACTTCATGAATATGTACAAAGTAGAAGCTTGTAACAGTTAAGCAACAAATTCTACATAAAATGTGATTATTTGTCACAAACTTCATTTATCTTTTAAGAAAATTGATGAAAATTTCCAAAGAATTCAAGAGACTAGTTCCGCAAATGTTGTTTACATCATCACTTGTTTACTTTATGAGCTTCAATCCACGCCTCAGATAAGCATTTCAAAAACTTTTACTGTAGAAATTCAACATGAAGGAAGTTGATGAATTCAATATACCTAGTACAACACTTCATGAAGGGAGAAATATGTTTTCTGTCCTAAACGAAAAAATCATTCAATTATGTGCTGAATGTCATCCACTAATGTGTAGAAGACACGCTTACTACATTGGTAAGAGATATAGAAACAAAGATTCAAACTGATACATACTTCTGAATATTTAAATTAACTGCACTCGCTAAAACATACAGTGAAAATGTTCAGCATTAGTGTATTAGTGTGAAATTTAAACTAATTTAATGCATATAATTTAATTGCAAACTGCCTAATTCTGCTTTTGTTGTACAGTCACTCTATGCTGTATATTATTACGTATCACAGTAGCATCAGAACAACAAACTCTAGATGCATTTAGTATGTTATAATTGAACACTATCGCTAGTCAGCACAGAAAATCAAAGAAATGTGAATAAGCTGTCATAAGAATATTATGACTAGTATTTTCTGCAAGAAAGGTGAGTTAAATATTAGTAATGATAAGCTATATTTTAAAGTTATTTATGGTGGAAAAACATGTACCTATTGACATCAAAATTTAATAAAGAAAATGTTGAAAAACGGGTTTCAAAATGCTTTTATAATTTATTACACCTCAAAACCAGTGTTTTTTGTTAGTGCAATGCCTTCTCTATTATGTACGTGAAGAAATTAAAAAGAGGGTGTATGGATTAATCTGTAAGTTACTACAGTAACTTTACTACATTATAGTTACATTTTCCATTCATTTTCATCTCAAACGGCAGAGCGCATTCCATCGGACGTTTTAGTTGTGTTTAAAAAATTATACGTTAGAATACCTAAATTACTTGTTAAATTCAGCGTAATATTCATAATGGAATAAACTCATTACTGATGAGGTCCCATGGCACTGCCACTGTGATGTGGATGGGTGTGAACGATCATCCACCATAATTAATTTTTATATCTGTGAAAGATGATAAATGTGGAATTTAAAATACGACTTCTACATTATGAAACTTTAGAGTGACGTCATCGTATATAATAACCTCAAAAGTTTTTATACTATATTTTATAAAGGACCCAAAATTAAGTGACCTATTTAGAGGTTAGGTAGCATGTAAGCATTATGAGATTAATGAATTGTATATAAAACAAAAAACTGATGCACAAAATAAACGTGCTATTTTATGTTCCGTAGTATAACACACATGTCAACATTTTTTTGAGGCCAATTTCAAAAGACTGCCCGTTTAGACAATGTAAGTATTCAAATATTTACAATTCTTTTCCTTCTTTATTTAGCGTTGCTCTTCAGTTTGTTGCCATGATTACACATTTAAATACAGCAATTGCAATTTAATAAATAAGGTTTTACTGCCTAATTTAAAATCACATCCAAACAACAGTTTATCCTTTGTAACATAATTTGTAGAACAGGTTGACCAAACGTTCCAGGAAGCGGTATTGTCCCGTTTTTTCATCGTAACAATGCCCTGAAAAATTCTGCTAACGTTCAAAAAGTCTCGTAATTCAGTTCTTAAACCCTTTTTACGAATTTCAAGAAGCTTTTACAGATCTACAAGCACATGGTAATACTTAAAGCTGATATTCATTTTTGTTTATTAAAAATTTCATGCATATAATATTTAAAAAATATATCTGATTGTTCTATTATTATATAAAATAATTAAAAATATGGTAGAAATAAATAAGAATAGGTAGTCCTTGCTTTTATCAATTTTACTAACAGTAAATTGTTTATCAGGTTTACAACATGTAGGTATAAACAAAATTTTAAACTCTTTAAATTGAAAACTAAAACCTGGGTATATTTGAAAAAGGACCTCCCTAGAGCCTAGTTGTTTGTAGCCTGGTTTTTTCCAAAGGAGATTTGGTCACAATGTAGAGGAATAGTTATGTGTCTATTTATGTAATGGTAACATAATTGACAAGTGAATGCATAAATATTAAAAGCAGAAGCATTATTAACAGTGAAGTATTCTTCATATTTGAGTTTGATTTATGAGTCACTATGTTTACACTCAAACTTCACTTGTATAACTGAAATGTTTTCAAGATCATTCGATCATTCATAATAAAGACGATTTTATCGCCGACATAGAAATAGCCACACATAACCTAAAAAATGAAAACTTAACCAAAGCCAAAATTGAATGTCTGGATATAATAAAGCAGTTATCCCCAATATACAATAAAACTTACAACAAAACAATAAGAAATTTAAATAGGAAGCCTGTGGTATACCTAAAAGCCGACAAAGGTAATTCTCTAGTAATTATGGAGACAGAAGACTATATTCAGAGAGTAAACCTTATGCTAGACAGTCCAGAATATGAAATAATTCCAAAAAATCCATTAACCCCAAGTATCACTTCTGTTAATAAAGCTTTATCAATTACAAAAACATTAAGTACATCTGAAAAATACAACTTAAAATCTTCCAACCCCACACTACCAAGGTTGTACTGTCTGCCAAAAATCCACAAACAAGACAACAGCATGAGACCCATCATCAATGGCATCAATTCACCTACGTACCACATTGCAAAGTGGTTAGTAAGAAAATTAAAATCATATGACAAATTTCAAAGTTTGGGAATAAAGAACTCCTTAGAATTGATAAATCACCTACAGAAGTACAACATCCCGGAAAATCACATACTAGTTTCTTTTGACGTTAAGGCACTTTTTACAAGCATTCCAATAGAAAAAATACCTACATTTCTCAAAAAATGGCTAACCCAGACTACAACGGACCCCAGAGAAATAGATGACATTACCAGGCTTACAGATTTATGCATAAGGAATAATTACTTCATGTTTAACCAAAAATTCTACAAACAATCAAAAGGATTAGCTATGGGGAGCCCACTTTCGCCTATTTTAGCTGACCTATACATGAGCTATTTTGAAACACACATAGTAAAGGCCTTCCCACAGATTTATAAATTTTGGCGGAGATATGTTGATGTTTTTGCTATCATTCCGGAAAAACTTGGAGAAGATTCTCTAAAATTACTAAACCTGCAAGATAATCACATCCAGTTTACAATGGAAGTAGAAAGAGACAACACCCTACCCTAGAAATCGTCATGGTGTAGATTTTGGAATATACAGGAAGCCCACACACATAGTTAATTACATAAAGAAAAATGAATACAACCCAGTTTCACATCAACTAGCTGCCTTTAGAAGTCTAATTCACCAGCTATACAACATCCCACTGAGTAAGGATGAATTTTGGAAAGTACAACAACACATAAAAGACATAGCGGTATTAAATGGGATTCAACCAAGCTATCATAAGAAACATGATGAAGAGAAAGGAAAAACTGAAGATAATATCAAAAAATACCACTCTCACACCACTTAAAAACACAAATTGGCAATATAGAAAATTCACCTACCACCCATGGGCTTTTAGAAATTTAAACGCATCTTCAAAAGACTAAACTTAAAACTAGCACCCCAAAACAAATTCAGTCTGAGCAACCTGCTAAATAAACCAATGAAAAATACAATCCCCAACAATTTGAAATCAGAAGTAAATCCAGAAGTTAAATTATTGAAACAATTGAAGGAACCGATAGATTTAATGGTTTGGGAGAAGATATTTATTTTGAAAAATAAGGATCGCGTAATGAATTTTGATATCCCTCCTATAGACATCATCAATAAGTTTGTGTTGTCCCCGGTAGATGGCAGTTAGATAGGAGCTATCCTTCAAACTCCGGTAGTGGTCAAGGTCAGTCAGTCAGTTAGTGGGTGAGTGTCAAGCTGAGTGGCTGAGGATAAAGCAGATGTTTGCTTTGAAACCGGTCCCAAGATTAAATAAGATAAGTGAAGTTGTGTTACTAGTGTTTAGTTATTATTAATAACCTAGTTTACTTCACTGTCAGCAGCTTCAGTTTTTTACATAACTATTGAAATCAGGAATTTATCAGATTAATTGTGAAACCTGTGAAAAAAGCTACATAGGAAAACTAAGAGAAACTTTTTAAGTTTGATTTATGAGTCACTATCTTTACACTCAAACTTCACTTACTTGTTGTTGTATAATTGAAACGTTTTCAAGATCATTGGATCTCATCCTCAGCTGTTTGCTGACTAAATGAACCTTCCTCCTCTTCCACTACTATGGAGCTCCGATCACTCTGCCATCTGGTGTTAGGGGCACTAAGTTTTAATACTTCATTTAATGCCGGGATTTCAAAATTTATAACTTTATCACGGTTTTTGTTTATGAATATTTTTCCCCAAATATCCAATTCTATGGGTGTCCAAAGATTTTAACAGTTTAATGTTGTGGCCAACGTGGTGGTTTTCTGTCCAAAAATGGTGTGAAACTGCAGATTTTTCTGTTTTTTTCAACTTAATGTTCCTCTGGTGTTCTTTTTGCCTGGTTAACAAGTTTCTCTTAATTTTTCCTATGTAGCTTTTTTCACAGGTTTCACAATTAATCTGATAAATTCCTGATTTCAAATTGTTGGGGATTGTATTTTTCAGTGGTTTATTTAGCAGGTTCCTCAGACTGAATTTGTTTTGGGGTGCTAGTTTTAAGTTTAGTCTTTTGAAGATTCGTTCAAGTTTTCTAAAAGTCCATGGATGGTAGGTGAATTTTCTATATTGCCAATTTGTGTTTTTAAGTGGTGTGAGAGTGGTATTTTTTGATATTATCTTCAGTTTTTCTTTTCTCTTCATCATGTGCCTTATGATGGCTGGGTTGAGTCCATTTAATACCGCTATGTCTTTTATGTGTTGTTCTTTCAAAAATTCATCCTTACTCAGTGGGATGTTGTATAGCCGGTGAATTAGACTTCTAAAGGCAGCTAGTTGATGTGAAACTGGGTTATATTCATTTTTCTTTATGTAATTATCTATGTGTGTGGGCTTCCTGTATATTCCAAAATCTACACCATGACAATTTCTAGTTATCTTGAGGTCCAAAAAGGGTAGGATGTTGTCTCTTTCTACTTCCATAGTAAATTGGATGTGATTATCTTGCAGGTTTAGTAATTTTAGAGAATCTTCTCTAAGTTTTTCCGGAATGATAGCAAAAACATCATCAACATATCTCTGCCAAAATTTATAAATCTGTGGGAAGGTCTTTACTATGTGTGTTTCAAAATAGCTCATAACACATAGTAAAGGCCTTCCCACAGATTTATAAGTTTTGGCAGAGATATGTTGATGATGTTTTTGCTATCATTCCGGAAAAACTTTGGGAAGATTCTCTAAAATTACTAAACCTGCAAGATAATCACATCCAATTTACTATGGAATTAGAAAGAGACAACATTCTACCCTTTTTGGACCTCAAGATAACTAGAAATCGTCATGGTGTAGATTTTGGAATATACAGGAAGCCCACACACATAATTACATAAAGAAAAATGAATACAACCCAGTTTCACATCAACTAGCTGCCTTTAGAAGTCTAATTCACCGGCTATACAACATCCCACTGAGTAAGGATGAATTTTTGAAAGAACAACAACACATAAAAGACATAGCGGTATTAAATGGATTCAACCCAGCCATAATAATAATAATAATAATAATAATAATAATAATAATAATAATAATAATAATAATAATAATAATAATAATAATAATAATAATAATAATAATAATAATAATAATAATAATAATAATAATAATAATAATAATAATAATAATAATAATAATAATAATAATAATAATAATAATAATAATAATAATAAATAATAATAATTAATAAATAATAATTAATAAATAATAATTAATAATTAATAATTAATAAATAATAATAATAATAATAATAATAATAATAATAATAATAATAATAATAATAATAATAATAATAATAATAATAATAATAATAATAATAATAATAATAATAATAATAATAATAATAATAATAATAATAATAATAATAATAATAATAATAATAATAATAATAAATTTCTTTATTGCCTGTATACTTGAAATTACAAGTTATAAGCATGGTCAGGTCACTATTTACAATGACATTATAGTGCAAGTATTACAATACAGTTATTAATTACAATCACATTATACTGCAATTATTACAATACAGTTAGTTATTAATTTCAATTACATTATAGTGCAAGTATTACAATACAGTTATTAATTACAAACTATTGCACACACACACACACACACACACACACACACACACACACACCTTTGCTTAGAATTCTTCCAGTCTATACAGAGGCTTATTTACAAGATATTTCTTTAGCTTGGCCTTAAAGGCGTTAATTCGTAAAGTTTTAAATTCTATTGGAAGTTTATTATATAAAGTGGCTCCTATATTTAATGGATCTTTGTCAGAAAACTTGTTTGTGTGTACTGATCTGTATACATTACTCTGACCTCTTGTATTGTGCTTGTGCACCTCACAATGTCTTGGGATGTCTTTGGATCCATGTATTAAAAGTAGTACACGATATACATACAGTGACAGAACTGTGAGAATTTCATTTTTAATAAATAACTCTCTGCATGGATGGTCATATCTTACATCTGAAATTATCCTTATACACTTTTTTTGCAATGTTAACACTCTATTCATATGCACTCTTGCAGCACCACCCCAGAGTTCTATACCATACAGCAAATGAGGATATATTACACCATAATAAATTGTGCGTAATATACTTAGGTTTTTGTATCTAGAGAAGTATCTTAATAGATATCCTCCTTTACTGATGTTATTACAGACTTGATCAATATGTCTGTCCCATGTTAGGTGTTTGTCGAATATTATGCCCAGAAAAGAGGTCTGATCGCTTTCAGCAATATGCTCATTATCTACTTTGGTTATTAACTGTTCACTTTGTCTGTGAGAAAGGGTAAAATTTAATATTTTAGTCTTATTTATATTACATCCTAACTTGTTGGAATTGAAATAGCTTAGCAGCTGGGCTGCGTCCACTTTCATTTTTATAGCGAGATCATCTATTGATGTATGCCAACATAACACAGTTGTGTCATCAGCATAAGATAACAATTTTGAGTTTAAGATACTAGGAATATCATTAATATATAATATAAAAAGCAAAGGCCCAAGTACCGAACCCTGCGGGACTCCATATTGCACAATTCCCTCCTTTGACTTATACATGCGTTTGCAATTACCATTATAACTTGGAATTTCTGTACACTGCCCTCGATCTGTTAAATAGGATAAAATTAATTGTTTTGCCAATCCCCTTATTCCATAGTTGTTCAGCTTCAGCAGTAATATTTGGTGATCAACTCAGTCAAAAGCTTTCGTAAGGTCCAGGAAAATACCAGCTACTTTATTCTTATCTTCTAGTCTGGTTATAATATCTCTAAGAAATTCAGTTGTAGCAGTTACAGTTGATCGGTTCTTTCGAAAACCATGCTGTGTAGGTCTAACAACGTTATTGTCAGCTAGAAACTTATTTAGCTTAACTAGCAATACTTTTTCAAACAGCTTGGCCAATGTGTATGTTAACGTGATCGGGCGATAATTTGTTACTTGGGTTTTATCTCCTTTTTTTGAATATAGGGCGCACTATACTTGTTTTCAAACAGTTTGGAAACTCCCCATTTTCTATAGAGTAATTTATCAAATGTACCAGTGGCATTGTTATTTCTTGTTTACATTGTTTTAGACATTTAGGTGTTATACCATCCCAACCACTAGATTGCTTGTTATCGAATTTATTAATAATTTCTATTATTTCCTTTTCATCAGTTGGTTTTAAATATATGCTATCTCTTACACGTTGTCCTTTATTGTTAATTGGCAAAACATTGTTTGGTTTGGGAGTTCTTGTTGCTGTAACATTTAAAAAGTGTTCATTAAGAATACTGCATATAACATCTGGATTTTTCTCAATTTTACCATGATTATTTATTACAATATTTTCATGCTTTTTTGGTTTTAATTTTACCTTATTTATGATATTCCAGGCACCCTTAGTAATATTATTGCAAGCATCTAGTTGTTGTTTATATTGCAAAGTTTGGATTTCTACTAAATATCTACGAAAATCCTCTTTTGCTTTTTTGTATTTATTTTTATAATGTTCCCATCCTGTTGATTTGTACCATTCATATGCATCCTTCATTCTATTTCTCAAGTGCACTCCCTCAGCTTTTAGCTTTACCTTTGTACTTTTACAAGCATTCTCCCTTTTTTTAATAATTGGACATGCTTCATTAAAATGTATGTTAAAAGTATCATAAAAATTTTCCCACTTTGAGTTAACTCCTTCCATTGAGTACATCATCTGCCATGTTTCATGTTCTAATGCATGTTTGAGTTTAGTAACATTTTGATCATTTGTATTGCGGTAGCTAACAAACCTATTTTGTTCAATTGTATTGGCAGTGATATCTATTTGAATGATTTGTGCATAATGATCTGATAGATGATAGTTACCAACTTCTGATGAATACCCAGTTTTTATGTTGGTAAATATATGATCAATAATAGTAGAAGAGTGGGATGTAACCCTAGTTGGAGTGCTTATCACATCTTTTAGATCATATGTTTTTAAGCAGTCCATTAAATGTACATAATCCCTATTTTCAGTGGCTGAGTTAATATTTATGTCACCTAATACAATCAAATTTACATTGGACTGCAGTACACTATTTAGTACACCATCAAAGGATTCAATAAAGTGTGTCACTGAAGTGCCTGGAGATCTGTACACTCCTAGAATTACATAGGTACATTCATTACAACATATCTTAATAACAGCCAATTCCATAACCATCTCAATGCTCATATTACAAATCTTAGGCATTTCCTTGTATATGACCCCATTTTTGGCATATATGGCCACACCCCCACCCTTGTGATTTTTTCTGCAGAATCTGCTTGCTAGATTATAGTTTTTAATTTTGTACATATTTACATTATTTTCCACTAGACTATGTTCAGTTAGAATTGCTACATGCGGATTAACTTCATTCAAAACTAACTCTACACTATGTACTTTATTACTGATGTGTTGTACATTTTGATGCAATAATTTAATTCCCTCATTCGCATGTAGTGGCATACTAGAGTGTGGTATTACAAAGGGACAATTCATGCTAGGAGATATTCTATTTGTTATTGTCTCACCTGATTTTAATCTACCGCTGTAATTTGAACCTAGTTTTTTGATTAAATATGTTGTATCACCCTATTCAGTAGTCTACCAAATTTCTCAGGTCCCTTTCTGTTTAAATGCAAACCATCCCACCCAATATCATACTCCCCGATCCATGCATTATCATCTACAAATATGCAGTTATTTTTTTGGCATACCCAGTCTAGTGTAGAGTTCACAGCGTCCACATATCGTAAGTCCTGGTCTCTTCTGCATAACACTCCACTAACACACACTTTTGCCTTGGGATATAAATCCTTTGTCACTGCCACGATGTGATCCATTTTGTCCATGATTTCTTCTGGGGAACTGGATGAATTTAGATTGTTTGTACCTGAATGTAATATTACAATATCCGGGTCATCTCTGTTTTCTTGAAGCTTCCTTTCAAGATGCTGTATTCTGGATCCAGGATAGCAGTACACTATGGCGTCAGCTTCTATGTATTTCCCAACATGTCGCACCATGGAGTCCCCCATTATTATCGCTGTTTTTCTTTCATACAAAACAGCAGGAGGGGCGTCCTTACCTTCTGAAACACTTTTTACTTCACTTTCATTATATTGGAGGTTAGGTTCTTGCGTACTCTGTTGCAGCGGTAAATATTTATTTTTTAACAGCATTTTACTGACCACTTGCGTCTGTCTGACCGGGGTTCTTTTATTTGTAGTATGCCCCTTTTTGTTTCCCTGTACAACGGTCCAGTGGTTTGATCCGTTTTCATTGCTACGATCTATAGGCACGTTTTCATATTTCTGGTCTGCATTTTCCCGTGTGTTTACCAATATAGTTATCTCTTTTTTTTAAGCTGCTATTTTCTTCCCTTAACCTATACCTCTCTTCATTAGCTATCTCCAGGTCCTTTTTTAAAATTCCAATTATCATTTGTAGGGACACGGCACTTTCACACGTGACACATGTTCGGCTTCCACCTAGTTTTGAACACGGTTTTCCCATATTGTTCAGTATTTCATTACCTTCACTTGTACCATTACATTTAAGTATGGTTTCACCATTTATCACCACGTTATCTCCTTCACAATCCTTAAACTCACTAATTTGTCCGTTATTTGTACAGCTATGCATAACTTTCATGTTACTCGCCGCCATCTTGATTTCATTCAAGGAACATGATGAAGAGAAAATAAAAACTGAAGATAATATCAAAAAATACCACTCTCACACCACTTAAAAACACAAATTGGCAATAGAAAATTTGAATGAATCTTGAAAAGACTAAACTTAAAACTAGCACCCCAAAACAAATTCAGTCTGAGGAACCTGCTAAATAAACCACTGAAAAATACAATTCCCAACAATTTGAAATCAGGAATTTATCAGATTAATTGTGAAACCTGTGAAAAAGCTACATAGGAAAAACTAAGAGAAACTTGTTAACCAGGCAAAAAGAACACCAGAGGAACATTAAGTTGAAAAAAACAGAAAAATCTGCAGTTTCACACCACTTTTAGACAGAAAACCATAACATTGGCCACAACATTAAACTGTTAAAATCTTTAAGTACACCCATAGAATTGGATATTTGGGGAAAAATATTCATAAATAAAAACCGTGATAAATTTATAAATTTTGAAATCCCAGCATTAAATGAAGTATTAAAACTTAGTGCCCCTAACACCACATGGCAGAGTGATCGGAGCTCCGTAGTAGTGGAAGAAGAGGAAGGTTCATTTAGTCACCAAACAGCTGAGGATGAGATCCAATGATCTTGAAAACGTTTCAATTATACAACAACAAGTAAGTGAAGTTTGAGTGTAAACATAGTGACTCATAAATCAAACTTAAATATGAAGAATACTTCACTGTTAATAATGCTGCTTTTAATATTTAAGAGAAACTTGTTAACCAGGCAAAACGAACACCAGAGGAACATTAAGTTGAACCAAACAGAAAAATCTGCAGTTTCACACCATTTTTGGACAGAAAACCACAACATTGGCCACAACATTTAACTGTTAAAATCTTTAATTACACCCATAGAATTGGATATTTGGGAAAAAATATTCATAAACAAAAACCGTGATAAAGTTATAAATTTTGAAATCCTGGCATTAAATGAAGTATTAAAACTTGGTGCCCCTAATACCAGATGGCAGAGTGATCGGAGCTCCGTAGTAGTGGAAGAAGAGGAAGGTTCATTTATTCACCAAACAGCTGAGGGTGAGATCGAATGATCTTGAAAACATTTCAATTATACAACAAGTAAGTGAAGTTTGAGTGTAAACATAGTGACTCATAAATCAAACTGAAATACAAGTGAATGCATCATTAGCAAAGAAAGTCTTATGATTGCTTCACGTCAGAATAGTTCATAACTTCTTTTTAAACCAACATGTTATATGTAAGAACCTTTTTGTTTTCATTTTTATATATTACATGTATTTTTTAAGACTTAGATTTATGTTTATATAGGTTGGTGAATGCAGTTAAGATATCCACTGTTAGATGAAACAACAATTGTGAAATGGAGACCAAAATACAAATCAAAGAAGAGGATTGTTTCTCAAGTGACTTAGCAGATACTCCTCACACTGTGCTGGTGGGCAATGATGGTGACATAATAATCAAAACTGAAGTTCAGCCATGCACTCCTTTTGCAGTCTTTGGTTTAAAGGAGGAGGAAACCAAGATTAAGTCAGAAATTATTACAAGTAGCAACATCTGTGAAACAAATAATGAAACTGAAATTAAAGAACAGACTCTCTTTTTGAAGTTTCCTTCGGAGAATGAGGAAGAATTTCTTCAAGAAGATTCTGTAATGAAGTTTAAGAAATGTGGCAGTGATAATGGAATGAATAACAAGGTGGAAATTAAAGGAGAAAGTTGTATGCAGGAAATACAAATTTCAGCAGATTGTGATGAAATTAAGGTAAGATTTAGAATAAAATATTAAAATATTTTTGTTATATTTTAATGGGAATATATGCTTTAGAATGATCACACTAACATGTTAATATTTATCAATACACACGTACAGAGTTCTCTAGCTGCACAATATTAATTATAGTTCTTGAAAATTGTAAGTTAATATGTGATTTGCACCAAGTTCTTCTGCATAGATACCAGAATGTTTAAACAGTCCAGATATCTAAAACAAAAAATGTTATGTTGCTTTCTGAAATCTGTAAGGTAGTTTGCAATTTTCACTATGTGTAATGATATAAATTTACACAGGTCCATATAGTTCAGTAGGATTTATTTTTGTGTAAAGAGGTAAAAATAATTGTGGCAAAAATTTTTAAAGCTATAAAAGTTATTTTTGCCAGCTTCTAAAAACTAATGTTTTTTTTTTTTTAAGTTTTGCAATATGTATACAAATGTATTCTTTTATTGCAATGTTTATTTCAATTAAAGGAAACTTTGATAATATGAAATTTATTCAGCTTCAAAAATAATTGTTTAAGTTTTTAATCATCTTTTCTATCCCTTAAGGTTGGAGCTCACTAAAAAGCCTTTGTATACATTTGTTAAGGTAAACAAGTCACTGCTTTCCCTCCTGCATGATGCCCTTGTCACCTAGTAGCAATTCTAGCTCGAAGGTGCATTTGCACCATATCTCGCTTGGCTGTGCTTCTCTTGATACAGTAAACATGGTGTGTCATTTTCCAGTAGAAGAACATGTGTTTATTTGTAAGGTTTATTTTAAACACAAATCTGTTTGTTATGTGCACATGGGGTTTGTTGAAAGATTCCCAAACATTGTACTACCTGTAAGAAAAACTATACATCTGATTATGAATATATATCGGTATTGCACATGAAACATTCTAGTGAATTAGCTGTAACAAAAAATAAACTGGATGATATTGTTGCCACTTTAGAGCAATCATCTCAAAAGTTACTTAACAGATTAGCTTAATAAACGGGTGTACCTCATTTTTCTGCCAGAAATGCAGTGCATTTACTAAAACTAAAGCCATATTTTTATATTCCAGTCCAAGTTTAGAAACAAAATGATCCTGTAATTGGTTTTTCCAATCTGTAGAAAGCGGTTTCATTGGTTTTCTCTAATTGGTTTTAGTTTCACTAAGATCAACAAATGAACACTTACAACATTAGATATTTGATTTCTGAAAAACCTATACTTACATGAAATGCCTCACAAATGCGGTGTGCAGTAAATGCTAAAGGAATAATTGAAGCCATTTTCTTTAACAAAGGTATTAATGAGAAGCGATATCAGAGGCTAATTTTTGGGCCAATTTTTGATCAGTTAATAGAAGAAGAAATATTATATGGTTGGTACTAACAATATTCTGCAACATTTCATACAGTTGCTGAATGTTATATGCAATAAGAAAAGTGTTTCATGATATAATAAGTGCAAAATGCTAATGAAACACGTTTTGACCAGAGGTTGATGATATTTTGGCAATCTAAAGAAGACCATGTAGTTGATTCATCTTTTATTTAATATGTTATTGATTTTTGTGTCTTTATTCACTCATACCAATAACTGGATGTATTCTTCAGAAGTATATGTACAACTGAATTTGAACTTCACTTATAAAATGTTAATGAGAAATGCTTTGAAAGCTGAATTCAAGTTCTTTTTATTTTGTTTGGATTTAAATTTTCATACTAAGTGTCAATCATTGTAAAGGACTCAGTTGTATCCAGTTTTACAACAAACTAATTTGGTTTGTGAGGATTGTGCTGAAAGTTATAAGTAACCTATCGTTATATTGAAGTTTTAACAATGTAGTAAAAACTACTCAGAATAGTAATCTGCAGACTTTACTCTACATATACAAATATAACAATTTTTAACTTAAAACTTCACTTATCTTATAAGAAATGATGACACTTTTCTTATAAATTGTTTGCGATCACGATTTCATGGAAATTCTTCCACATCCTCAGCCGGAACCAACAAAACTGTCCTCATTGTTACGAACGTTAGATGTTAATATGTTCTTGTTAGTACTACCAAAATCCCAAAATAAAACAAATGTAAAAACAGAATCGACTCCTGGAATTTCAAAATTCATTGCGCGATGTTTGTTTTTTAAAATAAATATTTTTTCCCCAAACCATTAAATTCATCGGGTTTATCAGTTTGTTTATAATTATTTATTTTGAGGAACTAAAGCTATACCAAACTCTTTAAAAAAGTTTTGAACATTTTTATTAACCCAAGGATGGTAAGTAAATTTTTTAAAATTATAATCGTCTTTTATTTTTTTAAGGGTAGAAATATTATTAACAGTTTTTTGATATTTGAATTTTTTTTTTATTTATAAAGTCTTTATTAAAACCATTAATTAAAGCAGTATTCATGTTAAATTCTTTATTAAATTCATCATTATTCAGGGATATATTTATGAATCTATAAATCAAACTATTGAAAACAGCAAATTTTTGTGAAAAAGGGTTAAAACTTTTATTTTTTATGTAATTATCTACTTGAGTAGATTTCCTATAAATACCAAAGTTTATTATTTCCTATTATCTTTAGATAATACCGGCAGTAGCTTCTGTTTTTAAATTTGTTTCATTTTCAGATTTTGGTAGTACTAGCAAGAACATAGTAACATCTAGCGTTTGTAATGACAATTTTGTTTGTGGTTCCGGCTGACGATGTGGAAGAATTTCCATGAAATCGTGATCCCGAACAATTTATAAGAAAAGTTTCATCATTTCTTATAAGATAAGTGAAGTTTTAGGTTACAAATTGTTATATTTGTAGATATTTGTTTGCTTCACTGTTAATAGCTTCATATTTTACGTATTTATTAGTCTCTTGAATTCTGTGGAAAGTTCATCAATTTTCTTAAAAAGATAAGAGAATTACAATTCTTTTCTTGAAAGTGTTGAAAACAGTGTTTTTATAATAAATTAAATTTAAAGAAATGACACTAATGTTGTTTAGTGTCATTAATCGACTCCCTTTAAATTTAAGATAAGAGAAGTTTGTGACATAATTATATTTTATTATAGTATTTGTTACTTCACTGTTGTTAGCTTGTATTTGTTATGTATGAAATTGTCCCTTTAATTTAGTTTGTATTAACTGAAAATGTTTATTTTAGTGGAACAGAATGCACAAGCTAGACTGTAGGTAAACCATGTAGTTCAACATTATTACTGTAAACTATAAACAGATGTAATACTTCTATTTACTGTAAAACAAACAAGAGACTGAGTGTTGTGTTTTACTTATTATTCAACTAATACCAGAGGATAGTTTTCAAGTGAATCAAAACTGTTGCTTACAAAGATAATAGGCCTAGCACAACATTTAAAGTTAAATATTTGATTTATTGTTACAGGATGAGGACTTCACTCCAGTAAAATACTTAAGGTAAGATTGCCACTTGATGAATTTGATACAGAAATTATTTTAAATAAAACATTGTGGTGTTACAATTCCTTTCTTGGAAGTGTTGAAAACAGTGTTGTTATGATAAATTAACTTTAAAGAGAGTCAATTAAAGACACTAGACAACACTTACTTTTAAATTTTTCCGGAACATGTTTCTGAGGCTTTGCCTCTATCATCTCGACAGTCGAGAGCCGGCTGATGATAGAGGCAAAGCCTCAGAAACATGTTCCGGAAAAATTTAAAAGTAAGTGTTGTCTAGTGTCTTTAATCGACTCTCTTTAAAGTTAATTGTCGTGTTAGTCCAATGGAAAAACACTCACCTCTTATAACAACTTCATTTTGTTAATGAGTACACCTTTAAACAGCTTAGCATAGCACAATTTATACCAAGATAAAGAGGTTATACAAAATTCAGTATTAATGCAGAGGAATGAATGAAGTCTATTTATAAGGGGTGTTCAAAAAGAAACAAGCTGGTCTGGTATCTGCAAACTGGTGACAGGATGGTAATATCGTGGCATGTGTAACGAAGTGTTGTTCTAACCACAGCGTGGAAGTTCATAGCTCGTCGTTAGAGGACACATGACTATACAAAGCTAGCAGCAGAATGCATCAATCATCCAATGCTGCCAGTCACATTGCAAACAGTGAAATGGAGGCGACAAAAGAAGAGCAAAGATGTGATGTTCATTTTCTGACAGCGGAAGGTGTAGAGGAACAGACATTCATAGAGGAATGCCACAAGTGTATGGCGAACACTGCATGTCTCTTGCAAGGGTCAGGGCATGGCTCAAGCGCTTCAGGAGAGTGCGGGTGTCGTTAGCTGATGATGCAGCACCACACTGCACTACCGATGATATCATCCAGCTGGTTGATGCACTCATTACCCAGGACCGGGGAGTGACAGTGAAAGCCATAGCCGCTGAGGTTGGATTTGTGGACACTATCATAAATGAACGACTGCTCTTGCACAAAGTATGTGCCTAATGGGTGCCCCACAGTCTTCAACCACATCAGGAAGCATGATAAATGGCCCACTGTCTTGGTCTGCAGCGCTATGCCAGGGAAGGGAATGAGTTCCTGGCATGAGTGGTGGCTGGAGATGAGTCATGGTGTCATCATTTTGAACCAGAATCAAAACGACAAAGTCTCCAGTGGGAGCATCCAGGGTCACCACTACCAAAACAAGCCAAGGCCTTCCACACTAGTGCAGGAAAGGTTATACTGATGTTCTTCTTTGACCAAGATGGCTCCCTTCTGATACACTTCCTGCAGTACGGGACAACAGTGAATGCCCAGCATTACTCACAATTCTTGACCAACCTTCGCCAAGCGATCAAATCAAAACGACCAGGGAATCTCAACCTTGGAGTCATTCTGTTCCATGACAGTGCAAAGCCTCATACGGCCAACACAGTTGCGCACTCCTGCAGAAATTCAAATGGTAGGTTCTTGGCATCCCTCCATACAGTTCAGACGTCTCTCCCTGTGATTACACCATTTTTGGTCCCCTTAAAAAGTTTCTGAGGGGTAAATGATTCACCTCGGATGACGACGCCCAGCTGTACGAGCAGAACTTGCTCACATCGCAGCCCTGGGACTTTTATGAGACAGCCATTCACCACCATGTGTGACTGGGACAAATGTCTCAACAGCCAGGGCCAATACTTCGAACATACAGTTTCTGTAATTATGTATCTGGCTCATTTCCTGTTTGAACACACCTTATACAATAATTTTCAGCTAGTACGCTTTATTCTTTGTGCAGATATCTTAAATATATGGTACCTCTTTTAATTAAACTCATTGCAGTAGTTTTTAAAATATGAAAACATAAGTAAAATGGTTCCTTCTAAAGGACAGTTTGGTTAGGGATTTCTTGAATACTTTTGTGTTATTTTGCCGGAAGATGCAAACAAGCTTGGTATTGTGTTATGTTGTATTCGTTTCATCTATAGAAGCATGATAAATGCCATAAGATACATCAGTTTAAACTACAAAGCAAAACCAAACAGGATACATAGATGATTGTCAATGCAAAGTTATAAGATTCAGTACAAATTTAAAATATAAGAAAAGAAACCATGATATGTTCAGTGGAACATTCCGAGCCGTAAGGCCATGGTCCACTGGGTTTCTTCATCTCTCTCCCAGACGTTTCACTTACAACTGCAGCAAGCGTCTTCGGTAGCATAGAAAAGTCCTCCTTGTACTCTTCGTAGCTACTGAATTGTCAATATTAAATTTTTTTAATGGGTGTGGCCCTGCCTCTGCCACACCCCGTGACAATCATCCTAAAGGGATCTACGTCACCTCCCCTACCATGCACTAAGCTACACTAAAGTGATGGGTAGGAAAAGTGATAATTGGGGTCCGTTACCGCCGAAGCAACCCGGAAGTTAGTGGGTGATTACTAAATAGATGCCCGCATACAAGAGAGCATACGGACAGAGTGGGGAATTAGGTACTGGCCATGGCCAAGGCCCTAACCAGGGACCTATTGTTAGCGGAGGTTTTTCATGCTCATGCAAAATGGAGCTAAGTTGAGGTGTCGTGCTAAATGTAATCAGTTGAGGTACCTCCATTATTTAGGGTTCAGCTGGAGAGGGAGCTGATTTTAATATGTTCCTTGACGTGTTGCCGTTGGTTCTGAAACAAAGTAAATGGGGAGGGGACAGGAATGTACAAATGGATATTAAATGAATAATTCAGTTATAATTTTTTTTGTTGCTTTTTTAGGTTTTCCTTTATTTTCTTGTTTGTTTTTTTTTTCCTTTTCTTTTTCTTTATTATGTAATGTATTTACAAGTGAGCTACTATCTACAAAGTATGATCCACTCGAATCCCTTGAGGTCGCCTGGTCGTCATCAGTTGGGGATGTCCGTCGTCCCCGGGTCGCACAGGAGTCTTCCAGACAGCTGCTGCATGTGTCGTGGCTATGGTGGGAAAAGTTGATGAAGGTAGTCAATAATAATGGTGTCCATGTCTGTGCTGTGGCGGTTTAGTGGTATACTTCTGTCAAATAGTCTCTTGTGTTTGTCTATTGCTGTGTTGTATTTACCAATGTTGCTGATGAGTGGGTTGAGATGATTATGTGCCGTTTTGTACATGTTATCTGCTAGTTTTTTGCTCAATTGTTCAATCGAGTGCATATCTTCGTGCAGTAAGTCCAATGGGACTGATCGTGGAAATTTTGCGGCTATTCTAAGGCTTTTATTTTGGACTAGTTGCAGTTTTGCTATGTGGGTCTTGGCGCAGTGCCCCCAGGCTGGGGTGGCATATGACATTATTGGCCTTATCAAGGTTTTGTATAGTGTTAGCCCCATTTGCTTTTTTACTGCACTTTTGCAGTTGAGAATGGGATATAATGCTCCTAGCAGTTGTATTGCCCTGCGTTTTACTTCGGTGGTGTGTTCTGCAAATGTGAGCTTGGAGTCCAAGGTGACTCCAAGGTATTTCGCCTGATTTATCCAGGTTATTATCTCTCCATGGAGCATCAGCGGTGAGGACGTATTAGTGTGTTTTCTGTGCTTCGTAAATAAGACTGCCGGTGCTTTTGGAGTATTTACTTTGATTCTCCATTTGGATAATCAGGGTTCTAATTCTGTAAGAGAGGTCTGCAGTCTGCGACAGACAACTTCTGGTTTCCATGATTGTGCCAATAAGGCTGTGTCATCTGTGTAAATGGACAGCTGGGTGTTGGCGTTCCTTGGGATATCGTTAATATAAAGGTTGAAGAGGGTCAGTCCCAGCAGACTTCCTTGTGGGACTCCGGAAGTTATTCTACGCAGTTCTAAACACTATTCCCTAATGGAAACTGTGAATGATCTGCCAGTAAGGTACTGAGCAACTAATCTGATCATAGTGTCATTGAATTTGAGATCTCTTAGTTTCCTAATGAGGTCTGCATGATAAACTGTGTCAAAGGCCTGTTCTACGTCAAGAAATACCACACCGGTGGACCTTTGGTCATTAAATCCTCTCGTAATGTATTCTATAGTTCTTGTCAGCTGTAGGGTCATGTAATGTTTCACGCGGAAGCCAAATTGTTCACTAATTAGTATTTGATGTTTTTTGATATGGGAGACTAATCTTTTTAGTATGACCTTTTCTGCGACTTTGCTAATTGTATTAAGTAGACTTATGGGTCTGTAGTTGTCGGTAGCGGGAACTGGCTTATGTATGCTTGGAGATACCACCCTCCCATTGTCTGATTGGTCCAGGTCTGGGTTTGAAGGGGCGTGGTTTCTTAGGATTAAAGCGCATGATTTAGTTATGGATGTATTTTCTAAAGCTGGGTACCAGGTTTTGTGTAGTTTAACTGCTTCTGTCTTATTAAAATTGTGTTTGTAAATTTCTTTTGCTTCGCGATATAGACGGGCATGGTACTGAGAAGTTGTGGCAAGGATATCTGTTTCATCATAGCGGATGACATGTTCACCAGGTGCTTCCACAGAAAGTTGTGCCACAGTAGATTTATCCAATTGATCCAGGCGGCAGTGTCTGCAGTGTTCCTTAAGTCAGGTGTTGATGCTGCGCTGTGATGCCCACGTAGACTGATCCTCATGAGCACGGTATCCTGTATACTCCCGCAGACTTGAGTGGGTCTCTGGGATCATTGGCTGAATGGAGATAACAGTGAATCTTTTTGGTCGGAATGAATACTGTATCTACATTATGGGCCTTTAAAAGTTTGGAGATACGGTTTGTAAAGTGTTTCAAGTAAGGAAGGAAAACTATCTGCCATCTTTGAAGATGGTTCAGCCAGTTTTCTTGCACGTTTTCTCCTTGGGTGTAAAGCTCTCTTAATATCTTTATCTGTATAACCATTCTGACTCACAACGTGGCCCAGGTATTGCAGTTCCTGTCGTAAGTGCTGAGGTTCACAAATTTTAAAGGCTCTGTCTGCCTTGTGTCTTAATGAGCCGTCGCTATTCTTGATGAGTAGAACGTCCAGGAATGGGAGCTTTCCATCTTTTTCTTTTTCCATGGTTAATTGTATATGGCGATGTAAACTATTGATGTGCTTAAAGAACTCCTCTGAGGCGAAGTCTCCTAAGTCCCACACTGCAAAGGTGTCATCAACGTATCGGAACCAGCAGACTGGTTTGTGGGGGGCTGAACTTAAAGCATTTTCAAATTTTTTCCATGTAAAAGTTGGCTATTACTGGACTCAATGGACTACCCATAGCCACCCCATTCTATTGCTCGTAGTATTTGAATACTACAGCCCTACAGCCCGGAATCTTCTACTGAATAAGATGCCGGCCATGAAAACCTACATCATGATACCTAAAAGAGTATAAAGTTATGTGTTTAAAAAAACCATTTACTTCTTCAACTGTCCTCTTATACCATTATGTGTTGTCTGGGTATTATTGTTCCTCTTAACCCTTATGCGGAACGGAATCTTTGGATCAGTGAAAGAGAAAGAATCCAGGATGGATGATCAGCTCAATGCCTGGTATTGTATTGTATTGTATTTATTTCATCCTTTGGAACATAATACATATGTTATAAGACATGTCAGTTCAAGGTACAAAGATAAATATAAAAAGTTACATAAGACTAAAAACTGTAACAGATACAAGATCCAACAAAAGTCTAAAGTAGAAAAAGCAAAAAAGTATTGTCAATAGATTGTTGGTTACAATTTCTGACATAGTCAAATTTTTCATCATTAATACTACTTGTACATAGTCAATTCTACAACATTAGAATCTAATTTACAGAGTCAATTACAGCATTAGAAATTAATTCTACAAATGATCCCTTAATCAGCTTAATGAATTTATCACTTTCAAGTATAATTAAAGCTGCAATGTCATAATTCATTTAAGTTATATAAACATTTATTTATGAGGAAAGCCTTTAACTGCTGTTTTGAGATGCTAGCTATTGATTTAATATCAGATGGCAGTTTATTGTAAAGCTTAATTCCTAGTATATGTACATTCTTTTGAGAGACAGTTTTAATTACACTATCTCTATAGTAATTCATATTGGTTCTGGTGTTATGTTCATGCTCCTGATTGTTTTTAACTGGATTACACTTGTCCACAATAAACATTATAGCTGTATAAGCATACAGAGAGTAGATGGTGATTATTTTTTTATTTTTAAAGGTATCCCTACAAGATTCTCTTGCTTTTAGATTATACATGATCCTAACACATTTTTTGTGGTAAATAAGCAGTTTATCCATGTGTGTTTTGGCTGCTGAATCCCATATTTCTATTCCATACATTAGATATGGATAGATACATCCATAGTATATTAATTTTAGGATATTTGTATTGTTGTACTTGCTAAAATATCTTAAGAGATATAATGATTTACTAATTTTTCCGCATATGTTTTCAATATGATCAGCCCAAGTTAGTCGATTATCTAACACAATACCAAAAAATTTATGTGTTTTCACTTCTGACACAATGTCACTCTGTACTTTTAGATTTATATTACCATCATATTTTTTTAGCAAGTATAAGTGCATCATATTGGTCTTTTGCATATTACATTGTAGTCTGACAGATTGAAAATAGTTCAGCAATTCAAAGGTAGTGTTGTTTAGAGTGATGTTCAGCACTTCTATTGATTTATTTATTGGTATGAGAGTAAGAGAAGTGCATGACAGTATGAGAGCAAGATGAAATGATAGCAAAGTGATGATGGAGCAATTGGTGGAATCTGGTAGGGTAAACCGGAGATCCTAGAGGAAACCAGCCTCTGCGCCATGTTGTCCATCACAGATCTCACATGTGTCTCCTGGGATCAAACCCAGGCTGCCTTGGTGAGAACCAAATATTCTAACCACTCGGCAATGACGTGGCCTCAGTGTTAATTCAACAGACTATTTTTTCTTAATTATGCTGTATATGATGTATATCACAAATTTACATTTTTAAATTACTTTTTATATATTGAAGGAACCTCAAAACATTAAAATTTTGGTTGGAAGACAGTGCCGCTTTTATGTAGGTGATAGGGTTACTTAAAATTAATCTTATTCCCCAGTGGAATGCCTGGTTTGTGATGGGGAATGTAAAACTTCCCCCAGTATCCCTGAAAAAAGCAGAAAAATTTATATTCGGTGTCTACAATTTATTGGACAATTTCATAATGTTGTAATTTCACCAATGTTTAATATAAACCATCATCCCACCACTTGTTACAAGTCAGATGCAGTCGATGTGGGCACCAGGTGTAATACAGCTTACATGCAGCTGGTGAACTCATTCATGCCACACCCTCTCACACATATGTTGTGCAATATTCTCGATACCCATGGCAATGTGCATTCTCAATTCTGCCAACATAGCTGGAAGTAGAGGGATAAACATCATCCTCCACAGGTTCATACAAGGCTCCATTAAGTTCATATGTTCTTCAATTCCTTTCTGGGAACTCTGGCAACAATATGTAGATGACATCTTTGCAATAGTACCCAAAAAAACACCTCAGTGATGCACTAAAACTTTTAAATATCCAAGAAAAAAGCATCAAGTTCACTGTAGAAATAGAAAAAGATGAGTATTTACCATTTTTTGATCTAAAAATAATGAGGAATAAAAACAGACTAAACTTTGGCATTTACAGAAAACCAACACAGACAGACAACTACATAAAAGCTAATGGCTACAACTCAAGATCCCACAAACAGGCAATCTTCAATAGTTAAGCACACAGACTGGTCAACATCCCTCTCACAGCAGAAGAATACAAAACAGAATACATCAAAATAATTGAAATAGCACAAAAAATAACTTTCCCAAATCATTAGTAGACAAAAAAGTGAACTTAGCAAAAAAGAAGAAGGTACTAAAGGAAACCACAACCCTCTCAGCTACAGAAACTAATATGATTTTCAAAAAAGTCACTTACCATCCATGGACCTATGATAAATTCAAAAAAGTCTTCAAAAAACAAAACATTCAACTAGCACCAGTCAACCATTTCTCCTTAAAAAACCTAATTTGCTCAAACATCAAAGATGCCATTCCATCTAACAAAAAATCTGGTATATATCAAATAATTGCAATGACTGTAGTCAAATTTATATTGGAAAAACCAAAAGAAATTTAGAAACAAGAGCAAAGGAACACTTTAGAAACATAAAATATAAACAATTAGAAAAATCAGCAACTGCCACACATTTTTGGGAAAAAAACCACAACATAAATCCAGAACCAAAACTACTAAAACATACATCAGGAAAACAAGAACTATCCACATGGGAACAAATCTTCATCTCAAAAAATAGGAACAAAGTATTCAATTTCGACATCCCCCAGAAAGATTTGTTCAGCAAGTTCCTTGAACCGCCACCAGAGGAGACCTGTGACAAAATATCGTCAACTACACCAATGAGAACCAGTCGATGGCCGGCTGAGGATAGAGGCAAAGTCTCTGAAACATGTTCCGGAAAAATGTTAAAGTGTTGTTTAGTGTCATTAATCAACTTCCTTTAAATTTAATTAATCATATGTTCTTGTTAGTACTACCAAAATCTGAAAATAAAACAAATTTAAAAACAGAATCAACTGCCAGAACTTCAAAATTCATTACGCGATGTTTGTTTTTTAAAATAAATATATTTTCCCAAACCGTTAAATCTATCGGACCATTTAATTGTTTTACTAATTTAACTTCTGGATTTATTTCATAGTTAAATGAGCAAAAATGATCTGCTACTGCAGATTTATCAGCCTGTTTATACTTAATGATCTTTCGTTCTGGTTTCTAAATTACGTTTTGTCTTTCCAATATACACTTTATCACAATCGAAAAAATTTAACTCATAAATACCAGATTCACATAAATGTGCTGTTTTCAATAGTTTGATTTATAGATTAATAAACATACCCCTGAATAAAGATGAATTTAATAAAGAATATAAACGTATTAATACTGCTGGATAGAGTTGACATGAAAAATTTAATGCCATGGCCGGGATTTGAACCACAGATCTCCTGGTTTCCATCCAGTCGCTTTAACCCATTGAGCTACCATGGCCGACGCGCCATCCTGACATTAAATTCTCCATTTGACTTACATATTTCCTTGGTAAACCACTAGGGGCTCTCGCATCTCTCCCATCATCAGGATATTTATAAAATGTTATAACCACAAATGAAACACTGGATATATCAAATATGAACAAAACACTATCAAAATTTGCATTACTCCTGAGACATCGATATCTAATCATCTTTTCACCTGGCTTGCTGCCCGAGAAGAAAGTGAGCATATTTGTCACCAGGAAAGCTTCAGGTCTTATTTTAGGTTTATTATTATTTGTCTAGACGATCTGTCAAGTAATGAAACAATAAAGATATAAGAGCAACATGTGCATTGAGGGAAAATGCAAACAAAAATTATTTCTTCTCATCCACATGTCTGCCTGTTCCCAGGGTCAATAGGCTCTCCTTCTTACAGAGGTGGCCTGTATGAAGTCTTACAATTAGACTTGCATAAAAATTCAATGTCGCTGATAGAGTTAACTTTTCATACTTTGTGCAACATTTCACTATAGAACGACAGCCATTACCACGATATGTTAGAGAAGGCCCCATCAGTTTCTGCCACTTGAATCTGGTACTCATAATTAGGCCAGTTGCTCATATGATAAGAAGCTGCTAGTGATGCAGGAGAATGTGCAAAATGTTGCAGCTGCAGCATACTAACAACCCCAGTCAACATTTTCCAAAGATAGCTGTTAACTTATGTGAACTTAGAGCTCAAGATCCAGAAAATGTTCCTTGTTTCACCAAAGTATGTTGCATAGAAATCTGTATCGTCAGCATCAGCACATTATTCCTGGGTGAAATTAGCATTTAGCATGAGCGACATTACAAGTGAAAGGACTGTCAGTACGAGAATTTCAATGTCCACAATAATAATTACATTACTTTGAAGAAATAGACTGAAGAAGGTGCACTTTTCTTTGGAATAACTAAACAAATTATAAATGATGATGGTGTTGTGGTACATATACAGTACACGGAAGATAAGTTGAGCGCTGAATTTACGGTGTGGTGCGGGTAGAGGGGAAGAAGTGAGAGCTAATGCTCTTTTGTTTTTGCAGTGTGGTGAACCTTAGTTTTGCCCACGCCAGCTCAGTTGCATTCAGATCACAGTTATATGGAGGTAGATGAATAATGAGAGCCAGGACATCCACAAATGTTCATGCAAATATAAATCATGTTCAAGTAAATGCTGATGTACATTACCACCACACTGCTAATAAGGATAACCTGGCAATTCAAGCGCACCAAACGAGCCTTTATGAAGGAAGCTTTAACTACAAAGGGATAATGTTATATAATAAACTTCCAAATTCATTTAAAAAAGCTGAATCATTAAAACACTTTAAGAATAAGGCTAAGAAATTTTGGCATGCACGCTATCTTTATACGGTTAATGAATTTTTAGAACTATAACCATGTAAATGAGCTCTGGGAGCATAGTACATTCACAAACCTATAATATTCATATTATGACATTTCTTGTAGTAAATTAGTCAATAGAAATACCACATGAAACCATAGAAAAGCTGCTCTTGTGTATATTGTATGTAATCAATTTGACTTTATGTATACTGTCTTTATACATTATATACCTACTGTATTATTTTATAATTTTGATGTGTCTCATAACATGTATATGTTGCCAAGGACTAACAAAAGTTCTAATTCTAACATATGATTGTTGTGAACTGGTTAGCTAATTAACCTCGAAATTGATCAAAACAAAATATGGCGGACATGATAAAGCTTATTGTATTAGCCACTAGATGTCAGTGTATCCCACATTTCAAATGTCAAAGTTGTCATCTATGTTTATGGAGTTAAAATTTACTGAATGAGGACTTGGAACCCGATTGCTCTTCTTATTGCGTGCATGTAGTACACATTCTTGTAGATATCACTGGTGCCCTGAGTAGCTCATAGACAGTTCACTGTCTTTTATTCCTGCTTCAGAATGTAGAAAATATTCCATCCATTGTATTAGTGACTGTCTATATATTGACTTATTGTTAAGCAGGATTTCGTTACAAAGTTATTTGAATAGTTGTGGTTAGAAAAATCTTGGAATTGATGCAGTTATCAAAGCTTGTAACATATATGAGCTATTATAATAATAAAAAAATCTAGTATTTATCAATTTAATTGTTTAGATTGCGATCAGGTTTATATTGGAAAGACTGAACGTAATTTGGAAACCAGAACGAAAGAACATTTTCGTATAATTAAGTTATAAACAGACTGATAAATCGGCCGTAGCAGATCATTTTTGGTTGTTTTGCCATGAAATAAATTGTGAAGTTCATTATTAAAGCAATTAAATGGTCTGATAGATTTAATGGTTTGGAAAGTTATTTTCAAAAATAAACATTGTGTAATGAGTTTTGAAATGCCGGCAGTCGATTCTGTTTTTAAGTTTATTTGATCTTCAGATTTTGGTAGTACTGGCAAAAACCGTGCCTAATGTCTTCAACACAGATGGACGAGCTGAAGAAAAACCGATGCACCCATAGTCTACTTTGAATCGGATCAGTGTGCGATATAAACGAAGCAACACTGAGCGATCCGCTCCCCACGATTTCCCACTAAGTACCCGCAGTATATTAAGAGAACGCTCACATCTTGCTTTCATCTGTGCTATATGAGATGTCCAGCTAAGCTTCCTATCAAAAATCAGTCCAAGGAACCTCGTTTCATCTGAAAATGGTAGGACGTGCAGACCTAGTCGGAGTGGAGTGACTTCTTTTGCGCCAGAAGTTGACGCAGACTGTTTTTTTCTGTAGAGAAGCGGAATCCGTTTTTAGTATTCCAATCGTGGAGATTGTCTAAACATTGCTGCAGACAGCGCTCCACGAATGGAGTGCGTCGTGAAGTGCAGTATACTTGTCGTCTACGAACAAACACGATGAAACCCCTCGAGGAACACATTTGGAGATGGAGTTAATTGCAATAGCAAATAGTGTAACGCTTAGCACCGATCCTTGAACACCGTTCTCTTGGACAAAAAGGTTCCAAAAGACTGAACCGGCCCTTACCCGGAAAACCCAGAAAACGCTGTCGCTCGTGGAAAACAGATAGGCGCTCACGTACATTCCAGCTGTGCAAGGTGCGTAATAGACCTGCACGCCAGCACGTATCTCCAGATCGAAAAATATGCCGACGGTCTGACAGTACTTCATGAAGCCGTTCATGATTGGCACAAGATGGTCTACTGTGGAACGGCAACTTCGGAATCCACACTGGATGTTTGTCAGATGGTTGTGAGTTTCCTGCCACCACACTAACTGCCCATTGATCATGCGCTCCATCACCTTGCACACGCAACTGGTGAGAGAAATAGGACGGTAGCTGGAAGTCAGATGGCGGTCCTTCCCAGCTTTCAAAATGGGTATGATGGTGGCCTCCCGTCACTTATCATGAAAAGTGCCGTCAACCCAGACACGATTATATAACTCGAGTAGGAATGCCTTCCCTTTGGGAGAAAGTTGTTGTAACAGTCGCACATGGATGCCGTCTGGTCCTGATGCAGATGGTCGCGAAGATGAAAGAGCGTGTTCTAACTCTGCCATGGTGAAGAGGCGATTGTAGTCTTCAAGGTTTGTAGAGCAGAAAGAGAAACCTTGAGATTCCTCCTGAGTCTTAATTTGGAGAAACTCAGGCGAGCAATTATCTGAGCTACACACTTTAGCGAACGCACTGCCGAAAGTAATAGCTACATCGTGCTGATCAACAAGGGAACCAGGAGCGCTTTTAAGACCGGCGATTGGCATTTATGTGGATTTCCGGCCACACCCCTTAACTTATCCCATACGACTGAGGAAGGTGTATGTTATTGAAAGATGACACGAAGTTGGTCCATGAAGTATTTTTGCTATTCTTAATCCTTTGTCTGGATTTCGCACGCATTTTATTGTACTTGATCCGATTATCGAGAGTAGGGCGCCGCTGGAAATTCCTATGAGCGCGCCTTCGAGCCCGAATAGCTTTCCGGCAATCATCTGTCCACCATGGGACAGGGAAACGACGGGCGTGCGTTCTCGATCGCGGAATAGATTGTTCTGCAGCCGTCAGAATCGTCCCCGTGAAATGCTGAACTAAGTCGTTCAGAGTCATGGTCATTATAGTTGAAGACCGCCAACTGCTTGTAGACATTCCAGTTGGCACGACCAAAGCGCCAGCTGGGTAGACGTGCTGAACACGTATCCCGTACTATGAGACTGACAAGACACGGAAAGTGGTCACTAGAATGTAGGTCAGAGATGACATTCCATTGTAGGGAAACTACTAGCTGTTGTGAACAGACTGCCAGGTCAATGTGTGAAAATTTGTTGAATGCATCCGATAAAAACGTGGGTTCTCCGGTGTTGAGGAGAACCAGGTTATTGCTGTCTATGAAATTTGCGATTAGTTTGCCTCTCGCACATGCTCGAGGTGCACCCCATAGAGTATGGTGAGCATTTAGGTCTCCCACCAAAAGATAAGGTGTTGGTAACTGGGAGACCAGTTGTAAATCAGTAAGCGAAAGGTTATCTGAAGGTGGTAGATAAATGTTGCAAATTGCGAAATGTGTGGATGGAAGCATTTCGCTCTCTCACCAACAGTTTAGGTGTTGGTAGCTGTGAGACCAGATGTTGTAAATCAATAAGCGAGAGGTCATCCGAAGGTTGTAGGTAAATGTTGCAGAAAGCGAAGTGTGTGGATGGAAGTGTGATGTGTACAGCAACTGACTGGATGTCGGACTGTAAAGGTACAAATTCAACAAATGTCATCTCTGAAGAGCATCATAGTGTCTCCATGCACAGGTACACTCTCTTCAGGTGCAACGTCGCACCTTATTTGAGTATAGCCTCGGATTTTGAAGTCGTCTAGAGGACGCAACTTAGTCTCTTGTAGGCACATGACGAGTGGTTCGTGTTTTTAAGCAACAGCTCAAACTCGGGTCTGTGTGTTCTGATTGTATGTTCCAATGCAGGATAGCCATGGTAACAATGGGATAAGGCTCCTCCTTAAGCTTATGACGCCTTTAAATTTGGCCGAATCAATTTACCCTTTTTCTTTGGTGTTGAGCTAACACCTTTTTCGGGAGGTTTTTCCTGCCTCTTTTTCACTGCCGCTCTGGCAATGTGAGCAGGATCCTCCAGTTCCATCTCCTCCTCTGAGGAGGCACATTTCCCGATGGAAAACTTCGGTTCGAGAGCCTCGAACCGATTGGAAACGGAGATCGACGACGACGATAATCGCCGATCAGACTCCTCTCCGGAAGATTCGTCAGAAGACGATCTCGGAGGAGATGGCTGCGGACTTTTCCGCCGGTTTACAGACTTGCTACAAGTATGTTTATCCTTTAGAAAGTCACTTCTTTCATACGCGGTCTTGAACTGCTTTGCTGGTGCATTATAAATAACTGGTTCAGAATTTCTTGAGCTTGATGGTCTTGACGGTGATTTGGATGACAGCTTTCAAGGACTGGATTCGCTAGGTGTGCACACTGCTACACTTATTTATGACTGTTGCTTTGTCTGTACTCTAGGTGTTATTGTTTTTTCTGCAATTATTGCTCCGTTTAAGTCGCCAGTTTGAGTTGCGATTTGACGTCTAGTTACCGGCTTAGCTACATTTTCTGCAATTATTGCTCCGTTTAAATCGCCAGTTTGAGTTGCGATTTCGCGTCTAGTTACCGGCTTAGCTACAGCTGCGCTATAACTACCGGACCTAGCGACCGATGGCTGGCGAGTACGCAAGAGCTTCCGGGCTTCCAAGGTCACCTTCTCTCTAACACGGATCTCTTGGATCGCACGCTCCTCTATAAAACGGGGACATTCTCGTGAACTCGATGGATGTTCACCGCTGCAGTTAATGCATTCTGGAGGTGTGTACATGCATCTTCATGCAAGATGCCTCCGCAATTAATACAAGTAGGTACACTATTACAAAAGTCACTAGTGTGACCAAAGAGCTGGCACTTATAGCATCTCAAGGGGTTAGGGATATATGATCTCACTTCTATTGCTTCATACCCTGCCTTTATCCTTTGTGAGAGGTCAATCCTATCAAAGGTTAGGAACAGGGTACGAGTAGGCACCAATTCCCCGCGCTCACGCCGTTGCACGCGATACACTGCCGTGACACCTTGGTCTTTAAGGTTCTCCTAAATCTCTTCGTTGGACATAACGTACAGTGCACGGGTGTTTACCACACCTCGCGAAGAGTTCAGGGACTTATGCACCATAACGCTAATCAGATAGCTGCCTAGCATTGTAGCTTTCAAAATCGCCGCTGCCTGGATGACACATTCTGCTTCAACCAAGAGCGTACCATTTCTCGACTTTACACAGGAATGCACCAGATATTTTATCAAGACCCTTTTGAATACTAAAAGGGGTAACCGATGTCAAGTTCTTACCTTCCTCTGTACATTTTACTACTAAGTAGTGAGGACCAAATGACTCGGCTACTTTTACACTGCTCACTGGAATGCTCACATCTTGGGCGCGACCTCGGCTTTGGTGAGTCCTGGCCTAGACCTTGCTCACCTCAGGGTCACACCTCCCAGTAGAAAGACAGAGGTACCCAATCGCCTTCAGGAGTGTATCAGCTCATGCAATGGCCCCTTCCCGGGGCTGCCTTTATCAGCGGATACCAACACAGTCCTACATGATATCCAGGGGCTGGGACATACGCGTTACCCAGTCACCCCTTGCGCATACCGCGCAACGCTATCCATCAGACTGTGTTGAGGAAGTAGCGAATTTGGGGGTCAAACATAGTTGTGGACCTAAGTTACTTGGGCGTTTAGCATAAGCTCTCTCACCACTCAGAGGCACCCAATCGAGAGAGATTTGCCTCGGGACCCCGGCATTGCCGATTACCGTACCTACCGCAGTAGGCCCCTTGGGGTTAATCATTGGTGACATAAAGAGTTTACCCTCCATTTAAGTATTAAATTACACATTTATACATTTCTGTGATTGATACTTTTAAATGTAGAAGAAGCTTGAAAATTGAGCTAAAGAAAGTTCCCTTTCTTCACCAGAAAATTGAACCCAGAACCTCTCCATTTTGAAATTAGCATCCTAAACACATGGCGACAGAGACAGTCCATGTATCTATTGATAAAACCATAAGCTTTATAATTAATGATAAACTTTCCTACATTTCAGAACATGCATAGAACCAGCTTCTGATAATCAAAGTGGTAAATCTTCAGAAGACTTAGGAGAAAGTGTGAGTTCATACACAGGAAAGGATAGTCTTGCTAATGGGTATTTCGGAAGTTCTGAAGGTCAAGAAGCTTTTGTCACAGAAATGCATTCTGTAAAAATAGGTGTTCATGAACAATCTAGTGAATATGCTGATGGTGATGAGAAAACTTACAGCAATGTTTCATATTTTAAACAAAAGAATGTAACTGATGAAGGCAAAAAGCTAATAGAATGTGAAATATGTGACAAGAAGTTTGATAGCATGTCACATTTAAAAAGCCATCAGTTAATACATGATGGCAAAAAGATGCACAAATGTGTAGTTTGTGAAAAAATGTTTACTCGCGTATCAGATTTGAGAAGGCATAATTTAATACATGAGGGAAAAAAGGAACATCAATGTGAAATATGTGAAAAGCGGTTTCTTCGGGTATCACATTTGAAATTGCATAAGTTAATTCACGAGGGAAAAAGGGACCACAAATGTGAAATTTGTGAAAAGCGGTTTACTTTGATGTCAGATTTGAAAAGGCATAAGTTAATTCATGTGGGAAAAAAGGATCATAAATGTGAAATATGTGAAAAGCGGTTTATTCGGGTGTCTAATTTGAAATTGCATATGTTATTTCATGAGGGCAAGAAGGAGCACAAATGTGATATTTGTGAAAAGCGGTTTACTCTTATTTCAGCTTTGAAAAGGCATACTTTAATTCATGAAGGTAAAAAACCGCACAAATGCTCAGTTTGTGATAAGAGATTTACACAGTCATCACATTTGAAAGTCCATAATTTAATTCATGAGGGCAAAAAACCGCACGAGTGTGCAGTATGTCACAAGAAATTTACACAACTATCTCATCTGAAACTTCATAATTTAATTCACGAGGAGAAGAAGCCCTACAAGTGTGAGATATGTGAAAAACAATTTATTAGGTTATCATATTTGACAGCTCATAATTTCATTCATAAAACTAAAATTCCATAAAAAATTTAAGTTTATCAGAAGAGATTTACTCAGTTATTAACCCTTTCCAACCCAAACTATAAGTATTCTACATAAAAATATAAGTTACATTCTTTAAGTTTCCAAATGTTCCCTAAAACTAAAAAATGCATTGGATTTGAAAATTTTAGTACTGGTTAAGATTTTTTAAATTGGTCCATATGATAATAATGTAATGTGTAGTGTTTAACGCCCGTTTTTACTACATACGGCACCGCAGGCGGTGACACTGATGATACATGAGTTGAAGATGCAGCAATTGGGGAATGAGATGGCGGAGGAAACTGGAGGTCCCGGAGAAAACCTGCCCCAGCGCCATGTTGTCCACCACAAATCTCACTTTGTGGTCGCCTGGGATCGAACCCGGGCCGCCTTGGTGAGAGCCAAGCGGTCTAACCACTGAGCCAAGTGGGAATAACAAGATGGAGGAATTCTGCTAACTAATAAAATACAAATAGCATGGGACTGCCTGTGGTGCTGTATGTAGTAAAAGCGGACCTTAAACACTACACATTTCATTTCAAATAGCATGGGACATGTAATTCACATCATTAACATGTAAAAGAGCATTCAGGTAATAAAATGAGGCTCACACTAGTTTTACACAAGATGAGTATTGTTTTCATATTCCTATGCCATAGTATCTAATATTAAATCTAGCATCACATGTTATAATGCATATATGTACATTGAAGATGTTTATTTGCTATTACAATAAAGAGCAAATCACTTGTATACAATATAAGATCATGACGAGAGGGCAGATTGGCATGACCTGGTCAGCAATGTCAAGTTACCGATGCGGGGAGTATGGCCTTGGCATATATGGCAGTAAGCCTGAGGGTTCGCTTCTCTAACAGAGTGCATCTGCTGCTGCAAATGCAGAGGTGTTATGGAGAACATGAGTTGTCTGATGCAGTAGGCAAAGCAGCAGGCGTGCCATTAAACAGAGCAGTTTAGAAGTAGCGTGTGCTAGTATTCTTATCAGTATAGCTGTCAAAATGCCTAATAAACATGTGCAGTGCAACAACACAAAGCATTTTATATGCTTTAAACATAGTGAAAGAAGAGTGTGTACAAATTAAAGAAATCAAAGCCGGAGAGATTATTTACAAGGTGAATGCTCCAGGATGTGTTACAAAAAAACTGGTTTCTCAGTAATGTGTGCTGTACAAGATCTCTTGCTGCAAAATCAAAACGAGCCCTCCAGATCAACAGGTGTAAGAAATGTATCAGACAGCATGTGTAGTATTTGTATGCACCTATTATGTCTTGCGATGTGGAAGAAAGTGTTGCACAATACAGTTTATGTTTAAGTGAGAGAAGGAAAACGTTCACATTTGACAACCTCTGCTTGTACATTATGTTGTTTTCAAATGCTAGGCTTTGGCAATGAAGCCATTAGCTCTCTTGTTCTCCAATATTTCTGTGTAGTGGGTCACGCAGGTAGGGCTTTACAGGTTAGAAGATGTTCTTCAGTCATTTTCTCTTTGTTGTCAAATGCTAGGCAATGAAGCCATTAGCTCTCTTGCTCTCCAATATTTCTGTGTAGTGCATCCGGCAGGTAGGGCTTTAAAGGTTAGAAGATGTTCTTCAGTCATTTTCTCTTCTTTGTTGTCAAATGCTAGGCAATGAAGCCATTAGCTCTCTTGCTCTCCAATATTTCTGTGTAGTGGGTCCGGCAGGTAGGACTTTACAGGTTAGAAGATGTTCTTCAGTCATTTCCTCTTCTTTGTTGTCAAATGCTAGGCTTTGGCAATGAAGCCATTAGCTCTCTTGCTCTCCAATATTTCTGTGTAGTGGGTCCGGCAGGTAGGACTTCACAGGTTAAAAGATGTTCTTCAGTCATTTCCTCTTCTTTGTTGTCAAATGCTAGGCTTTGGCAATGAAGCCAATTAGCTCTCTTGCTCTCCAATATTTCTGTGTAGTGGGTCTGGCAGGTAGGGCTTTACAGGTTAAGAGATGTTCTTCAGTCATTTCCTCTTCTTTGTTGTCAAATGCTAGACTTTGGCAATGAACCCATTAGCTCTCTTGCTCTCCAATATTTCTGTGTAGTAGGTCCGGCAGGTAGGGCTTCACAGGTTAAAAGATGTTCTTCAGTCATTTCCTCTTCTTTGTTGTCAAATGCTAGGCTTTGGCAATAAACCCATTAGCTCTCTTGCTCTCCAATATTTCTGTGTAGTGGGTCCGGCAGGTAGGGCTTCACAGGTTAAAAGATGTTCTTCAGTCATTTCCTCTTCTTTGTTGCACAGAGGACAATTTGGACTTGTATTAATTTCTATTCTGTGTAAGTGGCCAAATAATCATGTTCTGTAAGTAATCTAAAATTTGCTACTGTAGCTTTACGTGGGATTTCTGGAATAATTTCTGGATTTTTAATTAAAATGTTCCATTTTTTATCTTTGGCTTTGTTAGATATTGATTGGTTTTGTTTGTTTTTATATTTGCTTTTGATTTATCTTTTTATGGATGCAAAGGGTAAGTTTTTACTTTCGTTCTGAATTAAATTTGTACCTTTTTTGGCAAGAAAATCAGCTGGTTCATTTCCAGCAATTCCACAATGTGCAGGTATCCACTGTAATATAATTCTTTTCTGTAGTTTTGGAAGTTGTTGGATCATTTTGTGACATTCTTTAATTTGGATTGACCTCATTTTATATGAACTTATTGCACATAATGCTGCTTTAGAATCAGAAAGTATGACAGGATTTTTTAATTTATCTATTCTGTACAGAAGGTGTTGGAGTGAAATATGAATAGCCGTTACTTCTGCATCAAAATTTGTTGTGTGGTATTCTGCTGGTTGATAGAATGAGAACAGTGCACATTTAATTCCTGCTCCTGAGTTGTCCAAGTTAGATCCATCTGTGTAGATATGTAACCATTCCTCAGGTGGGAATCTATTCACAGTTTCTAATGCTAGTGCTTTTAGTACAGGTTTGGAAGTTTCAGATTTTGTAACTATTTGTTCTAAATCTAATTGAATATTAATTGATTCAAAAGTTAGTGGGTTTTCTTTGATTAAAATGTTTTCTTTAGAATAGGGAAGATTCAGATCTGTTTTTAATTCCGTAACTTTGTGTAGGAAACTTGTTTGTGTTTTCATCCTGATCGGTTGTAGTAATCTTTCCTCCCATTTTGTTTTTTTAACCGCAACATTTTTTCATGTTGTATTAGTGCCTGCTCCTCTAAAGTTAGATGTATTGGATAGTTCCAAGTTAAGGCTTGCATTGTCGTGATTGGAGTTGATTTTGCTGCACCAGTTATTAGTCGCAGGGCCTGATTTTGGCGTACTTCTAGGTGATTTATGTTAGAACTGTTTGCTGTAATTATTACCCTTGCATTATAAAGAAGTATTTGCTTGATGAATGTTTTGTATGTTGTGTTCCGTGTTTCCCGATTACTGCCCCACTTAACTCCAGCTAATCTTTTCAAAATTGAAAATTTTTTTGTTGATTTGTTAACTACTATAACTACTATTTTGTTTCATATGTTTTTTTCAGGTTTGTTTTCTTGAACTGCAGATTTAGTTTAGGGATTTTCTTTTTTAAGCTAAATATTTGGAATGTTTTATCAGTATTTATTTTCATCATATTGTTGTCAGTCCACTTTTCAAATAGTATCAGAGCCTTTTCCATTAAAGTTTTGGATTTCTCTATTTGTGGAAATGTGTAGTGTTTAATGCCCGCTTTTACTGCATACGGCACCGCAGGCGATCTCTATTTGTGGGGAAGATGTGCACATGATCATGTCATCTGCAAAAGGTGCTGTCTTTATTTCTGTGTTTGATACAGCCGTGGGAAGATCATTGATGTAGATGTTGAACAAGGTTGTACTCAGTACTGCACCTTGCCCATTTTTATTTGTCGGAATTTGGATGTACTGTCATTGTATTTTGTAGCACAGAAACATTGAGAGAGAAACTGAGTGATCCAATTTAACATGTTATCTTGAATGCCTAGTTTTGAAAGTTTCTCAAGAAGTTTATGCCTCCATCATGCGATGACACTTGTTAAGGAAATTGGTCTGTAATTATTTATTTTGTCGGGTGCTTTGTCTTTTTTTAGAATAGGAATAATTATTGCTTTTTTCCACTCTGTAGGTACAGTAGAGGTCCATGATATATTAAATAATTTCAGTAGTACCTTTCTTCCCTTTGATCCTAGGTGTTTCAGAAATTCAGCTTGTATTTTATCTGGTCCAGGAGACCTTTTTATTTTTCAACTCATGGATGGCATGATTTAGTTCCCTTATGGTGAATTCTTTGCTGAATATATCGTTTGTTTGTTCTGTGCACTTTTTAAATTTTTTGAGATCTTTTTTAATCTGTCTTTGTTTTCTTTTTGCTTCAGAGGGAAGTTTATGCTGAGAGCTGTAATACTTATTAAAGGCTTCAGAAATAGAGTAATTTGAAGTAAGTGTTATCCCATTTAGTTTGAGTGGTTCTTTGCTTGTTTCTTTCTGACAATTAATTTTACTTATATATCTGTATACTTTTTTTGTATTTTTCTATAATCAGCTTTTTCAATAAATTCACTGAAAGCTTTTTTTTGGCAATATAAATTTCCTTTTTACATTTTGCTGCCTTTCTTCGCCATTTCTGTGTATCTGTTGGGTTATTGGACAATTCTGCTTTTTTCCTTGCTATGTCCCTTTCTTCTTTTAACTTTGATAGTTCTGTATTCCAAAAGGGTTTGTAATTTTTAGTCTTTCCTCTTGGGATCCATTTTTTTGCTGCTTCAAGAATTATATTTGTTTTTGTTTTATTGAGTTTATCTACAGATGCTTCATGTTGAGCGGAGTAAAGATTTTGTTCAGTTTCGTCAGTAAATTTTGTCCAGTTTGCTTTTCTAAAATTCCAAGAGTATTTCAACTTTGGCCTGCTAATATTTTGTTTTGTCATGAAGTATTATGGATGCAATAACTGCTCTGTGATCAGATCCTATGTCTTCAATGATTTCACGTGTTGTCTTATCCTTTAAATATGGAGATACTAATAACAGGTCTGGATTAGTGCACTGGCAATTATAGTGTAGGTATGTGGGGCAATCCCCATTCTTGTAGATAAGATCTAAAGTGTTAGAATTTAATAAATCTTCAATAGTTTTGCCACAGGCATTATAGTCTTTGTATCCCCATTTTGGTGAATGACCATTGAAATCACCAATCAAAATTGTTTTACGGTGTATTTTTATTATATTCAGACAAGGATTGTTATTTGGTGGATTGTATATACCATATATGGTGTAACGTGAATTTCCTTTCCAGATTTCAATTTGGATAATTTCTATTTTATCTTCTTGCTGCATTTCTTTTATAATTTTAAACTTTGATAAGATGTTTGTTCTGACACCTGTAAGTATTCCACTAGCTATTTGGCGTACATTATTGTACACTGCAATGAACATGCTATGTAGTATTCAGTTTACACCTTTATGTATAAACGGTAATGTTCTGTTGTAAAATAAAACATTAACAGTCAACTTCTTTTGACACAGCCAGTTGTTTACATCTGTGCTCACCCTCTTTGTTCCAACTTAAACAGTCTATAGTACAAAGTCAATCAAACTCACGAAAACCGGTCACACTTATCCGCCCTTTAATTATGACAATTCTTTGTTATAGTACAATTGAAAACAGTTCTATGTTCATGGAGATATGCCACTTCACATTTCAACCACCTAATTCGGACTTGGCATTCACACATATTTTGCACCTCTGCTCATTTTTGTTGTGCGGTAGCCAGTGACTAATTTGATCAAATCTAAGATCACTAACTGGGGCTGGAAAAACATTACATTTATTTGGAGGATGTACATCTATCTAACTCAGTGGATGGTCAACCATGTTTTCTCTTCACAATCTTCCCACTCTGAAGTAGTATGTTGGCTATTTCCAGTCAAAAAGGAGCAAAAGCTTTGCATTTGCTTTCTGCTGTTGACAATGTTGTTTATAAATGAGTCAGGCAATGACAGCACATGTCACTAAGATGAAAGATAATTTGGAGATAATATATTTTTGCCATCAGATTTATTCTGTACAATATAACAAGCAGTTCCTTTTTTTTTTAATTAACACTGCATGCTCTGTTACATCGTAACACTACATGCATTCCTTAAACTTATTACAACGAGTTGTAGTAATTACAATTTTTACAAGTGTTACAAATTCTCATTATATGATACATTTTTTTGGTTATGCTTTTACATTTTTTCAAAGTCTATTTTGTTTATGAATTTTAAAACTTGTTTTTGGTAGTGCTTGATTAGATCACTGTTTGTTGCCGGCCACTGTCCACCCCTCAGTCAAATGTTTTGTTTGAGTTCTAGTCTTTCACTGTTCAGAAGAGGACAGTTGTATATTAAATGATCCACTGTTTGGTTTTGTAGTTCACATTTGTACATTGCACTTTCCGATATTTTGAATCTGTTGTAGTAGTCCCTTGTCTTCCCATGTCCAGTTAGGATGGCAGTAGTTTGTCCGTTGAGTGGGATGCTCATTTTTAGTCGTTCTTGCACAGAAGGAAAGAACTTTTTGCTGATTTTTCCTTTTGTTGTGTTCTCCCATTGGTCTTGCCACCGTCGCAATCCATTCTCTTCTGCCTCCTTGATTATGTATGTCCTAGGTATCTTGCTGTAGATAATCTCCCCATTGTCTTCCTGTGCAGCCTCCTTTGCCGTCTGGTCTGCTATTTCGTTCCCGCATAGTCCCGCGTGTGCCTTTACCCATTTTATGTGGATGGTCCAGCCATTGTCCTGCAGATGCTTGATCTTGACCTTTATTTCCTCTATTATTTTGCTTCGGATTTGACTGTTCTTAAGAAGGTCTACTGTAATCTGGCTGTCCGTGTTCACTACGCCTAATTTATTTCCCACTGTAAGCTCTAAGCTGTTATCGGCTATTGCTCGAAGTCCCTCTAGAATTGCTATCTGTTCTGCTTGGTTATTGGAGCAGCACTCACCGAGTTTATACTTGAGCTTTTTTAGCCTCTTTCCCACTGCAGTTTGTTTTTAACATCGGTTTTAACAGACAAGTCTAACTTGCATTTTATATTTATTAATTTTAGAGATTTTAAATTTTTAGTACTGGGATCAGTTTTTTATGGGCTTTTAATAGTTGAGTGTTTATATTTTATCTTACTTTTTAACTTTGTGTAACCTTTAGTTTTTAGAATTGACTTGGGGCCCAAATGACCTTGCTGCCGACGGGCCCTAAAACACCACACACTCACTCACTCACTTAACCTCTTTCCCATTTTGGAAAATTACTGCTGCTGCTCCGACTTTTCCGTTTATCTTGCTTCCGTCGGTATAAATCTCTATGTTGTACTGTATGTCTTCCTGTGCTTCTTGAACACGCATTCTCTCTGAAGGATGTGGCCACTCGCTTAGTTTCGGGACTTCTTCTGTTAGTGTTGATTTTTCATTTTTGAATTTATGCATCTCTAGTACTTCCTGAATCTTTATATTTGTTAGCTTGATTGCTGCCAAAACACAGGACGCTTCGTATGACACAGTTCTATATGCTTTGGCAATTTTTATGTTCATTAGTCTTTGTACGCGTTGATATTTGAGCATGTTCTTTCTCTTTTGGATCGCTTCTTCCCATACTTGCACGCCATATAGCAGCATCAGAAGTACAGCACCTTTGTAGATTGTTTGAAGGGCTTCTTGGCCTAAACCCCAGTTCTGCTTGGCTGTCCTCGCAAATGCGTTTATAAGTTTTAAGCATTTATCTGTTACCTGTTTTATATGCATGTTAAAGTTCAGTTTGTTATCAAATAACATCCCTAGATACTTTAATTGTTGTACTTGCTCTATGATCCTATTGTTCAAATATATGCTTATTTTGCAGTTTACTTCTTTTCTTTTCCTTGAAATCAGAATAGCTTTTGATTTACTATTATTGAACTGGAGTGTGTACTGTTTTGACCAATTTTCTATTTGCTTTAGATCTGTATTCGCATACATTTCTGCAACGTCCTTAGTTTCCCCTGCTGTTATCAGCACTAAATCATCTGCAAATGCTATTAATTTGCTTCGTTTCGTGTATTCCAAACTAAGCAATGAATTATACAAGACGTTCCAAAGCCCTGGACCGCAACAGGACCCCTGGGGACAGCCTTTTGTCACTTCTTTTACAATATAACAAGCGGTGTACATTATCTTGCATGTCCAGTTCTCTTTCAATGTTATTTTCAATTTCTTCATCTGAAAACTCCCAAAATACCTTGTCATCAGACAGCTCTCGATTTAGCAAGTACTCTAGCATCTCCTGTTCTGATCATTTAGACATCTAAAAGGAAACAAACTAAGTAATTGGCATGTAGATGTTTGCATATAACCTCATTTGGTAGACTTACGAACTACCATCACTTCCTCCCACTGGGGCCATATGGAACCGCACTTTTTTAGCTCTTAGCACAACAGTGCATATCATTTTATTATTGCAAGATATTTATTTTCCCTGTTTCACATACTATAACAGTATACTTTTTTAAAATGTAAATATTAGTGACTTGCCTCAAAATTAATGCAAATCTCAAGCTCAAAACATCTGACAGCTATATATTACACTTCCAAGTGGATATGAAGTTACAGAAAGCTTTGTACTCGCATGTTCTGGTTGGTGCTGGCATCTGTCTCCAAGGAAAACATTTAGAAATGCAGTGGTGCCATGTGGAACCACTGGGATTACATGAATATTGTCGAAATGTCAAATTTGTGGGTCTATTTGACCCATTGGGCTGGAAAGGTTTAATTTCAAAATTGCATGATTTCATTACTTGGTGTAAAACCTGTGCAAATGTGACATTTATGAGGAAAGATTTATTCAGTTGTTATATTTGTATATTTTCCTGCAGTGCAACCTTTTAAAACTTAAGTTTGTCACAGGTATAAATACATTATAAATAATTTCTTCCAAATTTCACTTGCACATTTCTTACAAAGATAAGTGAAGTTTGTACAATATTATTATGTTTAATTGTAATATTTGTAGTGCATCACTGTTATTAGCTTTAGTTTCATACATATTAATTTGCAACATTCAAATTTTCATGTTTGTATCACTGTCATACTCTAAAATGTTTAATGCTCTGTTCTAAGTAGTGTTTTGTGAATGTTCAAAAGGTTACACAACTCAGAGCAGAAGCAAATGAAAATATTTATCTCTCTTTGGTGTTACGAATTATAAGATATGCATTAGTAAATAAATTCCAAATTTCTCTTTAAAATTACATCCTACAGGCAAATTATGTATTCATGGTTATATCATCTACACTATATTAAGATAAGTAAACATGTAAAGGACGATCACCATGTGTGACAGTTATCATAGGTTAGGATTTTGCTGCATTTGCTTTAATAGATTTCCACTGTAGATATAGGTTACTGGGGTTAATAGAGAAATAGCTTTTGCATATTATATAAGATCACATTAGTAGTGTAGAAGGCTGTGCTGTATCCTATTTTTAATGTACATTTATATTGCATTCAAAACTGACTGAGAAGCAATGAAATGGTTTACCCTGTTTCAGGTGTTTGATTGTATTGAGGTATTACACATTTTTTGTTGTCTATAGGTTTATGTTTAAGAAACTGTGTCATCAGGTGCTTTAAGTTAAAATAAGACTTGGTAGCATTTTGTGATGCTGTTAGACCTTATAAGTGTCATACTAAATAAACCCATAGTGGGTTTTTGTTAATCACAATCTTTTTTCTATTTCCTGATCCCTTTCCTCGAATTTATTTTTCCCATAACTGATTACTATTATATGAATGCATTATTAGAGTTGAGTAATACAAAGAGGAGGGGAATAATAATAGAAAGAAGATTGAAATTCTGGTATAAGTGTATTATAGGGCAGAAGGGATAATTATTGAATCTGTGCATGAAGCAACAGAAAATCATTAAGAACACAAATAGTTGGTGGTCAGAATTGGAAAGAATGGTGTTGAAGATAGGCATGGGAGATTTATGGAGAGCAGAGGAGTCAAATCATGGCGGTTTTTGAAAGGAAGTGAGAAACAGAGTACAAGACATAGATAGACAGCAGATTTGGGAAAGTATAGAAGAAAAGAAATCTTTGAAATTTCATAAGCAATTAAAAACAGAATGGGGTAGGGAAAAATATATAGATCAATGTGACAAAACTGGAAGAGGAGGCCTAGCATAGATGAGAGGAATAATATACCTAAAAGGGTTGAGAAGTAATGAAGTAGAGATATGTGAATTTTGTGGAGATGAAGAGAGCACTGTTCATTACCTGGTAGAATGTAAGGAGTGAACAAATTGCATGAGAAAAATATGGGACAAGAAATGGGACAGTGTGAGCAAAGAGGTGATGGCGTTACCCATGTTAACGGGGATGAGTGAAAAGAAAAATGGATGTATAGGAGAATTCTGATGTAATGAGAATTGTCTCTTGGCCTGACATTCACAGCTATATATGGGCTTTTTGCAGTTCGTTGGATTAGAAAATTAGATAATTCATAAACAATAATTATAGCATTTAAAAATTGCAAAAAGCCATATTAAAAAAGGGATTTCAACAACTGCTTTATTATAAAAATTTGATAAATTCAGGTTGGGTTTCTTTATGTTTAGCGCAAGGGAGATCCGCATGGTCTAGGATGGTGTGCGAGAGAGAGAAAAATAAAAAGGGTAATAAGCTGGCAACTCTGAGTGCGCTAACGCATGAGATTCGCCACGTTCCAGAACTCTTCCCATTTGAAAAGCATAATACTTACAAATTGTAAGGTGCCATTGGGGTATGTGATTTCATATCTCAGATTTCCTCGTGATCTACCGAGAAAATGCATGTCAGTTGGAAATTTTAATGTCTTACTGGAATTTTGCCATGGTAACTCAGTGAGGAGAAGCTGTGCACAAAGCAGAACATCCATGACTCATGACATTAATTATTTCAGTGTTGGTTCTAACTTTCAAGTTAAAGATTATTTAAAGAAGAGCCAAGAATATATATGTATACACTTCAAGTATTAAGCATAGCACCATTTACACACAAAATAAAGGTAATTCCTAACTGCATTAGAAATAATGATGATCTGACAATACAGGAGATAAAAGCTAGAATAGGGCCCTTTGCACCATGCTATTTAAATCCGGTGTATCATTTCCAGGTGCCAACCAAATAATTTTAAACTAAAGGAAAGTAAATTTTGGATTTAACTGTTATATTAATAGATACCTACATATAAAAAGTTCGGAAATTTACTTAAATGAAGGAAAGTTCCACCAATTTCGAAATGTTAGGTAGTATGGGTGATCTACTAGCAATATGCATTTTCAAGAGCTCTGTATCAAGGATTTGGAGATATCACCAATCTGTAATGCAGTACATTGGCTGTTCTTTTCATACAGTGAGAATTGAGAATCTATTTTAAACACATAAACGAAGGTGATTCCCAAAGTAACCTTTCGAATTTTTTACAAAATATAAAGAAACGTTTATTTACCATAAATGATACATAATTTTGAAATGTCAGCATTTGTCTGTTCTTTCACATAATTGCCATTTTGCTCAAAGCATTTTTGTACACGTGGCAGTTTTTGATGCCCATATCGTATTACCCCCGCCAATATGCTAATGAAGAAGCATTAGACTTCATATTTCATCTCGTCGTCACTAGCGCCTTCAAGCCAAATGTTCTTTCAACTTGGGGAATAAGTGATAGTCACTGGGTGGTAAGTCTGGACTATAGGGTGAATGGATAATATCCCATCCAAACTATTGCAGAAGATCTGGTTTGACGAGCGGTTTGCAGGTGAACATTGTTGCCCTAGCTCAATATTGCTCTTTGTTTCTGAATGGCCCGTCTGAGTTTGTTTAATGTCTGACAATACCTGTCTGCATTTATTGTTGTTGCAGGATCCATGATGTCGACCAACAGTATTCTCTTTGGATCCCAAAACACAGTTCCATGACTTTATGCCAGCAGACTGTGTTCTTTTGAATTCTTGCTGCTTGGGTGAATTGGAATGCCGCCACTCACATCATTATTGTTTGGTTTCAGATATGAAGTGGAAAGCTCAAGTTTCATCACCCGTGACTTAAATGCAAAATTTCCTTTTCATCTGTATAATGTTGAAGAAATTGGTGGGAGTTCCAAGGCATTTCCCTTTGTGGGCTTCTGCCAACATTCTTGGGAACCATCTTCCGATGCTTCAATACTTCACTAAAAGTTCGGTGAACGGTGCTTCAAGAAATGTCAGGAACAACAATAGAGAGTTAATCTCTAAGCACAATTTGTTCAACCTTTGCGATTGTCTCTTCGTAATTGACGGTACCCCTTCATTCCTCATCATGAATTTCAGCACGCACTTGCAATCACTCTACACCATTTGCAGACATTTTGACATCCACACACTTCCCTCAACTGCCAATGAATAATTTTGATTAATTGAACGCCATTTGCACGCAAAAACAAATAACTGCGCAAACTTCGCACCTGGCGGTAGTGGCTGATGGGACCTCCATTACAACTGACTACCAAGTCAAGACTGAACGTTCCAGTGGATGTGCAGAGGTTTCTGTAGAGGGTGGAGGAAGTAAGGAAGAAAGCAGTGTGGCCAACAGCCACACAATTTCCCTGCGCCCTAGTGCCTTGGAGGCCTTACTCTGGGATCACCCTCGTGTTATGTCTTGCCAAAGTTTGCTGAAAATAGTCTGATCTACAAAAATTTGACTCTTACATTAAAGAAACAGAATTTGTTTGGGAAATCTTAGAGTCAAAGCAAAAGATATATGTAAAACAATTGAGAACATTTACAGAAATTATAAAGAATGAATGTAAATTTCTAGTTAATTATAGTAAGGAATTTTGTTGCTTAGTTAAGGATGTTAAATGGGTTGGACTGCACATCATGCATCTTTTGAGAACCAAATCATTATTTAAAAATGTAATTCATTTAGAATGCCCTAATCCTAAAGTTTCGTATTTAAACTTATGCTAGCATGTATTCCACTGGATGTATCCTTCAGGTGCAGATCACACAGTTGCCTCTGTTACCAAAATTGAAGTTAATTTCTGAATTTCAGAACTTGAGATGGAAGCAATGTATTCTATTTTGCAGAAATTCAGGCAATATTTGAATGTAATGGAAAGTCAGATGGCTAATGGCAATTGTTCAACAGCCTAAGCATTAAATCAAATAAATAAAGAATAAACAAATAATAAATAACAAATTGTTGATGGAAATGTGATGGTAAAAACTTACCACAAACGTAATACAAAACTTGTTTGTTCATAATAGGTTGTGTGATGAATAACAGTTAAGTACACTACAATAAAACCTCATTTTAGATATAATAGGAGATAAATAAAAATTGTTTAACAAATGATATTCCTTGTATGATTGCAAAAAGGATAGTATTAATATCTAGCTGTGGTTAAAAGTATTAAAAATAGATATGTGAAAAATAACGACAAACAGAATAAGGCTGGATCGAACAGCATAAAAACAATAAGCAATAAATTAAATATTTGACAGATAGGTGAGAATGTTAGTGAACACATTGGTCCGAATTAGAGGCTTAAGCATACTCTGGAGAAGTCCATTGGCATAAACAGTTTATATTTTCTATAGTACGTAATTTATTTCAAGATAAATCATGAGTTTCTACCAGTTATAATGTTTGTCTTTGCGATATGCAAAACTGTAAAGAGGATATTAACGTAACCTCCACAATGAACCAGGATCTGCATTTGAAAAAATGCTATGACGATGCATAAAATTTAAAACATAAATAGCATATATTAGAGGATAGAAATATAAACAAACATATAATGCAGAATTGTAAAATCCAAGGAATTATTCCTCGAAATAGAAATATTTATAAAATATCAATAAACAAAATAATACATAAAAACTGAAGATATTCACAAAGAAGCAATACAAACATTACAATAGTGTCACCCTGGCGGTAGACTCGCGAAGCCGATGAAAACTGATGGCCGGTGGAGATTTGGAAAACTTCGGGACCGATCGTTACCGGAAGCGAGACAGTTGAGTGTAGAGTTAGAGAAAATAAACAGTTTTTGAGGTTGCTAGTAAATTGTAATGGTGAACTGTGTATTGCGAGGAAAATAAAGTGTAGTTTTTGTGTTTTCTAACCTCGTCTTGTTATTTCACGAACTCCCAAAGTCACAACTGCTGTCAGAAGTGGGATATACGACAATGGAAGCTGCATTGGCAAAGATTTTAGAGAAAATGGAAGAAATGAAGACGGCCAACGACAACATCGCCGAAAAGATGCAAGAACTGAAGGCCGAAATAACAGCGAAGACGGAAGTGGCAAATAACAACCTGGCCGCAGAAATAACAGCGAAGACGGAAGCGGCAAATAACAACCTGGCCGCGGAAATAGCAGCGAAGACGGAAGCGGCAAATATCAACTTGGCCACGACAATGACCGCAAAGATGGCCGAACTGACCACAGAAATGAAGGCAGCGAACGACAGCCTGGCCACGGAGATGAAAGCGGCAAACGAGGCCCTTGCCGTGAAGTTTGAAGAACAGTTGGCCGGCGTGAGGGATAACGTGACGGAGCTGGGCAAGAGGATGGGCCAAGTGGACGAGCGCGTCGAGGACCTGGCGAGCCGCGTTGACGACCTGGAGGGAAAGGCCGATACCAGCGTCAAGTCCCTGAACGCCATAGTAGAGGACGTCGTCGGCAGGAAACTGAAGGATTTGAAGGCCGACGCGCCGGGACGCGACACAACATCTGCGCGCGTCAAACCGCCGAAATATGACGGCGCGTCAACATTTGAGGTCTTCCGCCGCCAGTTCGACACAGTGGCCAAGCACAACAGATGGTCACCGGAGGAGGAGGCCACACAGCTAATAGCCAGCCTCCAGGGACGGGCCGCGGAAGTCCTAAACGCGGTGCAGACAACGGCGGCGCCCAAGGACATCTGGGAGGCCGCAGCGTACCGCAGCCAACTAAAGGCAAAGTCACAGCAGCCGGGGGAGACGCCTCAGGAGTTAGCCATAGCGATTGAGCAGCTAGCTGGCAAGGCCTTGGTTGACCTGCCACTGGAGTTCGTATCCCGGGAAGCCGTCTACAACTTTGTCGACGGGGTACGGGACTCGGAGATTCGTCAGCGCCTAATGCTCGGCGATTATAAAACCAGCCACGAGGCGCTGACAGCGGCATTAAGGATGGAGGCGGCCAAGGTAGCATCTATCCCGACGTCGAGAACGAGGAGTGTCCGCTACGCCGAAGACAGAAGACCAGCTGTGGGACGCCGGCGAACACCTAGTGGCCTGTGTTGGGGGTGTGGACAACCCGGACACCTGCAGAGAGACTGCCCACACCAGGAAGAGCAGCTGGAAGAACGAGTAAGGCCCGGCGTGGAGAGGGGTACGTCGGCGCATTACCACCATCCCCTCGAGTGACAATCCGCGCCGTCAGCCGGCGGATGGATGACAACCTCATCGCGGACGGCTGGGTAAAAGGAAAGCCGTGCCGCGTGCTAGTGGACACTGGGGCAGCCGTGACCATCATCAGACCTGACGTGGCGAATGGTTTGCCGACGAGGAAGCCGAGCCGACCATACCAGCTTGTGTTGGCATCGGGCGACACCTTGCCTGTGGAGAAGGAGGCCCTGCTGGAGCTGACCTTGGGACGGAGTGCCGTGCGTCTGTGGGTGTTCGTCGCGAAGGTGGCTGAGGAGGTGATTCTGGGACTGGATGCCCTCAGGAGCCACGAGGCGACGGTCGACGTCGGCAGGAAGGTCCTGAGGCTCAACGGAGAAGAGGTCATACTCCGTCAACCGTAAGAGCGCCTTGGGATTTGCAGGGTCGTCTTGAGCGAAGACGTGGTTGTCCCCGCGAGGAGCGAGGTGATGGTGACGGCGCGACCGGAAGGCCAGACAGCACGTTGGGTCCAGAGGCAGCAGGAGTACTTCACCTCGGAACATCGCAGAGGGAAGAGTCACGGTAACGCGGACGCTATGTCCCGAAGACCCTGTCCAGAAGAGTGCGGCCAATGCACAAGAGTGGAGGGGAAGGAGCGTGCCGCAGCAGTTCGAGTAGTCACGGCAGTGCCTGCGGATGGCTGGGATAGCGCAGGCCTGAGGAGGGAGCAGCTGGCGGACGCAGACCTGGGCCCACTCTTGAGGGAAGTGAAACAGCCAGCGACCGAGTATGTGGAGAACCTGGTGGACCACCTCCACGACATGCACGAGATGGCTCGCCAGAACATCCAGAAGGCAAGCGACCGCATGAAAACCCGATACGACTGGCAAGCCAACAGCCAAGGGTTCCAGCAAGGTGACCTGGTCTGGTTGTACCGCCCGACCCGGACCAAGGGACGCTGCCCGAAGCTTCAGCAGTCATGACAAGGACCGCACCGTGTGGTGAAGAGGATTAACGACGTGGTCTACCGCATCCAGAAGGTGCCCTGAGGAAGGATGTTGGCGGTACACCTGGATCGCCTGGCCCGCTGTGAAGGCGCTGTTCGGGACGACCAGCCTTGAGGAGGGAGCAGTGTCACCCTGGCGGTAGAGTCGCGAAGACGATGAAAACTGATGGCCGGTGGAGATTTGGAAAACTTAGGGACCGATCGTTACCGGAAGCGAGACAGTTGAGTGTAGAGTTAGAGAAAATAAACAGTTTTTGAGGTTGCTAGCAAATTGTAGTAGTGAACGGTGTATTGCGAGGAAAATAAAGTGTAGTTTTTGTGTTTTCTAGCCTCGTCTTGTTATTTCACGAACCCCCAAAGTCACAATATAATAATTCATGACGAACTTTACTTAACTATTAAACAAATTATACATTCTTCCAGAACTAGTTTAGCAACACATTCCATGCATCTTGAGTTCTGTGTATTGTATATTTAATTGTGAATACTGCTGTTACGTAATGGATTGTTTGCTATTGTGCTACCATCTACTGAAAGCAAAATTAATTTTTGCATAGATTCTGTGGGCAATATTTCAAACTTTATTATTCGATTTCTGTATTTTATTATATTTTATCCTAAACAATTAAATCTAATGCGCCATTTACTTGGATTTATATGATAATTAAATGGTCAGAAAATGATCTCTCAGAGCTGAGGCATCAATCTCTTTATACTTAATATTTCTAGAATGCTCCTTTACATGCCCTAAATGAAGTACTGTGGTATAACATATGGGTTTTGACGAACTTAAACATAAGTAATGTCTAATTACTGTGTAAAAAACAAGCTAACAGTGAAGCAAAAAGGACAACATAGAATATAATATTTATCACAGACTTCACATATTTCTTATGAAAATTGATTACGCTTCCACAGAATTCAAGAGATTAGTTTCATAAAAATCTTTCTTGCATAAATAGGGTCAGACTGAAAAGTTCAATGCCTTAGCCGAGATTTGAACCATGGATCTCCCGCTCTCCATGCGGTTGCTCTAAACCACTGAGCTACTATGGTCAACATGCCAACATGACAGTAAATTCTCCAACTAACTTGTATGTTTCCCGATAGAACACTAGGAGTTCTCATATGCTGAGACACGCACCTTTTGTGGCGACTTACTATGCTGTAAGTACGTAAGTCCCAGGCTTCATAGTTAAACCACTGAGCTACTATGACCAACATGCCAACATGACATTAAATTCTCCAACTGACTCATGTTTCCCGGTAGACCACTAGGAGTTCTCATATGCTGAGACACGCACCTTTTGTGACGACTTACTATGCTGTAAGTACTTAAGTCCCAGGCTTCATAGTTAAACCACTGAACTACTATGACCAACATGCCAACATGACATTAAATTCTCCAACTGACTCATATGTTTCCCGGTAGACCACTAGGGGTTCTCATATGCTATGAGACACGCACCTTTTGTGACGACTTACTATGCTGTAAGTACGTAAGTCCCAGGCTTCATAGCTAAACGACTGTCATTCCGGTAAATTGAAGGAAACAATCATTTCTTCCACACTAGACCTGTGTAGGCTAAGCTATGAATGAATAGAGTCAGACTGAAAAATTCAATGTCATAGCCACATAGTAAGTCGCCACAAAAGGTGCGTGTCTCATACCATATTATTCTGTTTATTAGGAAATGAGTGAATGAGTGCATGAATCACCCATGCTGCCAGATCTATAATGTGTATGGTTGAGTTATGTGACAACATTTGTGTATTTTAAACGAAACTTCCATCCTTGTCATACTGGGAAGGGGAGCATACACACCATGCAGAGAGCAAAAGTGATTGTGATACACATTCCTCTAGCTCGCCTTCTTGTCCTGGGCAGTCAGTAATTTAACTTCTAGATTCATTATATGGTTAAATGACCAAAATGATCTGCCACAGTTGATTTATCATCTTTTTATACCTAATATTCCTAAAATGTTCCTTCTTTCTGGTTTACAAATGACGTTTGGTCTTTCCAATGTAAATTTGGTCGCAAACTAAACAAATTTATAAATGCCAAATTTTTTAACACAAACTATTCTTTTTAGAGAAAAGTACCAAATTATTTATATTATATTTAAGGAACCAACAAAAAATTCTTTAAAAATGGTTTGAAACTGTTTATTACCCCAAGGATGGTAAGTAAATGTTTTAAAATACTAATCATCCTTTATTTCTTTAAGGTTAGAAACATTATTTATATTTTGTTATCAAAATTTTGCAATCTTTTTGTGTATGAACTCTATTAAAACCATCAATTAGAGCAGTATTAATGTGAAAAATCATCAATCTGTTTAAAAAAATAAGTAAGGTTTGTGCAAATAATTATATTTTATGTACTAATTAAGTATTTTCAATTGAGCTCTCCAGCAAACAATGCACTTAGAGGGCAGTTTTGCATTTATAAATTAAAGTATTTGTTTTCATATATGTTGCTACAGTAAAGCTCATTTGACAAAGCATTGCACTATTTACAGTAATGAATAATCATTAATTTTCAAATCTTTAGAACACTTCAGATATGCTAATTTTTCTCATCATGAATTAAAATATGTTTTTTCAAATATGCTGCTCTGGTAAAGCTCTTTTCACAAACACTGCAGTTATATGGCTTTTTTTCCTCGTGAATTAAATGATGTCTTTTTAAATCTGCTACTGCTGTAAAACTCTTGTCACAAACACTGCAGTTATGTGGTTTTTTGCCCTCATGTATTAAATTGTGTATTTTCAAATATGTTGCTGTAGTAAATCTCTTTTCACAAACACTACACTTATGTAGTTTTTTACCCTCGTGAATTAAATTATGTCTCTTCAAAGATGCTGCTCTAGTAAAACTCTTCTCGCAAATTGTACACTTATTTGGGTTTTTACCTTCGTGAATTAAATTATGTGCTTTCAAATCTGATGCTGTAGTAAATCTCTTCTCACAAATACTGCATTTATATGGGTTTTTGTCCTCATGGATTAAACTATGTATTTTCAAATATGCTTCTCTACTAAAGCTCTTTTCACAAACACTGCACTTATGTGGCTTTTTACCCTCATGGATTATATTATGTCTTTTCAGATCTGCTGCTGCAGTAAAGCTTTTCTCACAAACAGTGCACTTATGTGGGTTTCTTTCATCATGGATTAAACTGTGCTTTTTCAAATATGCTAGTGTAAAAAAGCTCTTCTCACAAACACTACACTTATGGGCCTTTTTGCCTTCATGAATTAAATTATGTTTTTTCAAATGATTTGATCTAGTAAAGCTCTTCTGACATATGTTACATTTATGTCGTATTTTGCCCTCATGCATTGAATTATGTGCTAACAAGTGATCTATCCTAGTATAGCTTTTTCCACAAATGTTGCACTTATACGGCCTTCTGTCATCATGAGATGAATTATGCAGCCCAGCAAAACTGTTCTCATTAATTCGGCATGTAGAACCTTTTTCTCCACAGTCAACCAAACTATCTTTTTCCGAATTTGGCACTTCAGTAAAACTATGCACATTTAATTCATCAGCTTCATCAGGACAGGCTTCTCTACACATTCTGAAACATTATGAACTGTATAATGCACACAAGCAAAAAATGCAAACTATGAGGGCTGTTCAATAAAAAATTATTATAAATCTTTGCACTGAATATTTCTCACACTTAAACTTAATCTTAGGATATTCTGTTAGCTTAACATGCAATAAACTCGTGCAGTAGTTTCATTGTTGGTACTCCTGATTTCTGTCTGAGAGGTGGGCAAACATAGACTATTCATTCTTGCCTACCAAAATAGTAGGGGTGACGTGCGAGAAACAATATTCAGCTTGGATCTCAACAAATCTTTAGCTGAGCCCTATGGAGAGTTCTTTCCTATAGCACAACTCGAAGGTGGTTTAAGCTGTTTAAAGGAGACTTCAAAGGAAGGTGGGCCCTGCACACCAGTTACTGCTCTTATGGAAGAAAACAACACTGTTGCTGACATTGTAAGAGAAGATAGGCGAATAACCATTAGATCACTTTCTCAAATACTGAAAAACGTTGCAAGACCATGTCAGGGCAAAAGACCACATTTCTGACAAACAGGTTGAGTACTACACCACAATAATGTGTGGCCCAATACTGCCAACGTTATTGCTGAATATCTTGCAAAAATCAGCATGAGGCATGTCCTTCACCCTTCCTATTGTCCAGATTTACCCCATGTGACCTTTTCCTATTCCAATGTGAAAAAACATATTTGTGGGAGACATCATGCAACTTCAGAAACAGTATTGAAGGCTGCAGAGATCACTTTGAAGGACCTCTCACAAATGGTTTCCAGCATGACTTTGCAGACTGGCAGAAACACTGGGACAAGTGCATTACTTCTAGGGAAGACTATTTTGAAAAGGACCATCGAAATTATGAGGATGAGTAAAGGTATGTTGTCAGAAACTTATGGTCCTTCTTTATTATACAGCCCTTAATATTATAAGATATTAACTTATGTTACCAGAACAAAAGAAAATACACAATATGTCAAAACATCTGATTTTTAATTCCATATTTAGCTAAATCCACCAAATTGTAGAACAGCCTGTAACATGTGTCAAAATATAAATTCACAATAAATATGTAACAGACCTATAGGAAAACCTTTTCTGATCAACTTACATTTTGGAGCATATGTCGCTATTAATGTATTCAATAAGCCACTTGTGTGTTTTACCATCCAGGAGTCTACTATGGTAAGTACAGGTTTGAACCTCCTGAGGACCAAACTGCACCCTGAATTGGTTCCTCTAAGAAATGAGAGAGCTAATGCCCAACACCCAACTACTTTGACCCATCAGCCATCAGAGGGTTTGACCAGTATCAGATACCTTCCTGTGCACAGTCTGAGCAATACCACTACCCAGGATGTGAATGGGAAATTAGAGGGGGCATTCCTAGCACCTAAGTATCAAATACTCTATTATATGCAGATAAAGGCTAGTCGTGGGGAGAGATCATTGTGTGATTAATTGTAATTCTGAAGGCAATTGTGTCTATTCATCTTTTCTCTTCTGCCTTTAACAGATTAGACATGTTGAGCTGTTCTAGCCTAAATGCCACCTTTTAATTGGTTATCCTATATCCTTCTTTCCTTTAGATTTATATATTAGGAAATGAGATCTCAAGGTGAGTGAGATCCGTGCATACGAGCATGCCATTAGACATGTTCACAATGGAGGAGGATTTGCTCATCATGGAGCAAAACAATGGCTTAAAGAAGTAGTGGAGTCAATATGTTCTTGAACTTTATCATTTTCACATCTTAATAAAGGGAAAATTTACATTGTGTTTTTTTTTTTTTTTGTGTAATTTACGTCCTTCAACGTTAAATTACATCGGACAATGAATAGAATGGGTGAAATAATGCTCAAATGAGCCCAGGGTCCATGGAGCTTACTTACCCGACCTTCCTCTTTTATGATACAGGATAACCCCGCAAAACACCTTATCCAGGTAACTCATCCTGACCGAGATTCGAACTCGGGACCTCCTGAACGTCAGGCAGACACACTACCGTCTACGCTACCGAGGTGGGCACTTATATTGGTAAGCTCATTTATTTGAATAAAATAGTTGATCCAGTGAAATCAAGCAGTACATCTTGTAATGGCATGCTCCTGCTTCAACCACATTTTCAATTGCTTGCCCTGTGTATTTGGAAAATGTGAAAGGCATTGGGCTAACGATTCTATTGGCAAATAAAGTGAATTTGGTGCAACTTCATGTTGTCATTTTTGTCACAATTTGCTGTAATGAAAGTAAACACAGATCTTGACTGCCATCTTACCTTTTTGATTTTAACTGGAATTTCTGATCTTCGTCAACCATCAATGTGTCAACCTGCAAAAGTAAGTAGATTCTACTCTCACATGTTCTACAATCAAAGTATATGCCTAAAGAACTTATCAGGTAAGCCATATTTAATACTCCTGTGTCAAGAATTGAAGATCAAACATTAATGGATGAATATCCAGCATTTCTGAACATGATACACATTGGTATATTCAATTATTTTATTGAAAGTCTAAACTATGTGAACAATATACATTTTTGCTGGGATTTACAAAAGAGGTAAAAACAAATAAGTTTTCTTCATATCCTAGCCTTGTCTTAGCTGCCAACAACCTGGTGTACCTAACGATTCCAAGTAAGCTAGTCATACCTTGGGGGCATTTACATCACTTCAATGTGATAATATCCTAACAAGCTAACCATGGATTAGTTTCATACAACTTGAAATACCTGTTTCAATATGACACCATCTTTACACCAGCTAGCATTTACCAATTGAAAAAGCTATTTGTAGTCGGTTTTAAAACTCCATCACTTACATTTTTATTTTGTTGATGGACTAGTTTCAGAAGCAGTTGCTTCCATTCTTAACCTTGAAGGTTCAACTATTCTTGGTTGCTGTTGCTGTTGTCTTCTGTTTGACAAATGTATTTATGAGTTCATTTGAAACACATAAAAAATGGCCTTTCCATGGATCTTCAAGGTTTGGTACTGATAATTTGACCACATCTTTGCAATAATTCCAAACAGACATTTAGATTATGCATTAAAACTACTCAATCTGCTGCAGAAAGCTATGAAATTCACAACAGAAAATAAAGTCAATGAACAACTCTCTTTTTTGGATCTAAATATCAGGAATGGCACAAAAATAAAATTTGGAATCTACAGGAAGCCATCACAGTCAGAATATTACATACTTGGGGCATTCAAAAACGATTGGCACTACAACCTTCTTTTTTGTTTTGTTTAGAAGAACCATTAATTGAACAAATGACTCGTCAATGGTGATCAGTTTTGCAAAGAATTCCTCTGAATTTGCACTATACTGTTGTAGCAAACTGTTGGCATACCTCTAAATGCTTGGTGAGAGTATGTGGCACCCATTGTGCACACACTGTTTTCATCATCAAATCTTTATGGGTTATGGTGTGGAGAGTTCCCCATGTTAGACCTGTTGCCTGCACTAATTCATCAAATGTGATTCACCTGTTCTCCGATATCAAGTCATTGACAAGCTGGATATTGTTTGGTTTCCATGCAGTTGCTGGACATCCAGTGCTTTTGAAAATTTCAGCACAGTCCCTGCTGTCCTTTGAATTCGGACACCCAACGAAACACAGACTTGTGACTTAGTGCAGACTCCCCACATATGGCAACTAACCTCTTGTGGATGTCTGAAGCAGTCACTCCTTCCCTCCAGAGAAACCACACAGTCCACCTTTGCTTCTGCTTGTCTACTCCCATGTTGTTTCAGTGATGTCCACAAGTGTACTCACAAGACAGTACAATTGCTGCTCCAGTGCACCATCTATGAGAAGTAGCAGCATCGTCTGGTGGCAGTAGACAGTACTATTGCCTATCTTCACCCATACAGTGACACATATTTTAAACTGCTACTTTGCAGGAGTTATAGGGGGAGTGCCAATCATTATTGAACGAACTAAATAAAAAAATCACAGCTACAACCCAATTATACATAAACATGCAGTAATAAACAGTTTTACACACAAACTAGCCAAATACCTATGGATAAAGAATACTTCAAAGAACATAAAGCCATACTACATATAGCAGAAGAAAATGGATACAACAAAAATTTGAAGTTTAAGAAAATTAAAAAGGCTAAATTAAAGAAAATCTTTACGGAAGCAACCACATTCACTAAAGAAAAATAAAGCAACAGCATATTCAGTGCATTCACATATCACCCACAAACGTTTAATAAATTTTTCAAAACTCTGCATAAGCACCTTGTTTTTTGAATTTCCAAGATTCTTTTATGTGCTTACCACATGTGCATTGTATACTATGTTCATTTATATATTGTACAAGTTATAGTATTACAATCAATATTTTAAAATATATGTTTTTACTTACTGCACTAGTGCTTTTTGCACCACCTATATGGGCTGCAATGGAGAAACTAATTACCACATTAGTGCAGGAATGTCAACTTAACAATGAAGCAAAAATAACAGTAACTATGGAATATTAGTTACATAGTAGAAAAAACGGTTAAATTCAAAAACAAAAGATGAAATCCCACCAATCAATAAATCCAATACATACCAAATACCTAGTCTTGCCATAAATACTGTTACAAATTTTTGACACATACTGTACATCTGGTTTGGCATGTAAACAGCTGTGTGTTTGAACACCTTAACCCTGAACAGTTGATAGCTTGTCTTTGAAAGAGGAAGTATTCAGCTTCAGATTTTACTATGGAATGGGGTGATTATGAAAATTGTGTAGCCGTCATTGCGTTGCATAATGTTGGAAAATCTGTAACTGACATTTTCAAGACGCTACAAAAGCAGAAAATAAGCCATATGTTTGCGTACCACACCATTGAGCAATTCACTGCAACTGGGACTGTAAAGGATTGGCCAAGGGAGGGTTGACCACGCAGCATCAGGACTCCAGTAGCACTAAAAGAGTGGCGGCTCGTGTGTGGAGAGATCCTGTGTGGAAGCAGGATATCTTGTCCTGTTAAATCAACATTTCACAATGTCCAGGCTTCTGTCAGAGGACCTTGGACTAAGGGCTTATCACCGACGTTAAGAACAGTATCTTGACACATGCCTAAATAAGTTGAGCGTGCTTAAATGTTGACGTCTCCTACAGCGTTATGCTCAAAATGGTCATCAGAACATCCTCTTCACTGATGATAAGGTTTCCAAAATTGAGGAGTCGTTCAATGTGCAAAACCACAGGGTTTATGCATCATCATCTCGGGAAGCCAGTAATAAGGTTCCTAAAGTTCAGAGGGCCCATCACCCCTCCTCAGTGATGGTATGGTGGGGGATAAATTATTCTGCGCAGAGTGTATGAAAGCACTGTTTTGGAACCTTTTGTCAAGAACTTGAGTGACACATTGTTTCAAAACCAGCCATGGACTTTCCAGCAGGATTCTGCTCCTGTCCACAAGGCCAGGTCAACGCAAGCTTGGCTTCAGTGTCATGTCCCTGACTTCATTTCACCTGAAGATTGGCCCAGTAGCAGTCCGGAGCTAAATTCATTGGACTACCGACTGTGGTCACTGCTTGAGGGCATCGCCTGCACGAGGAGACACCCCACCTTGTTGTCAGCAATGGCAGATTTTCCCCTGGATGTCGTCCGTTCTGCCATAAATGAGTGGCCACAAAGACTCACAGCCTGTATCCTTGCAAAAGATGGCCATTTCAAAAAGTGATTGGTGCTATGTGTAATGAATGCCTGTAGGTACAACATACTAAAAGTCAATTAAAATATATTGCATGGTATTTGCACTTTTAACTTTTCAAGTTGTAACAGTATTTATGGCTAGACTAGGTAAGTTGTGATGATTGCAAAAAATGCTACATAGGTCAGACTAAAAGAAACCTAAAAACCAGAGTCAAGAAGCATTTTAGAAACATAAAATTGAAACAGGAAGATAAGTCGGCAGTAGCATTTCACTTTTGGAATGAAAACCACGAGTTTCATCCAAATCCAAAACTATTAAAAGGGGTGATAAACCAAAACAAACAGCAACATGGGAGAAAATCATAATATGGAAAAAAAAAAAAGACTGATAAATAAAGTTTGAAATCCTACCAGTCAATGATTTGATAAAGTACATAGTTCATAGCTCCACCACCAGAGAGAAGACAACAGACAACAATAGCACACAATAGTTGGACCTTCGAGGTTGAAAATGGAAGCAAGAGCTTCTAAAATTAGTCCCTGAAAAAATATAAGTGACAGACTATTGAAAATAGACTACAAAACAAAATAATTTGGACGTCACTGCTGCTAAATTCCTCCAAACACGCAAAGCATGCATTAGTTACTCATCCTGGAGGTCTGGGTATATGCAAAAGGTTTCCAGGAAGGAAGAGTACCCCTTATCCTACAACCTTCAAACACATTAAAGGAGATAACTGATAAGAAATTTGTGGTGGAAAGAAACCTGGGTAAAAGTGCAGAATGAGTGCAAACGGATATCGTGGCTCTGACAACATAGCTCAGGTGTTGCCAACTTCCAGAGCATGCTACTGCGGAAAATACCAATGTTATGCAAGAAAACCAGTGATACTGTAATACGCGATGTAAAGATCAGTAGAACATTGTCAGTTATTATTATTACACATTATATTCTTACTATTATTATCATAATTATTTAAAAACTTAAAGGAATCTAGCACAAAGTTTCAGAATAGTCAGCATTATGTAAGTAAACCAGCGATACTGTAATACCCAAATAAACTGACGTAAACATCAGTAGATCCTTGCCAGAGTTTTTTTATTAATTATTATATTAATATAATTATATAATATAATTATATAATATAATTATAATAATAAACAAAGCTTACTACGCTCTATTCCCATTACTATCGCTAGTTTATAACAAGAAAAAGAAAATGTAATTTAGATCATATTCAAAATGCAAATTCAAAAAGATACTCATATAAAAAATTACTCAAAAATTTAAATGAAAAACCGGTAGTTTACACAAAAGCAGACAAAGGTAACAAAATAGTAATATTGGACGAAGAAGACTCTCAAAAAATGGACAACCTTTTAAAAAGAAAAGAATTTGTTAAACTAGAAAACAATCCATTAAAGAAAGCATGTAAATCTGTGGAATTAGCAATTAAAAATAGTAAAATCATGACTAAAAAAGATAAATTGAACAATAAAATAGACAGTCCAAAAACACCATACATATATGGTTTACCCAAAATACATAAACCTGAAATTACCCTCAGACCAATAATTAATAATATTGATGCACCCACTTACCAACTATCAAAATGGCTGGTTCAAATCTTCAGATCCTTCACAAAACTTGAAAATTTAAGTATCAAAAACTCGTTTGAATTGATGAATCTCCTGAAGAACACCAAGATCAACTCTACAGATGCTTTAGTTTCTTTTGACGTCATTTTTTTATACCCAAGTATACCTACCAATGAGCTTATTCCACTTCTCAAAAAATGGCTGGAATCAATACAAGTAACATCTGAAGAAATAGAAGAACTTTCACAACTTACAGAAATTTGTATCAATCAGAATTTTGTCAACTTTAATGGACAGATCTATAAACAAAAACCAGGCCTAGCTATGGGCAACCCATTGTCTCCCTTCTTAGCAGATTTATTTATGAGTGCTTTTGAAACACATATCACAAAAACTTTTCCAAGTTATTTCAAAGTTTGGTATCGCTATGTTGACGACATTTTTGCAATAGTACCTAAAAAACTCATACAAGATGGTCTTAGACATTTTAATATACAAAATCCAGCTCGAAAATTTATATTGGAAATGGAAGAGGATGGTGTGCTTCCGTTTTTGGACATGAAGATCAAAAAAATGAACAAACTCACTTTTGGTATTTACAGGAAACCGACACACACAGATAATTATATTAAGAAAAACAGTTTCACCCAAAACAACACCAACATGAAGTTAAAAAGTTATAATAATTGTGACAGATATTGTGATCACTCTGTGATTTTGCACTGGCGAAATATCAATATATAGAAAGTCATCTTGTCAAGACATTGTTAAAAAAATGTTATGTAAATTAAATTAATTAAATTAAATTAATGAATCATTGTGAACAACACATCAGTTCAGAAGCGCAGTACTAAGATACTATTATACTTAAAATAAGTGGTTCAACAGTATTATAAAAGTCGCAGGCTAAAAAATAGAACAATGTACTCTGGCTAATGCAACTCAAGTCGCTCTGAACCGATGTCTCGGAAGATAAAGCATGTAGTATTACATTGTAATGGGGCATGCTGCTCAGTCTTTTTTTTTAAAAAAAAAACACCAACATGACAGTTTCAACAGTTTAATATTTCGGATGATCAACTTTCCACTAAACAGAGAAGATTATCAAGAAGAATACCTACACATAAAAAAAGTAGCTATGTCCAACGGTTCCAACCCAAATTTATTGGACAAAACAGTTTACATACTCAACAAAGCTAAGAAAATAAAAGAAACCACCACCCTAGAACCTACAGGGGAAAAAGAGAAAACAAAATTTAAAAAATTCACCTTCCATCCATCAGCCTATAATAAATTCCAAAGAATCTTCTCAATACACAACATAATTCTTGCACCTCAAAATAGGTTTAATATCAGAAATTTGTTAAAAGGTCCCACCAAAAATTCCATTACTATCAAAGAAAAACCAGGAATCTATGAGATCAAATGTGGAACTTGCCCTAAAGTTTATATAGGAAAAACAAAAAGAAATATTAACATCAGAACTAAAGAACATCTTAGAAACATTAAAAATGGTGAAACAGAAAAATCAGCAGTGGCTTTTCATTTTTTGAATACTAGACATGACATCAATTTGGAAACATCTTTAATAAAATACGTTAATCACCCCATAGACCTTTCCGTATGGGAAAAAATCTTCATTAACAAAAATTGTCATAGAGTCATGAATTTTGAAACTCCACCATCAGACATCTTTGACAAGTACATCATGCCATCTATCGACGATACGGAGAAAGAGGAAACCACCACAATTTGCACTAGTCAAGTACCTGCTGATGATAAGAGCAAAAGCTCTTGAAACATGTCCTGTGAAAAAACAGTGTGAGTGAAGCAGTGCTAAGTTGTGCTTTACTGTCTCTACACTTCTTTCAAGTTTACACTTAAAAGAAAATGTGTTTGGCAACGTTCCTCTGTATTTGCATATATAGAGTATCGCTAGTTTATAATAAGAAAAAGAAAATGTGTTGGGAACGCTCCGCTGTTTTTGTGGATATCGAAGCGCCGCAGTTGGCAATAAGTTGTTTTCGAGACGTCATTCCGTACCAACATAACTGTGCGCACTCATTCTGCACTTTTACCAGAAACCTGTGCTCATATAAGCCAGCATTTCTGGAATCAAACCTGCAATCTCCTAAATATAAATCTGACATGTAACAATGGTCTTCTCAACTGATGCCCAGAGGGCAGTAATCAGCAAGTGTGGAATTTTATAAAACAAGAATCTAAGCAATGAGAATAAAACTGAAATTACTGGTTAATTTTACCTTTATCTCCAGATCATCTGATTTTACTTGAGTATGTGATCCTTCAAATCGCCAAGGCTTTCCCTTTATTTCCATTACTGTATCCATTTCTCTTATATTCACCGGCAAATCTGAAGTAATTATTTCTTCTGAAGTCTCTAACGACTCTTCCAAACACATAGCTTCCTTTTTTATTTCCATCCTGGTATCTCTGTTTTGTATGTCAATTCCAAAATCTGAAGAAACAACTGGTGCCTCTAATTCTTCCAAACTCAATGGTTCTACTTTTATTTCCATTCTGCTATACATTTCTTGTACACCAACTGCTAAATGTGGAGTAATAACATGTGCTTCTGCACCAACGGTCTCTAATGATTCTTCCAAATACTTAGGTTCTTCTTTTATCTTCATTTTGATATCCATCTCTTGTTTAATTGAATTGCAATCCTTTCTTATCTGATATCTATGAAAAAAGGCCTTACCACTGTTAATTTCACTAAGTAATCATTTCATTTTTTATATTAAGAATCTTTACTTCATGTTATTTTCAATTCTGCAACAAACCTGGAGAAAATGAATATTTAATGACATTTTCAAACTGTTATACCAAACAAGGAAATATACAAAAATATGTATAAATCTATATACAAAATGAGAAATTAATTCTGCAAAGAGTTCTTGGTTTGTAAGGTTGAAGATTTTTATTTTGTAAGAGGCCTGAACTAACAGCAAGTATACTGGCCTCTTTTTAAATGCATATTTTAAAAATAAAAATAATATATACAGGTTGTTTCAAAACGAGACCGAACGATTATAGCTTATAACTTAACTAGTCCGAATTTCAGTGTCGCAGCTTCAAAGTTCTGTTAGGTATAATTTTATGCAGCATTAAATATTACATTATTTTGTGATTAGGCAGCATAGGAACCATTGGTGTGCAGACCTCAAAAGTTGTTATTGTGATGTACCAGCCATGAAAACAAAAATATTACTCCTTGCTCTTTATCAGTGACCCTAGCCTACCTTTCAGGTAATGGAGCAAAGGGCAGTTATTTGTGCAAAAGTCGGCTATTAACTCGGACAGTTGCAAGGTTGCTCTTCAGTGTAAAACTACCATTCCGTCCTAATAGAGAGGATTTTGCACGTACTTAGATAGCAAATCCAAGCAATATGCAGCGCTATACGAATTCCAAAATGACGGACATGGTTTTGATGGATGGAAGAACTGAAGGGAGTTCAACGAACGCACGATTAATTCAGTTTCATTAAAAATATGAATTGTAAAAATAGTTACATCAATGATAATATTTATTTGTTTAAATTCAGAGCATTTTGTTATGATCTTAATTGTACAATACTTTCAACCACTTACTGTAAATATCAACAGCTTCCTTTTTAGTAACAAATGTTTTATTTAGTATTACCAAAAATGTGAAATAAAATGCTCGTCTCATTGTATAAGCCATTTAGTTTTGGTTAATTTATCTACAATTTTTTGAGGTTGCTTTCTGTTCTGTTTATCATTTACTGCTCCCATTCTCAACTTCACTAACACTAACTTCCCTCTAAAAGGTATAAGTTGCATATGTCCACCAGCTTATTTGTCATCATGGACTCCTATAACAGAATTTTGGAATGCATTAAACACTCATAAGCAATAATTAAGCAATAGCTTCTTTATTGCAGTTTCATAATCCACAGAAATTCTTAATAGTAGCAAGCTAATAGCTGCGAACTCTGACAGCAAGAGGCACACATCATTGTTCCTGTCACTGCCTAATCCACACTCATTCTAGAGCATTATTTTTATGCAGCTTTATTGGCAGTAAAAACTATCTATATGTGCCATATAGAAGCTGAGCAATTACTTCTATATGTTCGTTCGGTGTCGTTTTGAAACATTCTGTATAGCACATGATGCATTATTATATGAGAACTATTGTTTGCAAAACATGTCCTCAATATAGGTATGTAAGTGAAGCTTATGTGTAAAAAATACGACTTATCTATAATTTAATTATTAATATAATGATCCAATTTGAGTGGAAACAATTCATAGCTTAAATATAAGTTGACAATAAAAGAAATGGATGAAAATAACTGCTGAATTAGGGCCTTAATACAGTTACATGTAAGGATGGCAGCATTTATAGCTGTTTTCTGGCAGCTCTGTAGTTAATAAACCGAGATACAGCAAGTAGTTAAATGGGGCAAAGTATTGATGCTTATTGGATTCGTTAACTGACTGTTTAGTCTTTGTTATGTCCAAAGAGAGTAATACTTGTACACACATAATACAACTTTACATATTGGGTCATCGAAAAGTCATTCCACACCTCCAGTGTAACCAAGATTCCCCTAGAGTTGGGAATTCCGGTGGCAGCACTGGAATACAAGTACATACATCAAACTGACCAGCACAGTGACTTGCTGGCAGCTGGTAGGTACATGCTGGAAACAATAACAACTGTTTCGGAATGGAATGCAGAAAACTAAGGATGACATTTTCTCGAGCGGTAGGCTAGTACCCAGTGCAGAGGGAGTTGTTGATGACCTGTTACTATCATCAAATATCTTCATTTAACACTTATACATCACCTTTTTTTTCCATGCATTAAGCACAACTGAACAAATTATGATTAAGTTGTATATACTTCAAATTTGCCTGTTATTTGATATTAAAATATTGCTCCAGATTATATGAAGAGTGGGTATATAAGAACGATTCCTTTCTTGGAATTGTTGAAAACAGTGTTGTTGTAATAAATTAAATTTAAAGGGAGTCTATTAATGACACTAAACAACACTTACTTTTATATTTCCCAGAACATGTTTCAGAGTCTTTGCCTCCATCATCAACCAGACATCGACTGGTTCTCAGTGGTGTAGCTAGCGATATTTTGTCATAGGTCTCCTCTGGTGTCAGTTCAAGGAATTTGCTGAACAAATCTTTCTGGGGGATGTCAAAATTGAATACTTTGTTCCTATTTTTTGAAATTTTATGTTCCTAAAGTGTTCATTTAAAATTTTTGTTTTAAACTGGAAGAAATTTTGTTCTATGCATAATTTGGTTAGTTCGATGTAATTTCAAATTTCAAGTGACGACATTCCAAGTGATTTGAGCCATTTTTCTATCAATGGTGGGAGTTGTTTTACTGGTATGCTGGGAAACAGTGATTTAACATCAAACAAGACTAGGAACATAAAATATAAACAATTAGAAAAATAAGCAGTTGCCACGCATTTTGGGGGGAAAAACCACAACATAAATCCAGAACAAAACTACTAAAACATACATCAGGAAAACAAGAACTGTTCACATGGTAACAAATCTTTGTTTCAAAAAATAGGAACAAAGTATTCAATTTTGACATCCCCCAGAAAGATTTGTTCAGCAAGTTCCTCGAACTGCCACCAGAGCAGACCTATGACAAAATACCGCTAGCTACACCACTGAGAACCAGTTGATATCCGGTTGACGATGGAGGCAAAGTCTCTGAAACATGTTCTGGGAAAATTTAAAAGTAAGTGTTGTTCAGTGTCAGTAATCGACTCCCTTTAAATGTAATACAAGGATGATCTTAACAAAGAGTAATTTCATACACCCAGTGGCAGAAAATAAAGTGTAATAAAAGTGAGTAATATTAATAATAGTACTTTACATAATAATTTCGCCATTCTATTTGCTGGTTTCCTTTTACAGCAGAATCATGGCATGAAAATAGTATGCACCCATTTTGATGATATTGTGCATGAAAGAGTGAGTGCCAACTGAAGGAAATCCCTAGTTTTGTGACAGTTTGGCAGTTAAGCTTCACAGATCCGAAGGCTAAGCTTTGTCATTAGTTTGGCTGCAACTGCTTCTCTCCTCCTATTCTTATAAAATAGCACTCCACAATAGGCCTTGCGGCCTGGGACATAAAGAGTTGTTTATTGTGTAAGGATGAAGGTCTTTGTTACACTTGTATTTGCAGCTCTGCCAGTATAATGGCATAAAAAAAAACCTTATGGTGAGTCACATATACAGAGATAGCAAATGGAGCAGGAGCTTCATTTTCTGCCCCCAGGTTGAAACATACTTGTTCTGTATAATAGTGGCAAAGCTTTGTTAGTAAGTGCAAGAGCGTGGCTTAGGCTGCTGTTGCCAATCATGCTCTGGAAATCTTTAGTCCTATCAAGATATCACTAATCATGACATATGCAACAGAAAAACAACATGGTCTTGATAGGAGTATAACAGAGAACAGCAAACTTACAATATCCTCCACCTTGCAAAGAACACACCATCATGACTAACTTACGGACTAACATTTACATCGGGGAGCTACAACTTAACAGACTAGCCTTATGCAAAAGAGTATCAAACATTTCTAAAAGAACTATAAGAGAAGAAGGCCAAAATGTACAATTATTTCTACCAGACAGTTATCTTTATTATTCCTATTATTTACTACTGCTACTTCATGCTTGATCGCCACTTTGCTTACACAGTACGTACTGGTATTTTTCAGCGTGTGCAAGTTTCTTCGATTGGCAACGCTCCAGCCACGATCTCTCACCGCAGTAATATTGTTTTTCTCATTAACGTCCTCCAATGTAAATCGTATCGGACGATAAATGAAATGATGTTCAGTTGAGCCCAGGGACCATATAATGGAAAACTTCGGGAAAAACTATCGACAACTCACCCTAACCAAGATCCGAATTCGAGACCTCTTGAATGTGAGACATACACACTGTCACTATGGTACAGAGATGGGCGTGCTACTGTACAGAACAACTTTAATATTTAGTAGCACATTCTTAGCATTACTAAATCGAAATATCCAATAAGAAGAAACCTAACCTTATCAGGTTAGTTGGTATTAGATATACATATTTACCTTGCTGTGGTCTCAAGCAAACGACAGAGCAGTATGCTGTTTTAACCTTTGGAGATATTTTATTATAGTTTAAAATATTTTCAGATATGCGTTAAGATCGCTAAAATAAGTTGAAGCTCATGGCTTGTTAGATACAAGCCTAAACATTGGAATTGCAGATCGTTGTATTAAGCATTTGTTGCTCACTGCTGCTGTTCTGTTTGATGTGACCAGGTCTTAATGTGTAATAATGAGTACTATAATTGTCATTTTTTAAACAGGACTGAGAAACAGAGAAACATCATGAGTATGTATATTGGTTATGGAGTAGTAATCGTGTCTGCCACAATACCTGGGAAAGCAGGTTGGGCCGGTATTTATAATTTACGTAATAGTAAATAACATATTTAATTATTAAGGTAATTAGTAAATATTAAGGGATTAATAATCAAATCTGTATAGTATAGAACATTAAAATGATTGATTTATGCCCTCTAACATGCCGAAACATTGTCAACATTTCGCAATAACTGTGTTCCTACGTTTGCCATTGTCAAAATATTTAATGTTCCGAATTTAGACATTTTATAAGTCATTCATAGCGGTTCCAGATAGTTAATATTAACACTAAAGATATGGATTTAAGAAAAGAAAATCGGTACATTTTTTTAAGCATTATTGGACCCACCAAAGTATTCATATTCATTACTATGTAATGATCAGGTAAGCCATTATACCCTTACAGTGCGTTTTGGAAAGCATTTCAGACGCCCGTAATATTTCCGGATCACGTTTTTATCAAGTTCTGTATATTAATAAAATATACAATTATATTTCAAACAAAAATTGGGATATATCAGTATGACTCCATTTTCCTACACTGCAAAACTAAGCGCAAGAATTAAAAACCGGTATAATCTCTCTCAACCTAGTTTAATCCTGCTGTAAACATCTGGGTGGGAAGAGAGACAGAGACAGAGATATTGGGACAGAAAACGGTTAAGCTGTTGATTGGTTTAGCGAAGTTAATGGGCATTTTCTTTTATTTGCAAGTGTACGATAAACCTCTCCTTAAGTACAGCACTGCTGTGCGCGAGCTAATTTCGAAAAGAGAAAAGTATGCAAATGTTTTGATTCTTATAAACGTTATAGCTCCACATTTTATCTTTCTGCTTCACATACCACATAAATGTGTGTGTGTGGTGTTTTCTGTACATTGTATACAGATTAGACAGGAGACAGGTGAAATTATACACTATTAACTTATGTTAAATTAAGCTGCATTTAATTTAACAATTACTAAAAGACACTGCCTTTATATAATGTTTGCATTCCTATACCAGGCCGCTCTCTCACAGCCGTCATAAGTATTTTACATGCACTTATGTAGAAATATTCCATGATGGAGACAATGAAAGAGGTCCAAATGAAAGCTGAGTGTGAAGCTACTGGTAAATCACCTATCAGCTGAGAATAGCAAGGGACATACCAAAAGAGTTCCTATTTTTAATAGTGACATGAGTGAAGATTTAAGTTGTAACAAAGTATTAATCAACAAGTCTTCTTATGTGAAATTAGCTTTATTTTTAACAACACTTTTATTCATAACTATTTTAACAACCACGTATTCATTCACAGAATAAAGAATCTGTTTATTAGAGATTTCTACAATTCCTTTTTGAGTCGGTAATTTCTTAAAGGATTGGGGAAGTTCATTATGCAATTTAACATCATTATGGTGGGTGCTTTTTTGAGAGAGGGAACTTCTATGCCCTGTAATGTGAAAGTATGTTACCTCTAAAACCAGTACATCCATGTTAGAAGTATTGGCCCTGGCTGTTGAGACACTTGCACTTGTTCCACTGTGACACCGTGCGGTGAATGGCTGTCTCATAAAAGTCCCGGGGTTGCAATGTGAGCCACTTCTGCACGTACAGCTGGATGTAGTTGTCCAAAGTGAATCGCTTGCCCCTCACAGCCTTTTTAAGGGGACCAAAAGTGGCGTAATCACAGGGAGATAGGTCTGGACTACACGGAGGGTGGCCGAGAACCTCCCATTTGAATTTCTGCAGGAGTGCCACAGCTGTGTTGGCCGTATGAGGCTTTGCATTGTTGTGGAGCAGAATGACACCACGGGTGAGATTGCCTGGTTGTTTTGGTTTGATCACTTAGCGAAGGTTGGTCAAGGATTGCGAGTAACGCTGGGCATTCAGTGTTGTCCCATGCTGCAGGAAGTGTATCAGAAGGGGACCATCTTGGTCAAAGAAGAATGTCTGCATAACCTTTCCCGCATTGTGTGGATGGCCTTGGCTTTTTTGGTGGTGGTCAGCCTGGATGCTTCCACTGGAGACTTTGTTGTTTTGATTTTGGTTCGAAGTGATGACACCATGACTCATCTCCAGCCACCACTCATGCCAGGAACTCATTCCCTTCTCTAGCATAGCGCTACAGATGACCAAGACAGTGAACCATTTGACATGCTTCCTGGTGTGGATGAAGACTTTGGGGCATCCATTGGGCACACATTTTGCGCAAGAGCAGTTGTTCCTTCATGATGGTGTGAGCACTTCTGAATCTCAATCCGACCTCGGCAGCTATGGCTTTCACTGTCACTCGGCAGTCCTGGGTAAATGAGTGCAACAACCAGCTGGACAATATCAGTAATGCAGTGTGGTGCTACAGACTGTGCATCATCGGCTAATGACACCCGTCCTCCCCTGAAGTGCTTGTGCCACACCTTGACCTTTGCAAGGGACATGCAGTGTTCACCATCCATTCCCCCTACTCCTTCAGAACAACACTTCTTTCGAACCTTCATTTGACTGTTTGCAATGTGACTGACAGCTTTGGACGATTGATGCATGCTGCTGCTAGGTTTGTATAGTCACTTGACGTGCATGCGTGCCCTCTAGCAATGGTCTGTGAACTTCCACACTCTGGTCGGAAGAACACTTTGTTAAACACACCATGATATTACCATCCTGTCACCGGTTTGCACATACCAGACTCCGAATTGTTTCTTTTTGAACACCCCTTATATTTAACTGCTTATGAGTGAACACTAGAACTTCATGGCGCTGTCACAAATACTTAATGATATGAAATAAGGCCTACAGCTTGTATTAATGGAGACTACTGTAGACATGCATTAAATTAGTTGTAAATTCTTTCAATGAAGTAGGTTATTACATAAAACAACAGCTAGCAACAGTGAAGCAACAAATATTACATAAAGTATAATTATTTGTAGCAAAACTTCATTTATCTTTTATTCTTACTAATTTTTGTTTGAATAAAAAAGTTTTCACTTTTAATGTTCAACTTTTTCAACAAACTTCTGACTTAGCAATGAGTAATCCACTTACACCTTTTCTTGCTGATCTTTTTATTAGCAATTTTGAAATGCAAATCACTAAAGCATTCATTTTAATTTTGAAAACTTGGTATAGATATGTAGTTGACTTTTTACTAATGTTCCTGATAAACACATAAATGGTACTTTAAAACTGTTAAATTTACAAAATAAAGCCAAAAATTTACATTAAAAACTAAAATTAATGGTTGCCTTCGTTTGTAGATCTAAAGATAATAAGAAATAACAGTAGACTATACTTTGGTATTTATACGTAATCTATTCATATTCAATAATTACATAAGGAATAAGAATTTTAACCCTTTTTCACATAAGTTTGCTGTTTTTAATAGTTTAATTTATAGGTTAATAAATATACCCCTAAATGAAGAGAAATTTAATAGAGAACATAAACAGATTATTAATACTGCTTTAATTCATGCTTATAATAAAGATTTTATACATAAAAAGATTGAAAAATTTAAATTTAAAAAAAAATGTAAACTATATTTCTACCCTTAAAAAATAAACAATGATTATAATTTTAAAAAATTTACTTACCATCCTTAGACTAATAAATGAAATCAAAGAAGTTTTTAAAAATTTGGTACAGCTTTGGTTCCTCAAAATTAATATAATATTACAAGTTTGCTATATTTCTCTAAGAATGATAAATTGCCGATAGTAAAAGACTTGGCATTTATCAAGTTAATTGTTTAGATTGTGACCAGGTTTACACTGGAAGGACCAAATATAATTTAGAAACCAGAAGAGTAGAACATTTTCAAAACATTAAGTATAATCAGCCTTGGCAGATCATTATTGGTCATTTAACCATGAAGTAAATTCAGATGTTAAATTATTAAAACAATTAAATGGTCCAATAGATTTAATGGTTTGGGAAAAAACAAAATTTATTTTAGAAAATAGAAATCATGTAATGAATTTTAAAATACTGCCAATCGATTCTATCTTTAAATTTGTTTCATTTTCAAAGTTTGGTAATACATACAAAAATATAATGACCTCTAGCAACTGTAATGTTCACAACAAAGGAAAGGAAGTGACTGAAAATACAAAGTTTGTGAAACTAGTCTCCATCAGTCCTTTGAAATTTTCATTAATTTCCTTAAAAGATAGTTATGTCTTGGAAATTTTATTCCAATTTGTTTTGTCAAAAGTAGTGAACTTTGTTTTGCTGTATAAATAGACTGATAAATGGTAGTTGCAAGGCATTTTTAATTCATGGATCCTCAGATGTAAAAAAATTGTTATATTGAAAACTTTTACGTTGTAAGAAAATTTGTAAATTAAAAATTTAAGTTGTAAGAAAATTGAAAAATTGAAAACTTTAAGTTGTAAGAAAATTTAAAGTACATAAAATATAATTGTCACAAACTTTACGTATCTTATATTATTTTTGACAAATAATTATTTAAGTTAATTGATGGAAATTAATTGTTCCTTCACACTAACCGTATATAGGCCAATGTTCTGGATAGATGGAGTCAACCTGAACAATTCAATGCCATGGCTGGGATTTGAACCACAGATCTCCTTGGTTTCTGTCCACTCTTACCCATTGAGCTACCATAGCCAACTTGCCGTCGTAACATTAAATTCTCCATTTGACTCATATATTTTCCTGGCAAACCACTAGGGGCTCTCACATTCGAGATGCACTGCTTGTGTAATTTCCATCAATTAACTTAAATATCAACAGTTTAATGATGAAGCCTGGGACTCAAGTACTTAGAGTTGTAAGTTGCCCCAAACGGTATAGGAAGAGAGATTAAGTTTAGATAGGTAAAGACAATGCAGGAATGGAATAAACACACGTGACTTTCCCAAATCATTAGTAGACAAAAAAGTGAACTTAGCAAAAAAGAAGAAACTAATAATGGAAATCACAACCCTCTCAGCTACAGAAACTAATATGATTTTCAAAAAATTCACTTACAATCCATGGGTCTTTGATAAATTCAAAAAAGACTTCAAAAAAACAAAACATTCAACTAGCACCAGTCAACCATTACTCCTTAAAAAACCTAATTTGCTCAAACATCAAAGATGCCATTCCATCTAACAAAAAATCTGGTATATATCAAATTGAATGCAGCGACTGTAGTCAAATTTATATTGGAAAAACCAAAAGAAATTTAGAAACAAGAGCAAAGGAACACTTTAGAAACATAAAATATAAACAATTAGAAAAATCAGCAGTTGCAATACATTTTTGGGGAAAAAACCATAACATAAATCCAGAACCAAAACTACTAAAACATACAACAGGAAAACAAGAACTATCCACATGGGAAAAATCTACATTTCAAAAAATAGGAACAAAGTATTCAATTTCGGCATCCCCCAGAAAGATTTGTTCAGCAAGTTCCTAGAACCACCGCCAGAGGAGACCTGTGACAAAATATTGTCAACTACACCAATGAGAACCAGTGGAACCAGTCTATGGCCGGTTGAGGATGGATCTCTGAAACATGTTCCGGAAAAATTTAAAAGTAAGTGTTGTTTAGTAACATTAATCCACTCCCTTTAAATTTAAACACACGTGTGTTCTCTATGCTGTGGAGTAGAAAATGATTTTCATTATATTTTTGAATGTGAGTAAATAAACATTTGGAGAAAACAGTTTCTTCCAAAGATATGAATTTAGAAGTTTTAAAAATTAATATAATGAAGTGTAACAATTTCTTTGTTCTTTTTTTAATTTATTGGTTTTGTATAACTGCTATGGTTATTAGCATCCATTTATATTGGGTATAAAAGAACCATTCAGTTTTGCTTAGATGCCTCTTGAGGTTCTTTTACATGTAGTAATGGCTTTGCTTCCCTTCCAAAGGAAGGTGTTCTAAGGACCTTTATACTAAACAGTGTTTGAACATGTAATCAGAGGCTTGCATGTTACCACTAGACCACAGAGAACAGGTCTGAAAATGAAGGGCATACAAAATCACTAGGGGAATTTAGGGTTATAATGGTTTTTCAGAATAACCAAATATAACAGGTTTAGGCCGTAAATACATCAATAATCATGTTAAACTCTATTGTGAGGTAAGGTATGAAGTAGCAGCTTGCTGCCTCAGTAGCATAGATGGTAGTGTATCTGTCTCACGTTCAAGAGGTCCTGAGTTCGAATCTTGCTCTGGGTGAGTTACCTGGATAAGGTTTTTTTCCAAGGTTTTCCCTTATCCTAAAAGACCCTGGGCCCATTTGAGCATCATTTCACCCATTCCATTTTTTTATATATATATATATAAGTAGAAACTCACATTGTAAATATGAAAGCATATAAATAAGATAAACTGTCATCTTTTTACTATTTTTTATTTAGTGCTATAAATGGTTTTTTTTTTTTTTTTTTCCTCTCTGTAGGTTTGTTGATTAAGAAAGCTTCATCACAACCACAGCAGTTGTGAAATGGATACCAAAATCAAAGAAGAGAATCGACTGTCAGATGACACAGTCTTACAGGCTGACAGAGAGCTCTTTACCAAAACAAACACAAACTCTGTGCTTCTGGGCGATGACTGTGATACAGCAATCAAAATGGAAGTTGATTCACAGACTCCTTTGTCAAACTTCGATTCACAGAGGTACAGAGAATTTCTTTCGGATAATCCAGTAATAAAGGTCAAGAAATGCAACAGTGGTGATGAGGATGATGTGGATGACAAAGTTGAAGTTAAAGAAGAACTTTGGTGGTTGGAAACAGAATCTTCATCTGTTTATGATAACATTAAGGTAAATTTTATATTCTAAAACAGTTTAATTTCTCTCAGCAGGGAAAAATGTCTAAAATGTAAATAATTTTAAGTCTGCACCCACAGAAGCAGTTATAACTTCTTAATATTAACAATAGGAGAAGGGTTGTGTATTATGTGTTTCAAATGGGAAGAATTCTCGCCTGTAGTGAATCAGATGCGTTAGAGCCTTCAGCATTGCCACCTCATTACTCTTTTAATATTTCCCTCTCTCTCGCACACTTGCAAAAGTTCTTGACGCTAGACATAAGGGAATGTAAACTGAATTTTTCAAAGTTTTATAATAATGCAATTGTTGAAATCACAATTGCAACATGGATATTCGTATATTATGCAAATAGTTTCAGTATTTAGTTTAAAGTTAATTATAGTTCATGAATTACACATTTTTCTAATCCAAGGAAAATACCAGCGGTGCATCCGTATAGCTGTGAATGTTATTTACGTTAAGAGATAATTCATCATTGTCATTCTCTTCAATGTCTGAGTACTGCAAATTTATGACGATAGGTTCCAAAATCTCGTTACGTGCTATTTCTTTCCAAAAGTCGTCTTCTTGTAGTTTATCTGATGTCTCACGCAGTTTTCCCAGTCTTGTTGTGTTCACTGTCAATTTCTTTGTGAATAAGTCATTCAACGTCAGTCAGTTTAAAAATATTATTTCTATTTGCAACAATTTGAGCCCACATTAACTATTGGATTGTTCTAGCAGTAGTAAGGGGCCAGGCAGGTGGATCGTGTCTCATTGATCCAACTGATACACTTTTTCATGGAAGATTAACTGAATAATGCTACTTTGAACTCTCTAGAATAAATAGAGATTAGGAACCATTCATAAACAAAGATACAATGTGACCAGACACGTTCTGCCAGACCAGCAGGAGGTGTATTGTTTCCTCTTATTGAATTTAACAAACACCTTCGCTTATTCAAAGTACATATTTCTTTTATCACGTCATGTCAAATGTTTACGTTTCAGTTCTGAGTAATTTCAAATATACGTTCATGCATACATGCCAAACAATAATGATATTCATTACAGTGCTTATGTTGCAATGCATTGTTATAATATAATGGTATCAACTTTATTTATTTGTATTAGGAAAACTATTTGAGCTAAAAATATGGAATTTTCATGGTTATGTTAAATACATTACTCTCTCCTTCCTCATGTATCAGTTTTTGCAAAATCTGAATTTTTGTCTTAGCTCAAATAGTATTTATTTGAGATTGATTAGTTTGGCACTGTCACACACCACATAGGGGCAATGCCATACGACAATACCGCAGCTCGTCTAGTAGCGCTCAAGAACAAACATCATCCCATTTGAAACACATCATAGTTTTAGTTAATTGATGGAAATTAATCATTTCTCCACACTAGCCATATATAGGCTAAGGTTTTTCATAGATAGAGTCAACATGAAAAATTCATGTGTGTTTGGAGGAATTTAGTAACAGTGACGTCAAAATTAATATAAAAATTATTTGTGGTTGGTTTATTGACACTCGTCACTTACTTTTTCATATATTTATGAGAGACTAGTTTCAAAGGCCCTGGCCTCCATTTTCAATCTCTTCCCAACTGGCAAATGTTGTTATCTGCTCTCTCTGGTGGTGGAACTATGAACTTTTTTGTCAAATTATCTGCTGGCGGGATTTCAAAGTTCATTACGCGATCCTTATTTTTCCAGATGAATATGTTCTCCCATGTTGTCAATCTATTTTGGTTTATCACTGCTTTTAATAATTTTGGATTTGGATCAATGTCATGGTTTTCATTCCAAAAATGAAATGCTACTGCTGACTTGTCTTCTTGTTTCAATCTGATGTTTCTAAAGTGTTCTTTGACTCTGGTTTTTAAATTTCTTTTTGTTTGACCTATGTAGCATTTTTCACAATTCTTGCAATTTATTTGGTATATTCCAGATTTGTTACCTGAAGGAATTTCATCTTTTGTTTTTGAATTTAGTAATTTTAAAATTGAGTATCTATTAGTAGGTGCCAAGATGATATTTTGTTCCTTGAATATCTTTTTAAATTTATTAAATGTTTTTGGATGATATGTGAATGAACTGAATATGCTGTTGCTTTCTTTTTCTTTAATAAATGTGGTTGTTTCCTTAATGGTTTTCTTTAGTTTAGATTTTCTAATTTTCTTCAACACCAAACTTTTGTTGTATCCGTTTTCTTCTGCTATGTGTATTATTGCTTTTTGTTCCTTGAAATATTCTTCTTTTTCCATGGGTATGTTGACTAGTCTGTGTGTAAGGCTGTTTATTATTGCATGTTTATGTGTAATTGGGTTGTGGCTATTATTTTTTATATAATTTTCTGAATGTGTTGGCTTCCTGTAAATTCCAAATTTTATTTTTGTATCATTCCTGATGATATTTAGATCAATGGACAACTACCTTTCTTGGATCTAAATATCATCAGGAATGATACAAAAATAAAATTTGGAATTTACAGGAAGCCAACACATTCAGAAAATTATATAAAAAATAATAGCCACAACCCAATTACACATAAACATGCAATAATAAACAGCCTTACACACAGACTAGTCAACATACCCATGGAAAAAGAAGAATATTTCAAGGAACAAAAAGCAATAATACACATAGCAGAAGAAAACGGATACAACAAAAGTTTGGTGTTGAAGAAAATTAGAAAATCTAAACTAAAGAAAACCATTAAGGAAACAACCACATTTATTAAAGAAAAAGAAAGCAACAGCATATTCAGTTCATTCACATATCATCCAAAAACATTTAATAAATTTAAAAAGATATTCAAGGAACAAAATATCATCTTGGCACCTACTAATAGATACTCAATTTTAAAATTACTAAATTCAAAAACAAAAGATGAAATTCCTTCAGGTAACAAATCTGGAATATACCAAATAAATTGCAAGAATTGTGAAAAATGCTACATAGGTCAAACAAAAAGAAATTTAAAAACCAGAGTCAAAGAACACTTTAGAAACATCAGATTGAAACAAGAAGACAAGTCAGCAGTAGCATTTCATTTTTGGAATGAAAACCATGACATTGATCCAAATCCAAAATTATTAAAAGCAGTGATAAACCAAAATAGATTGACAACATGGGAGAACATATTCATCTGGAAAAATAAGGATCGCGTAATGAACTTTGAAATCCCGCCAGCAGATAATTTGACAAAAAAGTTCATAGTTCCACCACCAGAGAGAGCAGATAACAACATTTGCCAGTTGGGAAGAGATTGAAAATGGAGGCCAGGGCCTTTGAAACTAGTCTCTCATAAATATATGAAAAAGTAAGTGACGAGTGTCAATAAACCAACCACAAATAATTTTTATATGAAAAATTCAATACTACACACAGGATTTGAACCACAGATCTCTTGGTTTCTGTCCAGTCGCTCTAACGCATTGAGCTACCATGGCCAACATCCGTCCTGTTAAATGATGAAGTCTGGGACTCAAGTACTTACGATAGTAAGTCGCCACAAATGGTGTATCTCAAATGCGAGAGTTCCTAATATCTGTTTCATATAACCTTGCCCGGCTGAAATGTATCACTCCGTGTTCAACAACCCTCCCCCTCGCCCTAATTGGCTAATGCTTTCGCGTCATAGGCCATAGGCGGTGCCTTCCCGTCACATTTCGTAATAATTGCCGGGAAGATAAATAAAATCATACAAAAATCATACAAATAAGGATATGAAGGCATGCAAAAATACAAGTTTATAATGAACTGAGCAGATTGAAACAGAATGACTGAGCAATGAAACTGAAAGAGTTTATAATGAAAGGTCTTTGGCCTTTTCCACTGGGATTTTTTAAACCAGAACACATACCTTTCAAAAATGCTTGTCTTTCAGTCTTAAAAGTCGTGTCACACCATACTTTACTTTTCGTGTGTTCTTCGTGTATATTTAGCGATTTGTATCTCGGTGCAGTGTGGTTGTCCTTAAAATAGCGTCTTCGCCACACAGCAATATCGCCTCTGTCTTTTAGCACATTTTTCTTGCCTCTTTTTTCATTCACAAATCCCAGCTGTATAAGCAATCTCCTGAAATTTGGTAAATCTGTATCCTCATTTACAGCAGACGAAATGTTACTTATGTTAGGGAGTTCGTTTCTAAAGAAAAACTACACACATGACGACGCACAACACTTTTCACGTATTTTCTCCGAGCACGCACTTTTGTTTATTCCTGCTTTTGCCTGGAGTGGTAAGTTTTCCTGTTTCCTCAATTTCATGTCGCGATGTTCCTACGGATCTAACACTCACACCTGTAACTTCAGAGCACAGCTGTTTGACTTCTCTTACTGACAAAGACGGATTCTTCTCTGTGAGTGCATTAAACACATGCAACACAATTCTTTTTTCGCCTGTTTGTAAATAATTATCCTTGCGATACTTCAGCGAAAAACTGGCGGTAGACTCTGCCATTATACATATAATAAGTACATGCGCAATAAACGATCAATAAAATAATTTAGCTCCCGCACTCTCGAATGACGATGCATGACTAATCCAGTTCAAAGCAAGATCAGTGATAAAAGTCATGTAAACAAATGTCACCACTACCGCTAAATCACATGCTGTCGTGCCATGTGCTTGAGAGCAAAGGAACCTCCTCTTTACTGCATTTAAGAATTAACATGCATTTCAGATAAATCAACTGTTGCATAATATATTTAATTAAAACAGTTAAGAAAATGTAAATTTGACAATTCTCTTCCAACACGTAATGATATATCACCATGTTAAATAACGAACTAATTTTTACCGCACGACAGTCATTACCACAACAGCAACCAATGAGAGGTGATTAGGTCACGTGACCGTTAAGAGATACTGGGCAAGCTTACGTGAAACAAGGTATAGTGGTCTACCAGGGAAATATATGAGTCAAATGGAGAATTTAATGTCAGGACGGCATGTTGGCCATGGTAGCTCAATGGGTTAGAGCAACTGGACAGAAACCAGGAGATCCGTGGTTGAAATCCTGGCTGTGGCATTGAATTTTTCATGTTGACTCTATGAAAAACATAACAGTTTTGCTATGTTGTAATGTAACGATCAGTTTTGCTAGGTCCTATTGTACAGTTATAGAAATCAAGGGGGTGGCAGTGTGTGACTTGCATTAAGTAATTGTCACTGGTCTAGATATCCCAAGATCATGAGTTCAAACCCAGTAGTATTTTAATGACTTAAAAGTGACTGCTTACATACTGACAGTGCTGATGTGATCCTGGCAATTGGCAGTGTCATTAAAAAAGTAAATATTGTTATTATTAATGATTATTATTTATTAATATTTAAGGGTCTTATTCATAGTTATCACTTTGGTCTAGACTATCTTCCGACTAACTTGGTCTGAACCAAAGGCTGTCTAACTTTTTGGTATTCATAGACAGTAAAAAACCTAGGACCAAGTAAAGCCATGGACCAGCATAGAGCAAATGTTACATGACGTAGAAATGTTCTCTTGCACATGTGCGAGTCCCATAAACTGCTAAACAAACCACAGTGTACCTACAACTTTATAAATCTCTGTGGTAGTTTCACAGCTGTTTCTTAATCATTTTTACGGTTGCTGCTGCTGTTTGAGGTTAGGTAACAAAGTTTGGTGTGCTGGCTGTGCTGTGAATATGGATAATATAAAGAAACGTTGACCAGAGGAAAATCAAGAAAAAGGAAATAGGAAGATCTATGAAGGTTAGCGGCATAATACTGGGATGTATAATTCTAATGTTATTAATGATAGGAGGAGTCGAACAGAACCCTGGACCAGAGGAAATACAAACTATTCTGGAGAATCTGGTGGAAAAAATAAATAAAATGGATGGGATGGAGCAAAGAATAGGCAACAGTCTGGAGAAAATAGCTAAGGAAATAAAAGAAGAAGTAGGAAAAGAAATCCAAGGTATAAGAGGGGAAGTAGATGAACTGAAAGTGAAATTGGAAAGAGCAGATGAGCGGAGAAGAAGACTAAATTTAGTATTTATAGGAGTGAAAGAGAGAAGAGGTATTTGGCCATGGCAGGAAGTGTCCCAAATATTGACAGAAAAACTACAAATAGAACTACACGGTTGGGAGATAGTGGAGGCTTACCGCGTAGGAAGACATGTGGGGGAAAGGCCAATTATTGTACATTTCTCTACAACTCAATTAATCTACGAAATACTGGGAAGGGCTAAAATGTTGAAAGGCACAAAAATCTTCATAGATAAGGATTTAACACCAGCCCAAAGACACGTGAAGCAAAATCCAATCCGAAGGATGATGGAAGCGAGAGCTGCGGGTAAACGAGCATATATCAGAAATTTGCAACTCTGGATAGAAGGAGCAAACGCAACGTATGCGAGCAAGAGGGATGTATGGAGCAGGGAGCCTACACAGGAGGAAATAACTCAGCAAAAATCCAGCCAAGTTTCACATACACAGGAAGGGACGAGGGAGTCAAAGTCCGGCACCGGCACGCAACAGAGAGATGATGTAATACATCACGTGGTAACAACCAACACGTCAGAGGATACGTCATTGAGTGAATCAAACAAGACGAAAGGAAATCAAATCTCCATCGAACAGAAGGGAAGTGAGGAAAGCAGGAAGATGACGTCAACACCTGTAACAACAGACGGGAGAAAGTGGCTGTCACCAAGGAGGGAGGAGACTATGGCAGCACGTGGACTGGTGGAGAGAGGGGAAAGAAGCTGGACACAAACCATTTGTAGTAGTGAAGAAGAAGAAGAAGAAGAAGAAGAAGAAGAAGAAGAAGAAGAAGAAGAAGAAGAAGAAGAAGAAGAAGAAGAAGAAGAAGAAGAAGAAGAAGAAGAAGAAGAAGAAGAAGAAGAAGAAGAAGAAGAAGAAGAAGAAGAAGAAGAAGAAGAAGAAGAAGAAGAAGAAGAAGAAGAAGAAGAAGAAGAAGAAGAGGAGGAGGAGGGGGCGGTAGGTGGTGAAGGCAGGAGGAGTGGTAAAGCAGAGGCGGGAGAAGAACAACATATTATAACTTCGCCGCATGGAAGTATAATGGTGATAAACAAAGACAAACGATCCTCAGCTGTTGAAGGAATTCAGCTGAGAAGCAAAAAGACATTGGAAAAGTATGTATGGTCAAGGGGCAGAACGGGTTCACAATAGCAGTCAGTCAGGAAAATAGGATTTTGGAACTGTGAGGGAATAAAAAATAAAATTAATACGGGAATCTTACAGCACTTTTTGGGGATGCTGGATTATTTAGCAGTGGTTGAAACATGGTTGAAAGATGAGGTCATTGACATACGGGGTTTTAGTTACGTAGGAAGAAAGGGAGAAGCCTATGCAAAGAAAGGGAGACTATCTGGAGGCCTAGGTTTCTTTATTAGGAAGTCTCTGTGTAAAACAATGAAAGAATCATGGTCCAGGCATAAAGAAGTGCTTTGGGTTGTAATAGAAGATAAGGAGCTAGATGACAGCATGATATGTTTAGGTATAGTGTATAACCCGCCAGCCTCCTCACAGTTTCATAATCCCGAAATATTTTATCTGTTAGACAAAGACATTGAGAGGTTAAGGGATAAATACATTAACATTGAGATTATAATAATGGGAGATCTAAATATAAGAATTGGGGAAAGTGGCGCAAATCTAACACATGATTGGGAAAATAATAACCTAATAGGGAACAATGATGATAGACGTAGCAAGGACAAGATCGTCGAGAGAGGAAGTGAAAAACTCATTGAATTTTGTGAAATAAATGCGCTTGACATTCTTAATGGGAAATACGGTGAAGATGAGCAGGGGGAATACACCTTCATAAATGCAAATGGCCAGAGTGTAATTGATTTTGTTTTCTGGTCCAATAATATTAGACATATAGTGACTAATTTTAAGGTGTCTAACATAAGTACCAATAGTGGCCATTTCCCATTACTAACATGTATTAAAATCAAATCTCAAAATGTGGAAGCTGACAAAATAAGGGAGAAAATAACAGCAAATAGAGAACATGTTAGATATAGGTGGAAGGAAGAGTATAAGGCAAACTTTGAAAATCTTTTAAATTCCGAGCGAGGGAAAATATGTCAGTATGGGGTACTATATAATTCAGAAACCTTTGAAATTGAAAAGGCGATGAATATCTTAAATTTCATATTGCAATGGGCAGGGGAACAGATGAAAGTTAGAAACAGGCAAATTATTGAAAGTGACACATAGTTTGATGAGGAGTGTAAAATAAATAAAGGTATTGTAAAAGCGGAGTTGGTAAAATGGAGAGAATCAGGGAATATCAAACTGAAAGAACAATATCTGCTAAGCAAATATTATTATAATAAGTTGCTGGAAAATAAAAAATCTCAATGGAGGAAAAGAAATGCCAGCAAACTACTCAGTACTATTACTGAAAATAATGTAAGTAAAATATGGAAAGGTATTAAGACATTATACAAAAAATATATTGTCAAATCTAACATAACTCAAGAAGAATGGTTAGAGTATTTTGCAACTTTATATACATTTGAAAGCTTTAGTGTAGGGAGGGTAATCCCAGAAATAGTAAATAATTTCAATGAAATCTTGGACAGTGTCATAACAGATGAAGAAGTAATGAATCAAATTAAAAAAATTAAAAGGAACAAAGCACCAGGTATAGATGGTATACCCGGAGAGTTCATTAGGGAATGGAGCAAAGACGTGAACCGAGTTAAAGTTATAACATCATTGTTCAACTCAATGAAATCCAAAGGGTATACACCTAAGAGTTGGAAAAAAGCTATTATTCAGCCAATTTATAAAGGTAAAGGGGATATGGATATACCCAATAATTACCGAGGCATAGCACTGTTATCGAATGTGGGAAAAATTTATACGGGTATCTTGGCAGAAAGGCTGCAAGTCTGGGTAGAGGAGCATAATATTCTTTCAGAATTCCAAATGGGCTTCAGAAAGGGGAGGCGGACAGTTGATAATGTATTCATCATAAAAACACTAGTAGATAAATACCTAAAAAATAAGAAAGGTAAATTATATATGGCTTTTATCGATTTGGAAAAAGCTTTCGACCGGGTAGAGCTGAAACTGTTGTGGTATAAACTGTTAATGAAAGGAGTGAGTAATCAAATGGTAACTATACTAAAAGAATTGTATAATGAAAATACATTTTGCATAAAATATGAAGAAGGGGCACTAACTAAAGAAATACAACTGGAGGGAAAAGGACTAAGGCAAGGGTGCAAGCTAAGTCCAATTTTATTTAATTTATTTATTGATGATGTATTACAAAATATAAATAAGAATAATAGTCTCATGCCAGTAATAAACAACTTACAAGTCCCAGGTTTACTTTTTGCAGACGATTTGGTAATAATGTCCATTACTGTTAATGGGTTAAAAATATCTTTGCAAGAGGTGGAGAAATACTGTTCAGAGTGGGGCTTAAAGGTAAACAGCGAAAAAACTCAAATTGTAGTATTTAAAAAAGGAACTAAATTGAGTAAATATGAAAAGTGGAAGAAGGGAGAAGCTGAATACAAAGTAGTGCGTGACTGTACTTACTTAGGATTAAAATTAGATGCAGGAGGTAAATGGGAAAAACAAAAGAAATCAGCACTGGCAAAAGGGAAAGCAGCAATGATGGCTGTGAGAGGGTGTCTATATAAAATGCCGGAGATGGAGATGAAATGGTTGGAAAGAGTATATAGTTCTGTAGTCGATGCCAGAATGCTATATGGCATTGAAATATGGGGGCTTGAGAATGGGTGGGAAGTTGTGGATCAGATACACAGGATGTTCTGTAAGGAAGTTTTGGGGCTGCCAATGGCAACAGCAAACGAAGTTGCTCAAATTGAAATGGGGAGAGTAACAAGGAAAGGGTTAATAATGGAAAGAGCCTTGAAATACTGGCATAGGATCTTGAATTTAGATGAAGGCAGATTATTGCAACAATGTTTAAAATATCAAGAAGCAAGTCTGCAAACCTCGGGCTGGGCAAGCACTCTACAAAACAATTTAGAAAATAATGGCTTAGGGGATATTTGGAGAAAAAGAGAGAGAAATTATAAAGGTTTCTGGAAGGGTGTTAGAAAAAGATTTGAAGATATAGAGATTCAAAAACTGTTCAGCCAGTTAGGTGAAAAGAGGTCATTGGTATATTATGTTGAGTTAAAAAGTGGCTGGGGAAGGGAGCAGTATATAGATAAAACCATTAATGAAGTAAGGAAGGGGATAGCATGGCTGAGAGCAGGAGTGTGGAGGCTAAAAGGGCAGCGGAATGGGTTTGTGCAAGACAAGTGCCCATTGTGTGGGGGTAAGGAAGATGTGGAACATATACTTTTTGAATGCAGGGAAACAGAGATTTGGCGAAAAGAATACATCTGGAGAAAAATTAAGCGAAGTCCTGATATATGTAAAATTATAGATAAAAATCTCAAGAATGTAGGTCAGTTCTTAGATAAAGTGAAAAATAAATGGAAGTGGACTGTGAAAAAAGGAAATGAACAATAGTGTGTAAGCAATAGTAGTAATGGTAGTAGTAATAGAAATGTAAGTAGTGTACTACACATTTTGTAATTCAACGGACTGCTCACCAATTAATGGCCTGGGCCAAATACTGGTGATCAGCTCAACAATTGTAATAGCTTAGTACACAAATAAATATTACAATATTACAATATGAATATGAGTCTTAGGGTTGCACAGCTTGAAGAAAAGTGCTGTTTTCAATCTCTGTCACCCAGAATGGGAGCAGTCTTAAATCCGAGAGGGACTATACAAGCTTGTAGAATGTAAGAGAAGTTGATTGTACAGGTAATGCAATGAAAGCTTGCTACCTGGAGCTGGGTGAAACTTCGGTACTACTGGCATAAAGTTGGGTTGCCTCACTCTCAATTGAAGGCCACAAGTTTTAGCACTTCCCAATCTTGATATTAGCAGAGTGATAGCTAAATAATATATGCTAAACCAATAAATAAAACATTACCTAATCAAATCACAAAACAATAAATCTGCTCCGTAATCTTCTCATTCATTGCAATATGCGCACCTCAAGACATAGTTGGATACTGAAGTCCATAAAACAGACACTTTGCCTGCAACAGGTGTAACAGTATGAAGATAGTATACTGCACATCTGGCATTGGCTAACTTTCGTTGCACCAACTCTACAAGCTGTCATCAGAAACATTCATACAGATGCCCTGTCCTCTGCTCTGCTGTAACTCCTCATCCCTCTCTTCTGGATTAAGCATATTAGTCGACAAGCACAAAACATGTACTAAAGATATAAGTGCTAAGTTCCCTCTCTGCACATTGTAATACAAGTTGTTGACCAACAAGTTAAACAGTACAGTGATAATTTGAAAATCTCCCTGGCATATATGAGGGACACTATTTAAATTTTGAGCCTAATAATTAAAACAAAATTATTTCTCCTTGAAAGCTGCTTTACTGTTTTTCAAAATATTCTCCTTTGTGATCAATACACTTTCCAATCTTCTTGAGACACCTCCAAAACATGGTTTCTGAAGGCATCAACGGCTTCTTCTGCCGACGAAAATGACTGTCCTTGCAATTTATTCTTGATGTTTGAGAACAAAAAGAAGTCATTGGGTGCCTAATTAGAACTGTATGGCAGTTGACTCAGTTCAATTTTTTGAGCATTCAAATTAGGCGAGATGTGTGTGCACTCGCATTATCTTTATGAAGAATGATCCTACAGTTCTTGTTGGTTTTCCTTAGTTCACTGAAGACTTCTAGCAAACAAATGGTTGTGTATCATTCCACATTGACTATTTTACATTCCTCTAAAGGCACTGACTGTTGCCACATGGCCAGTTTTGCTTAAAAAGTAACGAACAACTTTTGTTGGATTTGCTTCATCTTGAAACACCCATACAGTCAACTGCTGTTTACATTCCAGCTCATATGCATAGATCCATGATTCATCACCTGTTAAAATCTTATATAGGTCTTTTGAGGCACTGCCACTGTATTTCTTGAGCATTTTTGTGCATCAATCAACACTTGCATCTTTTTGAGATTGCGCCAAATTATATTGGATCCAACAAGAGCAAAACTTTTTTATGGCTAAATGATCATGCATTATTTTATATATGCGGTGGAACTAATGCCTAGGGTTGCCTCAATCTCACAATATGTTGTACGACAGTATTGCATTATTTGTTTTTGGATAGCATCAATGTTTTCTGTCACATCAACTGATTTTGGATGACCTTCACGAACTTCATCATTGAGTGAACAGCAGCCATGATTAAATTCGTTATAGCAGCATTTCACAGTGGCTAAGGATGGAGCTGCATCGCCAAATGTAGAAGTTAGTTAATCGATGCACTTTTGTCTTGATAATGCATGTCAAAAATCGTAATAAATCACTGTATGAACATTTTCACGAGTTAATTCCATGTTTTTGTTAAGACACAATTTTCAAGTTAATGTAAACAAAACAAATGATTCCATTGTGTAAGGGCTATGATACAATGGAGCACAAAATTAATATAATTTTGAGTCGAACTAATACTCAATGCTCCACTTATTGCTAGTATTTACCTAGAACGCCCTTTGTTAGGATCTTCCCAACATCATCAGCTGTTGTCGACTAATGGACATCGGTTTGGTGAACTCCTAGGAGGTGATAGGTACGTCTCTGTCTGTATCTTGATGAACTTGAAATTTGGGTTTTCTTCAGAGGTAGTGCTGAAATTAAACAATTTTCTTTCATGTTTCTTTTAGAAGACATTTTCCCACATGGATAATGCAGCTGGACCTTGGACACTGTTTAATAAGTGAATTTCTCGTTCTATATCATGATTCCCCTTCCACAGCTTAAGAAATGATTCCACTACTCACATACTTTATCCTGAGCAGATGACATTATTATCAATGTTGGCATTTCACTCGAATGCACATTTCCTATTATTATAGATAGATAGATAATTTATTCATCTTGTAAATCATACATTGTACATGAGTACTATGATATAAAACACGTTAAATTGTGAATTTACAGTACAATTAACTATACTTGTAAATTAACAAGTCACATCCAATAAGGACAAGTCTGTTCGTACAAAATAATGTTTTATAAAGATATCTCAAGAATTTTATAATATACACAATCAATTCAAAAATGTAACAATATTATAAACTTTTCATAAATTCAGTAACAGAATAAAAACAGTGATCTAACAAGTATGCCAAAACTGACTTTTTAAATGCTGAAGTGGTTTTATTGACTATAGGCAGTTTATTAAAAAAAGTGATTCCTAGGTTTATTACACTGTTTTGATGAGCTCTTGTGTTACTTCTATTCACATGAATATTGTGACTTTGTGGGTTCGTGAAATTAAAAGTCCAGTTGCACAAACTCAAAATGTTCTTTATTTCCACTGAATTACAGTTGTAACACTTGCCGATTACATAGAATTACTTAGCGCACACAATTACAATCCACCAGTTCGTCCATCACAGGTCCGTTGCACGCTCACAGTTACGTAAAACTCCTCTGATACACGTACACCATCTTCCAGTCCGTCCACTCACTCGGCGCTCCTCACGGCTGCTCGCCAAGAACTGAACTAACTCGCCAACTGCAGGCCTTATATAGGGAAGATCGCCGTTTCTGGAAGGTTCGTGGCGCGCACAATTATCCCGAGGTTTCCAGACGTCTGGTGGAAGGGGAAAGAGACAATACAGGGCTCGTGCCGCTCTCCTAATTATCCCTTCAGTTATTGACACGAGATAAATTGGCAGGCGTGGCCTGAATGCTTCCCGTCTGGCCCTACTGCCGGCTGGTTCTATCGGGAGTTCCAACGTTCGGGTGACACTGCTCCCTCTTCAAAGCTGATCGTCCCGAACAGCACCATCGTAGCATGCCAGGCGATCCAGGTGTACCACCAGCATCTTCCCTCGGGGAACCTTCTGGATGCGGTAGACCACGTCATTTATCCTCTTCACCACCCGGTACGGTCCTTGCCATAGCTGCTGGAGCTTCGGGCAGCATCCCTTGGACCGGGTAGGATGGTACAACCAGACCAGGTCACCTTGCTGGAACCCTTGGCTGTTGGCTTGCCTGTCATACCGGGTCTTCATGCGGTCGCTCGCCTTCTGGATGTTCTGGCGAGCCATCTCGTGCATGTCGTGGAGATGGTCCACCAGGTTCTCCACATACTCGGTCGCGGGCTGTTTCACTTCCGCTTCCATCGGTAATAACTGCACACCCATGAAACTGCGCATCTCTTTCTTATCCTTTGGGCGAGACCAATTTCTCACAGCCTGTGTCTTCTCCGGGTCTGTGGCCACTCCGGTTGCTGAGACTATGTGGCCCAAGTAGTTAACTTCCTTGCGGAAGAGCTGGCACTTCTTCGCATTCAGCTTCGCATTCAGCTTCAAGTTGGTCGCCTGCAGTCTCTGTAGCACTTTACTCAGATTCTTTAGATGGTCTTCAAAAGTTTCACCGACGATGATGATGTCGTCCTGGTATAGCAGGCAGGCGTCGTAAGTCAGTCCTCTCATCACTGACTCCATGAGGCGTTGGAAGGTAGCTGGTGCTTTGCAGAGGCCAAAGGGTATAACTGTGAACTGCCAGAGCCCTTGGCCTGTCGAGAATGCGGTCTTCTCCTTGTCCTTCGGGTCTAGAGCTACCTGCCAGTAGTCCGACTTCAGGTCCAGGGTCGCGAACCACTGTGCACCAGCTAGCGTGTCCAGGGTGTCGTCAATCCGGGGTAAGGGGAAACAGTCCTTCCGGGTGAAAGCGTTCAACTTCCTGTAGTCTACGCAAAAGCACAGCTCGCCGTTCTTCTTTGTCACCAAGACTACAGAGGAACACCAAGGGCTGTCAGACTCTTCAATCACTTCCCTGGATCTCATGTGCTCCGGCATGTCTCGTAACGCCCCTTGCTTCGCCAGCGGAACGCGTCTAGGTGGTTGCCGAATAGACCGGGCGTCCCCGGTGTCGATGCGGTGAAGCACTTTGTCCGTGCGGCCGTAGTCACTATCACCTTGGCTGAAGACACGCTGGTATGGTCTCAGCAGTTGCCGAACTTTCTCCAGCTGCTCTGTGGTTAGGTGGTCGGCCGCCCTTTCCAGTAAGTCTTCTAGCCGGAGCCCCAGGTGTTGCGTCGGCACCGGCTCCTGTGTCTTGTCGATTGCTGTTACTCTTATCACGGGCTCGCACGTTCCCAACTCCGTCCCGGCCTGGACGTCGTGATCGGTGTCCGTTGGATTTAGCAGTCTCACTGGCACCTCCTCTCGGCACGGCAGCAATGCCCTGGCTACACATAGTTCTTGTACAGGCGTCTTCTGGTCCAGCATCATGTTCCTGGTTCTCTGGCCTTCCAGTCGCGCCGTCACCACCACCTCGCTCCTCGCGGGGACAACCACGTCTTCGTTCAAGATAGCCCTGCAGATTCCAAGGCGCTCTTCTGGTTGACGGAGTATAACCTCTTCTCCGTTGAACCGCAGGACCTTCCTGCCGACGTCGACCGTCGCCTCCTGGCTCCTGAGGGCATCCAGTCCCAGGAATCACCTTCTCAGCCACCTTCGCGACGAACACCCACAGACGTACGACACTCCGTCCCAAGGTCAACTTCAATGGGGCCTCCTTCTGCACAGGCAAGGTGTCGCCCGATGCCGTCACAAGCTGGTATGGTGGGCTCGGCTTCCTCGTCGGCAAATCCTTCGCCACGTCAGGTCTGATGATGGTCACGGCCGCCCCGGTGTCCACCAGCACGCGGCACGGCTTTCCTCTTACCCAGCCGTCCGCGATGAGGCTGTCATCCATACGCCGGCTGACGGCGCGCAGTGTAACTCGAGGGGATGGTGGTGATGGCGCCGACGTGCCCCTCTCCACGACGGCCCTTACTCGTTCTTCCGGCTGCTCTCCCTGGTGCGGGAAGTCTCTCTCCAGGTGTCCCGGCTGTCCACATCCCCAACACAGGCCACTAGGTCTTCGCCGGCGTCCCTCAGCTGGTCTTCTCTCTCCGGCGTAGCTGACGCTCCTCGTTCTCGACGTCGGGATAGCTGTCAACTTGGCTGCCTCCATCCTTAATGCTGCCGTTAGCGCCTCGTGGATGGTTTTATAATCGCCGAGCATTAGGCGCTGACGAATCTCCGTGTTTCGTACCCCGTCAACGAATGTGTAGGCAGCTTCCCGGGATACGAACTCTGGCGGGAGGTCGGCTAGGACCTTGCTAGCCAGCTGTTCAACTGCCAGGGCGAACTCCTGCAGCGTCTCCCCTGGCTGCTGTGACCTTGCCTTTAGCTGGCTGCGGTACGCTGCGGCTAAGCGGTGGTTTCCAAAACGATTCTCCAGGTTCTCCCAGATGTCCTTGGATGTCTGTACCGCGTTCAGGACTTCCGCGGCCCGTCCCTGGAGGCTGGCTATTAACTGCGTGGCCTCTTCCTCTGGTGACCATTTGTTGTGCTTGGCCACTGCGTCGAACTGGCGACGGAAGACTTCGAAAGTTGTCGCACTGTCGTATTTAGGTGTTTTGACGCGCGCAGATGTTGTGTCGCGTCCCGGCGCGTCGGCCTTCAAGTCCTCTAACTTCTTGCCGACGACGTCCTCCACCATGGCGTTCAGGGACTCGATGCTGCTGTCGGCCTTTCCTTCCAGCAAATTAACGCGGTTTGCCAGGTCTTCGACGCGCTCGTCCACTTGGGCGATCAGCTTGCCGAGCCCCGTGACGTCCGCCTTCATGCCGGCCAACTGTTCCTCAAATTTGGCGACGAGGGCCTGGTTCGCAACCTTCATTTCTTCCATCTTCTCCGTGAGGTTATCGTTGGCCGTCTTCATTTCTTCCAGCTTTGCGGCCAGGTTGTTATTTGCCGCCTCCGTCTTCGTTGTTAATTCTTACATCTTCTCGGCCAAGTTGCTATTCGCCGTCTCCAGCTGCTTTTCCATTTTCTCGGTGATGCTGTCATTTGCCGTCTTCATTTCCGAGGTCACTTCGGCCTTCATCTCCATCATCTTCTCCAAAATCTTGTCCAATGCTGATTCCATGGCCGTTATCCCACTTCTGACACCAGTTGTGACTGTGGGTTCGTGAAATTAAAAGTCCAATTGCACAAACTCAAAATGTTCTTTATTTCCACCAAATTACAGTTGAAACACTTGCCGATTACATAAAATTACTTAGCACACACAATTACAATCCACCAGTTCGTCCATCACAGGTCCGTTGCACGCTCACAGTTACGTAAAACTCCTCTGATACATGTACACCATCTTCCAGTCCATCCACTCACTCAGCGCTCCTCACGGCTGCTCGCCAAGAACTGAACTAACTCGCCAACTGCAGGGCTTATATAGGAAAGATCGCCGTATCTGGAAAGTTCGTGGTGCGCACAATTATCCCGAGGTTTCCAGACGTCTGGTGGAAAGGGAAAGAGATGGTACAGGGCTCGTGCCACTGTCCTAATCATCCCTTCAGTTATTGACACGAGATAAATGGGTAGGTGTTGCCTGAATGCTTCCCGTCTGGACCTGCTGCCGGCCGGTTCTATCGGGAGTTCCGACGTTTGGCTGACAATATCCATTCTCTGTCTAGTATTATAATTATGAACTGTGTCATTGAAGTTACAGTGGCAATTTCGTTTCATTAAATTTGTCTTTGTAAATTTTAAAATTTCAAAAATGAAAATATATGGGAGAGGTAAGATTTTAAATTTTTTAAATAATGTCTGCAGGTAGATGTTGATTTAGCTCCTCCAAGTATTCTTAGAATCCGTTTTTGCATTATGAATAATGATTTACAGTGTGGTGAGTTAATGTTATGCCATATTTTAAAATGGAGTGAGTACACGCAAAATACACACTTCTGAGAGTTTTTATGTTCACTATGTGTACCAGTTGTCTGAAATTATAAGAAATTGTACTCTTTTTTTTTTTAATTAAATGATCAACATGTGTCTCCCACTTTAGGTTACTCTGTATCCAAAGACCAAGAAATTTAGTTGTATTTACATTCTTAATTACTTTATTATTACATATTAAATGTGATTGTACAGGAGACTTATTCTGAGAAAACTGAAAATGAATTACATGTGTGTTATCCAAGTTTACAATTAAATTATAATTGCTGAACCATTTAGAAATATTACTGAACATTCTGCTTGATGAGATTTGTAGCTCTTCAAGTGCATTGCTTTCAATTAATATATTTGTGTTGTCAGCATATTGAACTATTGTTTTAGCTGTAATATTTGACTGTAAATCATTTACAAACAATAAGAAAAGAATGGGACCCAAAATAGAACCTTGTGGTACACCAAACTTAACCGCTTCGCCGATGGCCATTTAAACCCTTCAGGGGCCGGAAACGGATACCCAATAAACAGAACAGGACATTTAAATTGTTAAATGCTGTAAAAATGCATCATAAATACAATTCCGTATATTCTGTATTTATTAAGTTATTTAAACGAAACAAAAACTGGTTTAAAACTCATTAAAGGCAGTATAAACCTACATTAATAAATCGTTGAAATTTCACTACTTTGTTTCACTTTGGTTTCACTGTAGCAAAAGCCATTCTTTGCGCCGAACACGCCTAACATTTGAATCATATATGTATATGAATGTATATATGTATAGCTACGCAAGCGACTTCTCCGGTTCAAGTTTAGTTTAGTTTATGGTATACCAAGTGATAATCATACGAGAATATATTGTTACACACTCACACACTGCAAAGGAAACTCTCTGTCAGCATCTGTTATTACAGTGTTTCTCAACCAAGGTTTCTGGTAGCCTTATGCAGCGGTTTTCGCTCTGTATTTTAGTTATTTATACTCTGTGTTCAGACTGATTTCTTATAGCTATCAAGAGCTAAATCAGTGGCACATTTGAAATTGTTAAATTTCAATGTTAACCATGGCTTATCCCCATAATGTAGCAAATAAATTAGCTTGGGTATGATGTGAACAGGCTTCTGATATTAATGTAGAAAATCTGGAAGATTTGTTGTACGATTATGAAGGAGATCTTTAGGACATACGTAGCAGTGACGTGTGCTGGTCTACAGATGGCATGTTAGCTACTCCATTGTTTGGGGAAATGGCGGGTCAAATATGGGTGATGCTGATCAGCTATTACTATATACCACTGGATGTAACTATGCACAGTTGTTTAGTAATTTTCAGAGCTGTAAATTCATGCAAGACATTCATCTACCTGTACTTGCGCGTATAAAGAGCTCTTAACCTAATTGAGTATTATAATACTCAGAGGCCTCTTTATACTAGGGGGTAAGAAATTCACCACGACATCACCCCTCATACTTGAGAGAAAAACTTTCCTAAAAGTATACCACCCACAACCAAAAAAAAGTTGTAACCATTTCGAAAATGTGTAGTGTGTTGCGAAAAAGAAGTTTGCATGAAACCAATATTATTTGGTGTGAATCTGCAGATGTGCCCTTGGATGTTTATCCAGGTTTGGAGGTGTACAATTCAAAAAGAAACCCTTAAGGGTACGTTTACATTCCTTATAGAACTAATCTAAATTTACTGTAAAATAGTAAGATTAAAATAATTGGCGTTAAATGAGCATTAAATGCATGTATGCGCAAGACGTCTATACACGTCCATATCGGTTTGGGGCATTTTAACTTGGACATCATATGACGTTCATATCGGTGAAAGGGTTAATATATTTTGTGTCTGATCGGTATTCTTTAATGCAATCTTTTTCTGTATGTGAAATTTCTACTATTTGCTTCCTGTCCTTTAGATATGATTCGATCCATTCCAATGCATGCCCTCTAATACCCATATGTTCTAATTTTTGGAATAGTAAATTGTGGTTTAGTACATTGGATGCTTTAGTTAGGTCGAAAAATGCGCCTAGTATTTTGTCTTTGTTATCCAAAGTATTTATTACACTGTTTACAAAATCAAAAAGTGCAGTTTCTGTTGATTTTTGTTTACAAAACCCATGCTGAGTTTTAGATATTAAATCATTAATCTCTATAAATGCTATAAGTCTTTTATAGAATATCTTTTCCAGTACTTTAGAGAAGCTGGATAAGAGTGAAATTGGCCTGTAATTTAGGAAATTGGTTTTATCTCCTTTTTTGTATAGTGGCTTTACTTTAGCAGTTTTTAGAGCTTCTGGAAACACTGCATGTTCAAGTGAGCTATTGCATACATCTGCTAACGGGTGTGCAATAAGAATAGAACATTTCTTTAGCAAAAAATCAGGAACGTTATCAATACCTGAAGAGTACTAAGATTTAAATTTGGATATTTCTGAAACGATTTCCTTGAAATCAGTAGGGCACAAGAACATTGTTGTTTCAGATATATTTGCTCTATTTGTTTTTACTGAAGTACCCATTGTGGAGTTCTTTTGTGAAACAATATTTTCAGCAAGATTTATGAAGTGATCGTTAAAAGTCTCTGCTATTAACTTTGGGTTTGTTATTCATTTTGAATGCTTCTGCAGTACTAAATTATCTACATTCTTATTGGGCTTTATTTCATTGTGTATTACTTTCCATGAGGCTTTCATTTTGTTCTGGGCACTTTTGATGAATTTATCGTCTGCCATCTTTTTTGCTTGTTTTATAACTTTATTCAATGTGGCTTTATATTTCTTAACATAATCACTGAATTGTGGAGTGACAGTCACTGTTTGCAGAATTTCATATAATTTTCGTTTGTGCGTGCAAGATGTAATCCACAAATTTGATTTTCCTGAGAATGATTCTTTTATTTGTACAAGTGGGAAAGCTATATCAAAATAATGCCTAAATATTTTTTGAAAAGTTTTGAATTTTTCATTAGTATCAGATGTATCATACACTTCATGCCACATTTCGCTTTTTAGTAGATGCACGAAATAGTCTATATTTGAATCGTTGAAAAGTCTGGTAAATTTTGTTTTTCTAAGGTTTGGATTTATACTGTTTTCCATATTTATTGATATTAACTGAGCATTATGAACACTGTAACCCATATTCAGTGGGTGACTTTTGTACGACTGACTAGCGTTAGTAAAAATTTGGTCAACTATGGTTGCACAGAATTTTGTATTTCTGGTTGGGAAATTTACTAAAGGTTTTAAGTTAAATGTAGCTACCAAATCAATTAAGTCATTCTTTTGTTTTAAGATTTTAGCAAAATCAATATTGAAGTCTCCACAGACAATGAGTGTTTTGCTTAAATGTTTACATTTATGAAGAACCTTTTCTAGCTTGTTCAGAAAAATATTTCAGTTACCATTAGGAGATCTGTATATACAAGCTACAATAAGGTTATATTCAATGAGTTCGACTGCAGAGATTTCTATATCTTTTTCATGCGACATACCGGATGTGCATATCATACTAAATTTAATGCCATCTTTTACATATATACAACTTCCACCATGATTATATGTTTCTCTACAATAATGTGCAGCTAGATTGAACTTGGTAAGCTTAGTATTTAAAGTATGGTTTTCTTTCAGCCAATTTTCTGAAAAACATAGCACATGCATATCTGATCTTTCCTTGAAGATAATTTCTTGCTCACTGATTTTATTAGACAGAGACTGGACATTATGATGTAATATTTTTAACTCTGTCAACTGATTTTTAGAAGATTTTTGAGCATTTTGATATTTTTTACCCTTTTCCTTATGAATGCCTGCACTGTGTTTTGTATTTCTTCTCATTCCCTCATGCTTTACTGCTGAAAAGATGCCTAGCTTTTTAAACCACATAATAAATTTACTCTATTTGCCTCAGATTGTTCTGTTTCACCACTTGGTTTGTTGTTCACACAAATTGAAATCACTTTCACTAGTTTTTCACTGAGTATCCTCTTCCCCAGTTTATTCAGATGCATCCCGTGTCTTGTGTGGAGTTCCTGCCTTATGTTGGTGTTGATTAGCTTCACATGGTCATATTTTTTACACATATCCGTGATGTGTAAGTTTATAGAACAGATTTTCTTGTTTACCCAGGAATTTGAGTGTAGGTTGTATCTTGTAGGTAGTTTGACAATGATCAAATTGGTGTTTTGTAACTCGTTTACCGTGCATTCTAGTTTTGGAATAACATTCTCAGGTTCACCGTTGCCTACGTAATTTGTGCCAGCGATGAGTACTACACAGTTGTTCTTCGTAAAATCTGAACATTTCATCTCCATGTTCCTGCAAACCTTGTTAATATTTGCACCTGGTTTCACGATAGCATTTGCCATTGTCGTATTTTGTCCCATATGATTTATTTTCTCTCAAGTCCTCATCCGTGACTATTCGTTAGCAATAGTACACGATTTCGGATCCGTTTCTTACCTGCGTTCACCGTATTTGCCGAGTTGAACATCACAATCGAAACCTTTTTTGGATTCAGAATTTGCCAAAAGCATGAATCTGTTATAGCTGTTGAAGGTATCTTCTTGTTGATAAGTATTGTGCTTTCTGCAAGGCACACGCCACTTTTGTCCAGGAACAGTGTTCCATTTTGTGTAGAATTCACGCTGTTTATTGCCGTTATTTATCCTTCTTTCCAGTTTGATGTTTTCATCTTTCAATCTGTCAATTTCACAGAGTGCATGATTCAAGTCCTTCTTCATTATTTCAATAACCTTTTGAAGCGACACTATCGTATCACGTTCTCTTCCTGCATCGTCGCCATTTGCTGCACTATCTTTCTGTTTTATTATCTCACTATAACTGTATTTCTTATTACCTCCTATTTGTTTGTGTCACTTTCTTCCTGATATGCTGTAACATGCTTTTCACCTCGATTTCTTAGCGAATAATCACAGTTTTTCACTAAATTCACGGAAGCATTATTACGTTCTGTTCACGCCGACGCCATTTTTTTTTTTTTCATTGAAGATGGTAAGACAACTTTTTGTGTCTTTTACACACTTATACTTCTAATTATATTACAATTACCACCTTTTTTCTTTCCATATTAGCCAATGGCTGAGTTAAAAGTATAAACATATTCCTCTTCTTCTACAAGATGTCCCATATAAAACCGGTAGGCCTCATAGTCTCACTGTGCCTAGCACACTTTATTCATATTTGGTGCCCGTTTTCTTACAAATAATTTTGGCTGCACTGCGTGACCCATTGTTGGAATTGTATATTTTAGTTTGACAGGATTTATTGTAAATTCATCAAATATTGATAGAGAAATAGTGCAGATTGCAACTGAAAAATGAATTGATATAGTAGTATTTAACATAAAAATTGACTCCATTAAGGAGTCTAAAGAAAAATTAGAGGATAAGTACCTTCCCGGCCGTGGCATTGAATTTTTCATACTATCTATCAGAAACCTTAGCCTAACGGCTAGTGTGAAGAAATGATTAATTTCCATCAATTAACTAAAATAATAAGAGTTAAATGATGAAGCCTGGGTCTCAAGTACTTACAATAGTAAGTCGCCACAAACAGTGTATCTCGAATGTGAGAGCCCCTAGTGGTTTACCGGGGAAATATATGAGTCAAATGGAGAATTTGGCAAGTTGACCATGGTAGTTCAATGTGTTAGAGCGACTGGACAGAAATCAGGAGATCCGTGGTTCAAATCCCAGCCATGACATTGTATTTTTCATGTTGACTCTATCTATTACATTACACTATTTACATCTCAGAGAAAATGTTGGAAGTGTCCTCCACCAGCATCTATACATGTTTGCACTCGTCTCACCATATTCTCTGGTTTTACGGAGATGATATCGAATTGAGAGAAGGTTATTTCCAACAAGATGGAGCAACGTGCCATACATCTAATGACACCATGGAACTTGTAACCAGTTTCTTTGATAATCGAATAATCTCAAAAGGTCTGCGGCACCCCATATCCCCTGACCTAACCTCACCGGATTTTTTCTTGTGGGGGTATCTAAAAAAATAGAGTGTACAAGAATAGGCCACAGACAACTGATGTTCTCTAGGAATCCATTTGAACAGAAATAAGTAACAGGATATTCTCCGTAAAACTTCAGAGAATATGGTGAGACGAGTACCAACATGTATAGATGTTGGTGGAGGACACTTTCAACATTTTCTCTGAGATGTAAATAGTGTAATGTAACCTCCCAATTGTGTATTATATTCTCCCAAAGTTGCACCTGTGTCCTATTATTGGTTCAAAAGTTATGCCTATTGAAATGGTTCAGGTGTATATGGATCACACTATATTTATATTACTTCATTGTTATTAGCTTCTGTTTCTTATGTAGTAACTCTATAGTCAGCTGCTCATTTGAACTATTGTTACAGGATGGGGACTTCTGTTCACTAAAATCATCAAGGTAAGACTAGATCACATGAACTTTCCCTAGTTACATGCAACATATAGAAACAACACTGTTGCTTGTATCACAGTTCTATTTTGATAGTAAGGAGCACATTTTCAAACAATATTCAGTACATCAACTTCAGCTTCACACAACTTATACCATTACAAATAGGATTATACAAAATTAAGAGGAAATAATAAGAACGTCACCATCTCTTTACAGTAAATCCAAGGTGCACAGTTCAGTTTATTCTTTATACCAATACCCTAAATAGTTAACTCTTAAAACTTTCATAGCAAGCATTATTAATTAAGGCTTCATGGGTAATCAACCGTATCAAAGTAACTAAATTCGAGCTTCAGGCCATTCCAAGCTCCTTTTTTTCCTCCTGAGTGGAGGAAAAATTCATTTATGGACTCCCACTTTGTTGGAAGGCACAGTGGGGTGTTTGGGCTTCACCTCAAGGGCACTACACAACTAAAAGACCTCCACCGGGTTGAAAGAGAAATGTGCTTCAGTACCGCCTAAAGCACCCGTGCATTCCAGGTGATAGGACTGTCTCGCAATCCGAGTAGGAATTTTAGTAGGGAGAATAACTTGACTAGGAGTTCAACTTGTCCCCTAATGCAGTGTAGGTGAAAGTTGGGTTGAATTTCAGCTAAGGATAGGTATTAGGTAAGAAGGTTCTTCCTCAGATGTCTGAAGAGTCCTGTCTTGAATCAGTCTGAGTCAGTGGAGTAAGCATGTGTCACTGGTTGGTGATTGGTAACCCGTTCCTGGCATCTAGGCTTTGTTGTTGAGGTGGTGGAGTAGTCAGCTTGCTGTCGAGGGTCTGCAGGTGGGTCTGAAGACTGTCAAGCCGTGTTCACAGCTGCTTGGTGATGATCTCCTGGTGGAGGCGGCGGTGGTGAGGCCCTCCTGCAGCTCCTGGAGCTTTGCGACTATGGTGGACATCGCCTCTTCAAGGGCAGTTAAAAGGGCGCCAATGTTCAAACCTTCTGCATGGAGGTCCAGAATGGCATCCCATGTCACAGAATCTGTGGCAATAGCTGTAACTGTCTATGGTGAAGTTGGTGGTTGTATTGGAGTTAGCAGAGAAACAGGCAGTGCTAGCTTACTTGGATGCAGGGGACAGTGCGCCTGTCCGGTGAAGTGGTTGGTTCCTGCACAGGTTGTACAGTAATGACGGCGGTGGCGGAGGTCACGCTGTGTGCAGCATGATGTGAGGCTCAGAGCGCCACAGTAATGGCACTTCAGTGTCGCTGTGCAAGAAGCCCCTGTATGCCTGTAGGCACAACAGTGACAGCATGGAGTTAGGCGGCACTGTCTGCTAACCTTGGTACACAGCAACTCTCCTAATAAGGGCAGACCGGTTGCCAAGGCAACTTCCAGTTCCGCGTGGCTGGCTAGCTCCACACGAACCAGTGGCATCGGTTCCTGGGCAGAGAGAATCCTGGTTGCCCTCATTGCTGACGGCCACTTTTGCTGCACTGCTGTGAGAACATAAAGTGCTAGCAGGTCCTGGGGTACACCAGCAACTACAATGCTGAAGCGATGTTGTGAGGGCTGACTGTATGCCAGAGGTGGTTGCCCTGCTTCCTCCAGGGAGGTAGACCTTCCCTGTGGCTGCAGTGTAGCTTGTGTTGGTACTGTTGGCTCTTCTTTGATGATAGCTGCATCTGCGTTGTGTTGTTTCCTGGTAGTCTTCCTTCCGGAGCGACCCAGTTGCTGCTCAAAGAGTCTACGAAGTCTCCCAAGCTCCATGGCCTTCAGGAACTGAATGAAAAGTGCTGGTCAACCATCCCCATATATATAGAGCTTTCCTCATGTGGGTGGGGCTTGTCTCACGCCACTGCATAGCAGCCTGTCATTGGTCCAGCTGCTTCACAGGAAGGATGAACTCATGTTTAGTATTAAATTTTAGATGAGTCGTATTTTTTGCACATCTGCTTCACTTTCCTACCTATTTTGAGGATATGTTTCGCAAATCATCGTTTGCATCTACGGCTCTTATGCGACTGAAGCTAGATCCAGCGGTGTGGGTAATTCTGGGGTTGTTGCAGCCATCTGTTGATTTAGTGATGAACTTAAATGTGGGATTCTCTTCTAGCGGGATTTCAAAGTTCATTAGTTGGTTTTTATGTTTTTCTATGTATATCCTCTCCCATATGACGAGTTCAATATGTTTTTGTACGTATTTTAGTAATTCTGTGCTATCTTCAATTTCATGATTTTCAGACCAGAAATGAGCTGCTATTGCGGACTTATCAATATTTTTGTATCTTAAGTGCCTGAAGTGTTCTTTCTTTCTAATGCCTATGTTTCTTTTTGTCCTCCCTATGTAAATTTTTTCACAGTCTTTACACTTAATCTTGTAAATGCCTGACTTTTCCTCTGGTTTTATCTTATCAGTATTATTACTGTGAAGTAGGTTTTTAATGTTGTAATTGTTTTTTGGTGCCAATGTTATATTGTATTTCTTGAATATTTTTTGGAACTTTTTTGTGGCCCAGGGGTGGTAAGTAAATTTAGCAAATCTAATTTCTTGTTTTATTGGTGTGAGAGCTGTGATCTGTTTTAATCTCTTTTGAAGTTTGAATAATTTTAGTTTTTTATCTACAAGGTTTTTTCCATATCCATTTTTAATTGCAGTTTTTAAGATTTGATGGTATTCGTTTTGATATTCTTGCTGGCTGAGAGGTAGATTTACTAATCTGTGTGTCAGACTGTTGATGGTTGCATGTTTGTGTGGAATTGGGTTGAAACTATTTGCTTTGATGTAATTATCTGTGTGTGTTGCTTTTCTATGAATGCCAAATTCTAGTTTTTCATTGCCTTTTTTGATTTTAAGGTCTAAAAAAGGTAGAGTACAGTCCTCTTCAGTTTCCACTGTGAATTGTATGCTGGGTTCTTGCAGGTTGAGTAGTTTTAAAGCATCATCTATTAGTTTGTAGGGCACTATTGCAAAGATGTCGTCTACATATCTATACCATGTTTTAAACATATGAGGGAAGGCTTTAGTTATATGTGTTTCGAAAAAGCTCATGTATAGATTGGCCAAACATGGTGATAGCGGGCTTCCCATAGCTAGTCCTGAAATTTGTTTATAATATTTTCCATCGAAGACAAAATAATTTTGATGTATACATAATTCAGTCATTGCCAAATATTCTTCTATTGCATTGGCATCTAGGTTTATAGAATTTAGCCATTTTTTCAGTTGAATCAAAAGTTTGTCTAATGGAATGCTAGGGAAGAGGGAGCGGACATCAAAGGATACTAACGTGTCATGAGGTTTTGGTTTAAGATTTTGAATTTTTTCTACCAGGTCTAAAGAGTTTTTTATACTCAGAGTATGGAATTGTGGAAAGGACTGAAATTTTTTGGATAGCCATTTTGCCAGAAGGTAAGTAGAAGTGTTTATATTATTTACAATGGGTCTCATGGGTATGTTGGGTTTGTGTATTTTAGGCAAACCATATAGTCTTGCAAGGGTAGGGTTGTCCGGTTTGATAGTTTTTTGTTCTGTAGTTGTTAAAATTTTACTATTAATGATGGTTTTTTGTACATCTTTTATGCATCGGTTGAGTGGATTAGAATCTATTTCCTGGAATTCTTTTTGTTGTAGTAACTCTAACATTTTTTCTTTGTATGTAGCTGTATCTAAGATTACTATTTTGTTCCCTTTATCAGCCCTTGAGAAGATTACATCCTTTTTCCACAAAAAAGTTCCAAAAAATATTCAAGAAATACAATATAACATTGGCACCAAAAAACAATTACAACATTAAAAACCTACTTCACAGTAATAATACTGATAAGATAAAACCAGAAGAAAAGTCAGGCATTTACAAGATTAAGTGTAAAGACTGTGAAAAAATTTACATAGGGAGGACAAAAAGAAACATAGGCACTAGAAAGAAAGAACACTTCAGGCACTTAAGATACAAAAATATTGATAAATCCACAATAGCAGCTCATTTCTGGTCTGAAAATCATGAAATTGAAGATAGCACAGAATTACTAAAATACGTACAAAAACATAGTGAAATCGTCATATGGGAGAGGATATACATAGAAAAACATAAAAACCAACTATGAACTATGAAATCCCGCCAGAAGAGAATCCCACATTTAAGTTCATCACTAAATCAACAGATGGCAGCAACAACCCCAGAATTACCCACACCGCTGGATCAAGCTTCAGTCGCATAAGAGCCGTAGATGCAAACGATGATTTGCGAAACATGTCCTCAAAATAGGTACGAAAGTGAAGCAGATGTGTAAAAAATACGACTCATCTAAAATTTAATAATTTTTCGCTTCACTGTGGTGTTCCAATACAGTTAAATCTCGATATCATGTTTAGTAATTCCTTTCATGTCATGTTTAGTAATTTTCTGCACGATCCATCCTCTGGATTGGGGTTCTCATGTCTTGGGTTTTCTGCATGGTTCTTCATCTGTTTGGGGTTTCTATTGCAAGTATTGCTGGAAGATTATATATATATATATATATATATATATATATATATATATGGGGACGATCAGCCAACACTTTTCATTTAGTTCTTCAAGAAAGCCATGGAGCTTTGAATCGCTCGAATTTGGTTACTTTGACATGGCTGACCACCCATGAAGCTTAATTAATGCTAAATAGGTACTACTTTAACTATAGTAGCTACAGACATTTGCAGGAAAAAAGTAATGGAAAAATTGTTAGTCAAAGGATGGTTTGAGTCAGAGATTATCTTCTGTTGTATCCTTGGAAGATGCTGTTAAGTACAAAGTTAGGTATGCATGATTGGAGGAATTTAGTAACAGTGATGTCAAAATTAATCAGAAAAAACTATTTGTAGTCGGTTTATTGACACTTAAGTCACTTACATTTTATATTATCGAGGGACTAGTTTAGGAACCTTTGCCTCAATTTTCAACCTCTCTCAACTAGCATCTGTTGTCATCTGCTGTCCTCTCTCTGTTCATGGTTCATAGTTCCACAACCAGTGAGAGGAGAGCAGACAACAAGAGATGCTAGTTGGAGAGAGGTTGAAAATAGAGGCAAAGGCTTCCGAAACCAGTCCCTCGATAATATGAAAATATAAGTGACGAAGTGTCAATAATCCAACTACAAATAGTTTTTTCCTACAAAGTTAGGTACTTACATTTTGATTTTTTGAGGGACTAGTTTCAGGAGCTGTTGCTTCCTCTTTCAACCTCTAAGATCCAACTGTCATCTATTGTTGCTACCATTTGGTAGTGAAAATATGAACTTCTTTAAATCCTTTCATGAAAGTGTTGAAAACAGTGTTGTTGTATAAATTAAATTAATTGGGAGTCAATTAATGACACTAAACAACACTTACTTTTAAATTTTCCCGGAACTAGTTTCTGAGGCCTTCCCTCTATCTTCAGCCGGACATCGGCTGGTTCTCATTGGTGTAGCTGGCAATATTTTGTCATCGGTCTCCTCTGGTGGCGGTTCGAGGAACTTGCTGAACAAATCTTTCTGGGAGATGTCAAAATTGAATACTTTGTTCCTATTTTTTGAAATAAAGATTTGTTCCCATGTGGATAGTTCTTGTTTTCCTGTTGTATGTTTTAGTAATTTTGGTTCTGGATTTATGTTGTGGTCTTTTTCCCAAAAATGCGTGGCAACTGCTGATTTTTCTAATTGTTTGTATTTTATGTTCCTAAAGTGTTCCTTTGCTCTTGTTTCTAAATTTCTTTTGGTTTTTCCAATATATATTTGACTGTAGTCAAATGACTTAATGACTCTCCCCATCTCGAGAAACGGAAGCAAACCAGAGTAGGTCGACGAACAGTCAATGCTGTGTGGACAGCCACGACACCTGGTGAAGGCCTATGACTGACTACCAGCATGAGGGGCTGTAATCGAGTGACATCCTGCTCTTTATGCTGAGAGATGAATCTCAGCCTTATTGCATACAGATGAGCACCAAATTTGATGTACAAGAGTGCAGCCGTAATCTGATGTGATGAATAGATCATCGTCAAAGACAGCCAATTGACCCTACAAGCTACTGATACTTTACCTGTGGGAAAGAACGCCTTGTTGGAGTTAACCTTGGGGCAGAACATAGTAAATTATTATGTTAGTCGTGAAAAAAGTTGAGGAGGTGATGTAAAGTCTGAACACCCTTAGCAGCCACGACATGACGCTGAACGTCAGCAGAGGTGGGTTAGGTGACAATGCCGGCTCCTGAGTCCCCAAACATCCAATGATCTGCACCGCGACACTGATGGAAGATGTAGTGCCCACAAGAATCGAAGTGGTCAAGGAGTATGGTATTGAAGCAGCAGACGTGCATTGTCTTTTGGGGAGGAAGTACCTGTGAGGTTACTGAACGCTTCGGACACCAATTGCAATATACAATTGGGACGGAACTGGGAAAGTGCTATCCAGCAGTGAATGTGAGATCGTGAGAAGGACCCATGGGGCTAGCATCATCGTAAGACCGGGTCTTGGCTTCAAGGATTACTGAAGAGGGAGGGCAACCATCTAACTGCAGCTTAACTGGAGAATGTCCAACATCTAGTTGTATGTCACTAGTCCAACTTCACCCAAGGCTGCACCAACTTGGTGCTATACCAAATTAACACTGGACACATTCCCTTAGATGCCATTGATGTTCTTATTACCTTACAAGGAAACTATATTTATATTCACACCTGTATACTTAAGAAAACTAAATAGTATTACCCTTGCTGTGTATAAGAGCTGTGCACCAAAACTCAGCTGCAGCATGCAACTACAAAAGTAAAGCTGAAAAATGTTGCATCCAAACATTTACATGTGTTTGTTGGGCATACTTTGCCAGCTCTTGGGTTATTGGGCAGTGACTTGCTTGTTGATAAAGTAAGCAAAGCACAAGTCCGTGCTGCACCATGCAAAATGTTAATTTCATAGGTACAGTAAGCTCAGGAGGTCATTCTCTTTTTAGTTTGTTGCACATTTGAATAGTTAACCATGTCCCAGGACCATGGGGAGGAACTTTGGCAATATATGAATGACTGTACTTTTCAAAATTACATTATGGCCCTTTTGAAAAACTTCAAAAATAATATTTTTGTTAGCTATAAATATTTGAGTAGGGCATCAGATTAAGGTCTTCCATTGATGATAGTAAAACTTGTCTCAAGGTTGAATTTTTCCTGTTGTGGCTGGAGGAACCTGGAGAACTTCAATGGTCCTACTGGATGGAATATCTTGAAAGTTAATTTTATCATTGTTACTGGTTCTTGAATAAAAAAAACAGAGTACAACTGTTTTAACATGCGAATCAGTACCTCAACTCATTTTCAATATCTCTTTTAAACATGTTTAGCATTTAAGTTAATTGGTGGAAATTAACCATTTCTTCACACTAGCCGTATATAGGCTAAGGTTTTGATAGATAGAGTCAACATGAAAATTTCAATGCCATGGCCAGGATTTGAACCACAGATCTCCTGGTTTCCGTCCAGTCCCTGTAACCCATTGAGCTACTATGGCCAACTTGCCATCATGACATTAAATTCTCCAATTGACTCATATATTTTCCAGTAAACCACTAGGGGCTATATATGGCTAGTGTGAAGAAATAATTTCCATCAATTAATTTAAATAAGAAGAGTTTAATGATGAAGCCTGGATTTAAAGTACTTAGGATAGTAAGCTGCCACAAACTGTGTTTCTTGGATACGAGAGCCCCTAGTGGTTTACCGGGAAATATATATGAGTCATTTGGAGAATCTAATGTCATGACGACAAGTTGGCCATGGTAGCTCAATGGGTTAGAGTGAGTGGACAGATACCAGGAGATCTGTGGATCAAATCCTGGCCATGGCATTGAATTTTTCATGTTGACCGTATGTTTAACTACTTTAAGGCGAAAAGTTGCAGTGTAGACAGCTGGCCATCAGGGTGGACAATTTCTCCTTTACAATGCTATGTTATCACCAGAGCTAGGAAGTTCGTACCATTTGCCATTCCCTTTAAAGTTTGCAATTGACCCTCTCCCAGCATCCAAACAAGTCATAGATAATAACGCACAGCAGAGGGGCAATGATACCGGTTGCCTAGAGAACAAAAATGACTAATGATACATCAGTAAAAGCACATCTACTTGGATCATTATGTACAACATACAAAGTCTTATAGGTATAGTACATACGGGTTTGCCTCTGGCTGATTTCATTATTTAAATAGGCACATTGTGGCAACACCGAAGCAATGATAATGCGGACTGTAACATTTTCTGATCAAATGTAAAATAATATCCAAATAATACAATTAATTTCTTAAATATCTTAAGACCCTTATTAGAAACAATACCAATGCAGGAATTTTACAAAATATTGACTCATCTGCGGCCATATTATTAAAAATAAGTATATGCCTCTGAAGTCTTTCAAACGAAAAACTCATTCTGAGTCCCGTCAAACAATATTTATGATGCAAAAAAGTTTGTTCGACCTCACATGATGTCATCGGGGCACATTTGAAATATTTTATCAGTTCTGTATCAGTATCATAGCTTTTGTTGGAATCTAAAAGTGCATCTCATTTGTGGTACATTGCACTGAACCCTGCATTCTTTTCAGTTACACTTTTCATTTTCATCTTTATTTCAGGTAGAATGCTCGTGGATTTGTAAATCTGTTTTGACAGTTCTTCTACATGCCACATAGATTCAGTCAGCTCCATTCCACTGGACTAAAAAAGTGTGATAGTTGTGGGTAACTCTGAATAAGTTTGCAATCAATAATATGTTTCTACCAAACTATTCGTTTCTAGACGTTTGGCAGTTTGTATGCTAGAACTGCCAGCGGTTTCTAAATTGGCTAATTTGTCATAATGTTCGGCATAATAGATTACAGCCTCTAGCCAAGTTACCCATCTGGTGAAAACTGGCCGCGGTGGTAGCGATATGTCCGGTGCTAACTCTCTGAACTATGCAATCCTGTAAGATGCTGTCAAAAATATCTTTTTCATATGAACTACAAAGGGTCTACATCTGCATTACTACATTTGATTGATTTGGCCACTCAGTGTAAAGCATGTGCTAAACATATATGTATTTAGGATACAAGTTACAGTAATGAGTTGCATTCTATGATGAACCTTGCCCTTGCTAGTAGCACTGTGTTGTGTAGCCATGCTTGGCCACTCTTACACTGCTCAAGGAAATCAGTACGAACATCCAAGCTTTAGTTCTCACTATATCTTCCTACGCATTCTGGACTCCTTTTCAGATACTTTCATTTAAATACTGCACGCAATTTTTAGCATGTAAGTCCCACATGCAGCTGGGATACTATCATCTCCCAGGCACATACAGGTATAAGCATAGTTTCATTTTGTTCTCCAATGTGTGAAAAATGTTCCTTCCATTAACTATACTGACTTGTTATGAAAGTGATGTCTTTCTGAATTTAGTAAACACATTGCTTACAAAACTACTGCAAATAGTTTTTGTTAAAGCAAACCTGTAATTTGGTGTAATTCTCTTAATTCTCAGTACATGGAACACAAATTTATTGGGAATACAACCCTCAGGAGAGTTTACCATTATGTTTTATATTTTAAAAATGTAATGAATTTTCCCTATGATTTTGCAGATTAACAAAGTTATTTATATGTAATGAACAACAATGGCTTGACGTAAGTGTTGTAGTTATATTTGAACACATTTTATTGTGTTAATCATTGTTCACTTTGGTTTTAGTTGTTAGGTTTCTTAAGATTTATGCTTAAGAATAAAACATTCATTCACATTCCATTTACTGAGGATAACTTGTCTAAAGAAATTAGTCAACCACAAACAGGAACTTGAACCAAAACCTTAAAATGCAGATGCTTGCATGCACATCATAACCTACAAGCACTTCCCTTATCCATCATAGGCATATATACTCTTCACATTTAATTAATGATAGTAAATGTTCTACTTTTCAGATCATGCACAGAAGCATTCAATGGTGATGGTGATAGTAAATCAACACCCTCCTCTGAACACTTATCAAAAGATACAAGTTTCTGTATGGAAAAAAGTTATCACGAAAATGGACATTCCAGAAACTTAGACTGTGAAAACAGTAATGCCACAGAAATATATTCTATAGAACAAATTATTCATTCAGAACAACCTAGCAAATACATTACTGGTAAGAGTACTTATTTGAAAAAAGCGAACTCAAATCATGAAGGTAAAAACCGGCACCAGTGTGAGATTTGTGAGAAGAAATTCAGTCGATTGTCACATTTGAAATTACATAATTTAATCCATGAGGGTAAAAGACCACACAAATGTGAAATCTGTGAAAAGAAATTTACGAAGCTGTCAGATTTGAAAAGACATGCATTGATTCATGAGGGTAAAAAACCATTCAAATGTGATATTTGTGAAAAGAGGTTTACTAGGTTGTCGAATTTAAAAACCCATCATTTAATTCATGAGGATGAAAAGCCATATAAATGTGACATTTGTGAAAAAAGTTTTACCCGTTTGGCAGATTGGAAAACGCATAATTTAATTCATGAGGGTATAAAGCCTCACAAGTGTGAAATGTGTGACAAAAGATTTACTCGGCTGTCAGATTTGAGAAGTCATAATATAATTCATGAGGGAAAAAGGTTACACAAGTGTGAAGTTTGTGAGAAAAGATTTATTGCATCATGGGATTTAAAAAGGCATCAGTTAATACATGAGGCTAAAAAGCCTTTCATATGTGAAATTTGTAATAAAAGATTTACTGCATTATCAAGTTTGAGAAGACATAATATAATTCATAAGCGCAAAGAGCCATACACATGTGATATATGTGAAAATGGTTTTATTACCTTGTCAGAATTTAAAAGACATATTCTAATTCATGAGAGGAAAACTACTCAAGCGAGCAATTGAAGGGAGGTTCAGAACACTAAAAATCTACATAATTCTCGATTTTCAGACATTGCTGATTTCATCTGAATTCAATAGCATAGTTACAGCTTAACATCTAGCATAAATTGGATGAAATCATCACGTTTTCAGTTCACAAAGGTGACTCTTGCTATTCGTCTTAAGATTTCCATATCAGTGGCAAAGAGCTGTTTACAATCAGTACAAATGAAGCTACATATTCAGCCATATATATAAATAGTTTACTAAACACAAGAAATTTTTAGAATCTTGCTGAAAAATTCAGTGCCATAGATTTTCCGGCACAATCCAATTGATCAATATGCTACTGTAACGTTGAATTCCTCAACTGATGCACTTTCTCCAATTCAAATTCTGGCTATGACATTGAATATTTCAGTTTGAAACTGCTTTTCCAGCCTTGTCATACACAAGGCTTGTGTGAAAGAAGAACTTAACAATACCAGAATGGAGATGCTACTGTCAATTTAATGCTAACTTACAAATAATGCTATATATTACACAAATAGGTAAAAGTGCAGAATGAGTGCGAAGGATATCGTGGCTCTGACGTCATAGCTTGGGCATTGCCAACTTCCAGAGCATGCTACCATGGAAAATACCAACATTATGCAAGAAAACCAGCGATACTGTAATACCTGACGTAAGGATCAGTAGAACATTGTCAGAATTATTTTTATCATTATTACATATTATCATATTTTTACTATTATTATTATTAGTTAGAAACTTAAATGAATCTAGCACAAAGTTTTGGAATAGTCAACATTACGTAAGTAAACCAGCGATACTGTAATACCCAAATAAACTGATGTAAAGATCAGTGAATCATTGCCAGAGTTTTTTATTACTTATTATATTTATATAATTATATAATATAATTGTAATAATAAACAAAGCTTAGTACTCACTATTCCCATTACTATTGCTAGTTTATAAAAAGAAAAAGAAAATGTGTTGGCAATGCTCCGCTGTTTTCGCATATTTTGGAGCGCCGCATTTGGCAACAAGTTGTTTTCGTGACATCATTCTGTACCAACATAACTGTGCACACTCATTCTGCATTTTTACCCACAAATAAAAAATATTTGCCACTAAGGCTTCACTTATCTTAAGAAATTTGTCTTGATACTTCTTTTGAAATGGAAATCGATTTCGCAAATTAATCGCTTGCATCCTCAGTCCACAGATAAACTCCGTTGTCTAGGATAAATGAACATTGCGTAATGAATGTTGAAATACCAGCAGTTGATTCTATTTTTAGGTTTGTTTCATTTTCAAATGTTGGTAATACTAAAAAACATAGGAAAGGCATGGTAACTGGTATCCTTGAAAACAGAGTTTATCTGTGGACTGAGGACGCAAGCGATTTGTTTGTGGAATCAATTTCCATTTGAAAAGAAGTATCAACACCAAATTTAGTGGCAAATATTTTTATTTGTGTAATATTTATTGCTTCACTGTAGCTAGCTTCATTTTCTGCGTAATGTTATATCCTTTTAGCTCGCACACGCAAATGTCACATAAGCTTATAATGATGTCAGATTTATTTTTAAGGACATTCCATTGCAAGGTCATCAGCACTGTAAGCTTATAAAGTTTCTTAAGAAAATGGTTAACATTTCAAAAGTTCTGTATTGTATTTCTTGCAATGTTTGCTGGTATGTATTACGTTAATTGATATGAATGTGTAATGAAAACTGTTAACCTTTGTGGTAATCAGTGAACATGTATGTAGCCAGTTATTAAAAAACTTGCAAAAGCATGAAAAAAAATTTCTTCAGCTTTAGTACACATATAGAAGTAAGAAACTCTACTATCGATCACTTGAATTGTATAATGTTCTTGAGGTTTATGATCTTGAATTAAGAAAATTCTGTTTTGTATCAACCCATTACTCAGTAATGCTTTCTTTTCTAATATCTTTATGTATTCTATATAAGGAACACCCCTTTAAATGTATATTTCTGTTTTTAATGTTTGTCTCTGCAGCAAGAATTTTATATGGGATGCAATTGTGATGATCTCGTAGATTATCTCAAAGTTGGATTCTGGAACTTACCTCAGCTGCTATTGTTTTAACATGAGATCCAGTTTCAGGGTGCAGTGACAGATGAAGAGTGATGGTGTAAGAAAGCTTACTTCAGGCAATCTCAGTTTACTGCTCCTGCCATTGCTATTGCAAGTCAACATTTTACTATTGGCCCACTTCACAACCAACTGTAATTATGGTCATAATATTTAATAATATTTTATAACTTTTCTTTTAAATCACTTTTCTGCACTACTCAACACTCAATATTTTTTCTAAATTTAAATTAATTTTGTTATCAAAATCTTTTTGTTTTGTTTTGTAATTCTACATCCTCCAATGTTAAGTCATATCGGACAGTTATCAAAATCTTGATTAACATTCATTGTTTTGTCTTCTAAATTTCAATTTACTGACACACTTTCACTTGTTATCTTAAACTTCGTCTTCTGTCCAATACAATCATAAATTAACTTTAAATCAAATGGAACGTAAAATAACTTTCATCTCTTACATATGAAATGGGTGGGCCATCCAAAAGATGCAAGGAAGACACTGGGCACAAGCATTGTAGAGAATAATAATTGGGAACTATGCTTCTATATGGACTGTTGAAAGTTAGATGCAGTCACTAGAAAGCACTTATATCCCTTACTCGGAATTAGCTACACCCTAGATATCATGCTGGTGCCTAAGAGTTCTTCACCTTAAAATCTGGTTACTGACAAGTGGCTGCCAGAGACAAGAAGAATATCGTGTTTTTGGCTGGCCAAGGATTTTGGCAGTTCACAATAATTATCGTTTCACCTCTGCAACACTAAATACTTACCAGCGCCTGGTGAGCTCGGTATTGATGGGCTGAGTTAGGCCGATTGTCCGGTATACCTGAACATCACCATGGTTGGCAGCATGTTCGAGTATCTGAAGAACCTGAGCAAGGTACTAGAAACTCTAGGCAGCCAACCGGAAGTAAACTTCGACAAGCAAGTTCACTACTTGATCTACTTAGTCGTACTATCTAGGACAGCCACTCATATGAACAAAGTTCAGGCTATATGACGTCCCCAACCAAGGTAGTTGCACAGTTTTCTGAGTCTGTGTAGCTATTACCGTCGGTTCTTCAGGGGCTTCTCAAACATTGCACAGCCTCTCACTTGCCAGTCGAGAAAATACCGACCTTACATGTATATGGAAGAGGCCGAGAACGCATTCCAGGGTTTAACTCTGCACTCTGCAGTGCGCCAGTCCTAGGTTTCCCACAACTGGGCTATGATTTCTTCATGAAACTTGACATCAGTGACAGCAGTATGGGCGACGCACTATCCCAGGTAGTACGAACGCGAACCAGTAATAGTTACTGATGTAAGATTCTCCAAGGTCGAAAAAACTAGTGTTATGTGGCATGAGATCCTAGCATTAGTGAAGGTAGTGGAACCTTTCCATAAATATCTGTACAGTAAGTCGTTCCACCTGAGCACTGCACTCATTTGGCTGTTGAGTTCCTAGAAAGTCATTGTCTTATGTGAACTTACTTTATAAGTTATTTTTTGACTAAGGGCTGTAAGCTAATATGAATAAAGAACGTTGTCACAGAATTTCGTGTCTCTTGATGTAGTATAACATGTAGAATACCCAAAAGTAAAAATGGGATCCGAAATATGACGCCTTTACCCTATATGGTCCTGACTTTTATTTTATCAATCTCTTCATTATTCAAATTGTTTTGTTTACTGTATAATCACTAATATGTCTGTTATTTCCTTAATACATTATCTCTGTTGCATCTCATTAATAACATTGCAATGGCTAATATATTGATTGTATATTTTGGGTGATTTGACGATTCTCATTAGATTTTTGTTCACTATTTTACTCTGTAAATTATGGTCTTAAGAAAAATTATTATGAAAAGCTATTCAGAATTACTGTTATTTTCAACATTTTGATCTTCATGACTATAGGTAAGACATTCAGGTATCTAGCTGATTAAAAAGATGTGAGCAAAGAATGATTTTTCTGTAGTATTTGATGCCATATATTAACATTGTATGAAGATCGCATTTACAAGAAGATAGCATTGGAATGGTGCTGATTGAACACAAATAATCTAAGAAATGCAGACAATTACAAAAGCTAAACGACTAGTGAAAAATCTGTTTACTAGGAAAGTTAAGAAAATAAATGACATGCTCGCGAGAGAGGTTATGTTGTCTGGCGATTACGATTGTATGAAGGTTATCTTTCGGGACCTGAACAATTGAAAGAAAGGATGGGATGGGATAAAAGATTATGGACATATTAGAGAATGATGGGAGTAAAGAAAATATTTTAGATTAACTTTGAGAAGTTTGAAAAATATTCTACAGTATTTGAGATTATCAGACTTCACTTTCTTTAAAAATCTCAACAAGTTGTGATTTTGCATCTGAATACTTATTTATTTCAATACTGGTAGTAATGTTCCAGATATTCTCCACATACTTCGCTTCCAGTTTTTGTATTTGTTGAATTTTGTATCTTCCTTAAATAATTTATTTATGGCAAACTGCACCACCACCTAGTAGAACCATATATCACCATATATAAGACCACCACAAAAGCTAAGCTGCGACGTTTTATAGATTAGATTATATTGATTTGCGTTCAGTAGGTTCACTTGTAGACAGAAAAGGCTGTGAACATTGAACATGTCCAGAGGTATAAAGTTTAATAGCATATATATGTACAAAAGTTAACATAAGACACATATTATAGTATACAGGCAATATGAACAGCAATATGCAAAACAAAGCAGGGATAATTATATATGATACAAAATCAAACATTTTTAAATCAGCTTTCACTTGGCTTATGCCAGTACGTCTCAACCTTTTTGCAATGGATACCATTCATAATTATTTCTTAAATACATATACATTAAAAATAAACTTTCAACATGCATCAAAGATTTATTGGTAATGATTTGTCATTGGAACAGTTAGATACTACGTAGAGAACTACAGAAGCATTATCAGGATAATTTGTCATTCAGATAATCTTGTAAATCTTGTACAGAATAAAAGGATTTTGAGCAAAGGTACTCTCTAACAGCTTTTTTAAAAGCACCGAAATTATCAATTTTTTCTTTAAGAACATTAGGAAGTGTGCCAGATATTTTGATAGTTTCCTAATACACACCTTTCTGGAAGCAAGAAAGTTTAGCACTGGGATAATGGATATTATACTTTTGTCTAGTGTTTATTCTGTGAATTACATTATTTGTTGCAAATAAGGCACGATTGCATACAAAGAATTTTAGGATCGAGAATATATACATGCAAGGAAGCGTTAATATCTTCAATCTTCTAAAAAGTCTTTACAGGAGCATCTGCTGTGGGTGTTAGTAACGAGTCTTATAACCTTCTTTTGCATAAGAAATATTTTTTTACCATCTACTGAGTTACCCCAAAATAATATTCCATAATAGAGTTAAAGTATGCATCATATACTAATTTAACTGTGTCAATAGAACTCACATTAACCAGCTCTCGGATAGCATAATAGGCAGAGCTGAGTTTAGGTAAGATATAATTTATGTGAGCTTTCCAATCTAAACATCTGTCCACTTGAAGGCCCAGAAATTTCTTCTAATAACATATCATTAATCCCGATTTCTATTTGAGTATGTGACGTACGACAGTTTATAAATTTGACCACTTTTGTTTTGTCTAGATTCACAGATAATTTGTTTGCTTTAAACCAGCATGACATACAGTTCAAAACGCAATTCATTTTAATTATACACTCGTTTAAATTTCTACTGGTCACCAGGACACTAGTGTAATCGGCAAAAAGAACTGTAGTTGCAATGTTCTTTATATAAAGCGAGAGGTCATTTATATAAGTCAGAAATAATAAAGGCCCTAACACAGAACCACATAGATTAACACTATTTGAAAAAAGTCCACTGTATGCAGGAACAAAAATGTATAATAAAGTACCCACTAAAATAAGGCAGACAAAAGATATAAAAACATTTAATAAAGCTGTCAGAGACATGCTGATAAAAAGGGCATATTACTTAGTAAGGGAATATCTAAAGGATAGTTTATAAACATTAATTGTACTCTCTCCACTTTGTAAAGGCATTTTGCCTAAATATTGTACATTATTAGTTGTAAACACCGCTATATATGTCAATAATATTTGTTCTTTCATTGACGTGTCACCTGTTTACGGAGCTAATGCTCACTTTGTAAATGTTTGTGATTAATAAAGTTATTATTATTATTATTATTATTATTATTATTATTATTATTATTATTATTATTATTATTATTATTATTATTTATTATTGTTATTGTTGTTATTATTATTAATATTATTATTTATATTATTTTTTCTTCTGATCTCCACATGCTCCACTACTTAAGTAGTACTTCATGCTTTTCACTCTTTTTGTGATTTTTGTATACATTGGTTGTGTAGTCTTCTTTGTTACATTCTCAAAACTCTTATTTTGCTTCTTTTTTCGTTTTGATTTGAACCTGTTAGTATTTTGCTTGTATTACACATTAGTTCCTTTTAGTACTTGAAAGTCTATAGAGTTTACAAATTTTGTAAATAATTTTAGATGTCTTTTAATCAGTATTGACTTGTGTATTGGCCAGTTATCAGTTCTAAGAACACTATGTTTTAGAGTTTCTCTTGCACTATTCACCACACTGCACTCGAATATTAGGTGATCCACCGTTTGCGGTCTTCTCCTGCATGAACACTCAGGGCTGCTAATGACCTTGAGTCTGTGGAGATGTGTGTTGATATTTCCGTGTCCTGTAAGTATTTTTGTCATGTTTGGTGTTAGGTAGAACTTGTATGTGAGTCTGCTTTCCACTGTTGGGAAGAATTCCTTTGTGGTTGTGCCTTTTGTACTCTGTTCCCATTTCTGCTGCCATTTGTTTTTGGTCGATTTCCAAAGGATTTGTTTTGTTGCTGTGAGCGGTAATTTGTTGTAGTATATTTCATTAGTTTTTGCTGCATTCTTTGCCAGTTTGTCAGCCAGCTCATTGCCCTCTATTCCAATGTGAGCCTTTACCCATTTGAATTGTATTTTCAAATCTTTTGCTCTGAGTATTGCTGTAGTTTTTCGTATTTTCTCTGTTAGGTGATTGCGATTATTGCAATCGTCTATGGAGTCAATTGTTATTCTTCTGTCTGAGTGTATGGTTACTATTTTGTTATCTGTGTCTTCAGTCTCCGTCGTTTCTAATAATCCCAGTGCTTTTACAATTGCCACTTGCTCTTCCTGATTATTTGAGCATCTTTCATTGATTATATGTGTTTCGAGGAAAGATAAGTCAGCAGTAGCATTTCACTTTTGGAATGAAAACCATGACATTGATCCAAATCCAAAATTATTAAAAGGAGTGATAAACCAAAATAAATTGACAACATGGGAGAACATATTCATATGGAAAAATAAGGATCGCGTAATGAACTTTGAAATCCCACCAGTAGATAATTTGACAAAGAAGTTCATAGTTCCACCACCAGAGAGAGAGCAGACAACAGATGCCAGTTGGAAATAGATTGAAAATGGAGGCGAATGCCTTTGAAACTAGTCTCTCATAAATATAAACAAGTAAGTGACGAGTGTTATTAAACCAACTACAAATAGTTTCTGAGATCTTTCATTGAGTTTGTATTTTTGTTGGTTTATCAGCTGGTTTTGTCTGTATATGGCTACTCCTGCTCCCACTCCTACGTCGCTTTTGCTTCCATCTGTATATATGTGCCACACTGTATTTTCATTGTTTCCTATTTTTGGATCTCTTGTGCCTTGGAAGTCAGCTGGGTGGAGCCAATTCTTTGGGTTTTCCGGGCGGTCTATTTGGTATTCAGTGATGGTTTTTCCTGTTTTTATGTTATATACTTCAGCCACCTCTCTTGCCTTTAAGTCTATGGATATTGTTCCCGTGATTATGCAGAATGCTTCATGGGAAATTGTCCGATATGCTTTTGCCATCCTTGTGAGCATTAGTCTTTGAACTCTAACATATTTCATTTGGTTGTGTTTCTTTTCTAATGATTCTATCCAGACTGGTGCAGCGTATAGTAGAATTGGCAGAATTGCTCCTTTATATATTATTTGTAGAGCCTGGTGTTTTAAGCCCCAAACTATCCTTGCTGATTTAGAAAGCGCATTGATTAATTTGATGCGTTTTTCACTGACTTTGTTTATGTGGTTGTTGAAAGTGAATCGGCTGTCTATGGTTATGCATAAGTAATCCATGTTTTCTACTTGCTCCAGTTGTTTCCCATTCATGTAGATATCTATTGCCTTTCTCTTTTTCCATCTTCTTGATATTAATATTACTTTTGACTTGCCTTCATTAAAGTGAGTTTTGTTTTCAATCGACCACTGTGTGACTTTTCTAATATTAATGTTCATGAAGTTCTCTGCTTCTGCTTCTGTTTCTGCTCTGACTGCAATTAATAGGTCGTCTGCAAATGCTATGGCTTTTGTATTCTTTTCATACTCCAGGTTTAGTAAACTGTTGTACTGTATGTTCCAGTACCCCGGTCCACTGCATGACCCTTGGGAGCAGCCTTTGTTGACTGCTGTGTCGACTTGCATGTTGTTAGAATTGATGAAGGCCACTCTGTCTTTAAAATAGCTCTTGGAGAGGTTGTAAAGGTTTCTAGGGCACTTGAAATCTTTTAGGACCTTTATGATGCTTGGCCACCATGCTGAATCGAAGGCTCCTATTATGTCCAGGCTAACAATCGCTGTAATTTTTCCATTGCTAAACGCTTTATTTATAAGTTCTTTAACTCCTATTCCGGCAACAGTGGTGAGTGGTGCTTTTTTGGGGCCTGAAGCCATATTGATTTTCACTTAGTAGTTTGTTCTTATAGAGGTGGTGGTTAATTCTACTTATAAGTAGCTTCTCTAGGACTTTCCCTCCTACGTTTAATAGGCTTATAGGTCTGAACTTGGATGGATCTATGAGCTTCTCTTTTCCTGGTTTGATGATTGGTATTATTCTGGCCTTTTTCCATTTCTTTGGGAAATATCCATTTTCCAAACATCCATTGTATATAGATGTTACTGTTTGAGGGAGGAAGTCGATTGTTCACATCAATATTTTGCTGGTTATATTATCATTATTGTTATTATTATTATTATTATTATTATTATTATTATTATTATTATTATTATTATTATTATTATTATTATTATTATTATTATTATTATTATTATTATTATTATTATTATTATTATTATTATTATTATTATTATTATTATTATTATTATTATTATTATTATGGTGGTGGTGGTGGCGGCGGTGGTGGCGGTGGCGGTGGCGGCGGCGGCGGTGGCGGTGGTGGTGGTGGTGGTATCATTATTGTTAATAATTATAATAATAAACAAAGCGTACTATGCACTATTTGCATTACTATCGCTAGTTTATAATAAGAAAAAGAATGTGTTGGCAATGCTACTCTGTATTCAGGTATATCGGTGTGCCGCAGTTGGCAACAACTTGTTTTCCTGCCGTCATTTTGTACCAACATAACTGCGCACCTATTCTGCACTTTTACCCATTCATGATCCTATATGTTGTTACATTGCAGGATGTAAGTTAAAAAAATAATAATTACATTAGCACCAAGTAATAATTTGCTACTAGCTAAGGCTTACATACTGACTCCGAGAAGAGAAAATGGAAGGAAGATGATTTAAAGAGCAAATATACTTGTATTACATACTATACAAGTAGATGAGATCAGTGAGACAGTCTATAGCACACCTGCGCTTCACTTTTTGAGTCACCATCTTATGTAGAAATTAAATTCTCATTGTCAACTAAATAATTCATTTTGATACAACTGTATATGCATGTCAGAATAGTGCCAACCCTTGAGTAGTAGGAAATACATGAAAAGTAAGTTTTTGTCTTTCTTGCAAGCATACTAGTTATCAAAAGTATTGCCCAAGCTTTATATTCTTGGAGTAGAGATAATTTGCAACACATTCTACGGTTAAGCCTTGTTTTGCTTCACGCCTTTTCTTATAAAATGCATCCCGATGCTACGCTTTGAGCTTCCAACACAGGCTAAGCTTCTCAATGTATATGAGTGTTGTTTTATTCTGTCAAAGACTATAGATTTCTTCATCAATACCTATAGAAGGAACATTGAACATAGTTCATGGATTTCGATTGCTTGTTTTACTCACTCTCTCACTCTTGTTTTCTGTTCAACTGTTGTCAACTTGAATATCAACAACAGTCAGAAAGTGAAGAGAGTGACTGCTACTTGACCAAAGCACTTGGTAACTGCTTTGAAATAATATCACAAACCTCATTTAATATGTGCTGAATGGTGCTTTAATGTATCTCTTTGGAGGAAAATTTTAGTTACCTCAATAAATGTTTAAGTTCATTTCACTGTCACTTTGATTAAATTGACTTCACTAACTTAGGATGTTTGTGGGCTGTCGCTGTCTTCAATTTGTAGTCGTCTTTGAATTGTTCTCCATGTTCTGCTTCTTGCTTGTACCATGTGTTTGGAGTATTTTCTTATTATGAACCCTATGCCTTTTTTGTCCTGGAGTCATTTCCTTGTAATGGAAGAGGTCTTCATTTTCCTTTTCTATGATGCCTTTACCTAATTTCTTTTTTCACTTAATCCTAGTATGTCATATTCTATTTGTTCTAGGATAGTGTCTAGTTCTTCCCTCTCGTCTGTCCTCAGTGTCCTCACATTAAATTTTTGTCCCCGGTTGTCATTGTGTTTTTAGTTTTTTTTACGTGATTTGCTGTTTACCCATTTGTCATTTATTAGTAGCTTTTGGTAACCCACTTTTACAGTGTTGCCCCTTTCTCGCTCTCGCTCTGATTTTTTGCTGTATTTCTCTTTCTTGTCTTGTGAGTTTTGAATCAACATAGCAGTCATCCCCTTTTAGATTCATTTTGTTTTTCAGGGTGTTAATTTTGTGTTCAATTTTTCTAAACTCTACCCTCACTAGTCCATTGTTCAAGGGGTCTTTGCCTATGAATGACACTTTCTTGTATTAGCCTATGTAGCCCACTTTTTGTAGGGTGTTCTTTATTTTACTGTTGATTTCTCTGGGTGGGTCTCCAATGAGGTCCTTGCTCTTTATGATTATATTGTTTCTTTAATGCCGACATTGTCTGCATTCTTCTGCTTCTTTTAGTGACTTTATTTGATTCTCTAGCCGTTTAACTGATGCTTTCATGGCATTATCATTGTTGGTTGTTCTATCTCCCTATACATTTTATCTATTTTCTACTTTTTTGTCCATGTTGTGTATTTCATTACATAGGTCTGATATGTTTTGTTTAGTTTCCTCTGTAAAATTGTCGTTCTGTTCCTTGAGCTCTTTAATTTCTTTTAAAATGTCAGAGAACATTGCTTTGATGTCTGTAGTATGTCTGTCTTCATCGCTTGTGCTTGCACTCCTTACCCTCTTGTTTCTGCCATTTGCCTTCCTGCCCTGGAGCAAGTGAGAGAAGAGGTAGAGAGAAACAATCACAGGCTTAATACATGAGAAAATATAACTCTTATACTGTAATGGTGTCTTTTGTAAATTTTATGTTCTTTAATGCTCATTTTGATATTTGACATAACGTCTTTTGTTGTTTATACTGCTGTTGATAATTTCACTGGCTGCGATATTATTATGTGTTTCAAATGGGAAGGTGTCTGTCCTTGAGTGCTACTCGGTGAGCAACTAATCAGAGTCCTGTGGTGTTGTCTTATTGCATTCCACCTATGTGGTGTGTGAGGAGCGCCAACCTAATCAGTCTTTATTAAATACTATTCGCACTAACACAAAAATTGAGATTTTGCAAAAAACTGATCCAAGAGCAAGGAAAGAGTAATGTAGTTAACCGTAAAAACCCCACTGTTTAGTATGTTTAGCTCAAATAGAGTTCCTAATACAAATAAAGTAGATGCCATTATATTATAACAATGCATTGTGACGTAAGCACTGTAATGAATATCATTATTGGTTGGCATATATTTGTGAACGTATATTTGAAATTACTCAGAACTGAAACGTAAAAATTTGACATGACGTGATAAAAGAAATATGTACTTTGAATAAGCCAAGGTGTTTGTTAAATTCGATGAGAGGAAACGAAACACTTCTTGCTAGTCTGGCAGAACATGTTTGGTCACATTGTAACTTTGTTCATGAATGGTTCGTAATCTCTATTTACTCTAGAGAGTTCAAAGCAGTATTATTCAGTTACTCTTCCATGAAAAAGTGTATCAGCTAGATCAATGAGACGTCATCCACCTTTCCCCTTACTACTGCCAGAACAATCCCATTGAGTTAATGTGGGCTAAAATTATGTAGCAAACAGAAATAATATTTTAGTTAATTGATGTAAATTAATCATATCTTCACACTCGCCGCATATAGGCTAAGATTTTTTATAGATAGAGTCAACATGAAAAATTCAATGCCATGGCCGGGATTTGAACCACGGAACTCCTCTTGAGTCTATTGATGTAGTATAACATGTAGAATACCCAAAAATAAAAATGGTATCTGAAATATGGCGCCCTTACCCTATATGATCCTGACTTTTATTTTATCAATCTCTTCATTATACAAATTGTTTTGTTTACTGTATAATCACTGACATGTCTGTTATTTCCTTAATACATTATCTCTGTTGCATTTCATTAATAACATTGCAATGGCTAATATATTGATTGTTATATTTTGGGTGATTTGAAAATTCTCATTAGATTTTTGTTCACTATTTTACTCTGTAAATAATTATGGTCGTAAGAAAAATCATTATGAAGAGCTATTTAAAATTACTGTTATTTTCAACAGTTTGATATTCATGACTATAGGTAAGACATTCAGGTATCTAGTTGATTAAAAAGATGTGAGTAAAGAATGATTTTTCTGTAGTATTTCTTGCCGTATATTAGCATTGTATGAAGATCACATTTAAAAGAAGATAGCATTGGAATTGGTGCTGATTGAACACAAATAACCTAAGAAATGCAGACAATCACAAAAGCTAAACAACTAGTGAAAAATCTGTTTAGTAGGAAAGTTAAGAAAATAAATGATATGCTCGCGAGAGAGGTTATGATGTCTGGCGATTACGATCGTATGAAGGTTATCTTTCGGGACCTGAACAATTGATGAAAGAAATGAAGGGATGTGATAAAAAACTATGAACCTGTTATTAGAGAATGCTGGGAGTAAAGAAAATGTTTTATGAAGAACTTTGAGAAGTATGAAAACTATTCTACAGAATTAGAGATTATTAGACTTTACTTTCTTCAAAAATCTCAAGAAGTTGTGATTTTGCAGCTGAATACTGTAACGGGACCGCTGGAACACACTGTGACCACCTGGGAACGGAAGGCAGGGGGAGGACCGCGTTAGCCACACCTTCCCCTCGTTTGTCTTGTAGTGGTGACAGGCAGTGGTTGGGAGGAAAAACATCAGTGGGCCGTCTGTTTCTGCCCACCTGGTTCCAGAAATTACGGAGTCTGGAACATTCTCCTGGTCACTAGAAACCGGCGATATTCCTATAAAGAGGGTTCCAGACAGACAGAGTCTAGTTGGTCAATCAGTTGGTTAGTGAGTGTGAGCGAGAAGACAGTCGCAGTTCTTGGTGTAAGAGTTAGTCAGTGACGTGTTAATGAACGAAAGGATTGTGCAACGGAAGACTGTACGAACTGTGTATGAGTATCGGAGTTTATGTAATCGCGAGTACAAGTGAAGTTGTAACGGACGAACGGGTAAATTGTAATTGTGTGCAGCAAATAATTCTGTGTAATTGGCAAGTGTTAAACTGTAAGTCGGTGGAAATAAAGAACATTATTGAGTGGTGTAATTGGACTTTTTATTCCACGAACCCACAAAGTCACACTGGTGTCAGGAAGCGGGAAGATAACATCACCGAACATTACAACCATGGACGCGGCATTGGAGAAAATTTTAGAGATGATGATGGAAATGACGGCGGAACTGAGAGAAATGAGGACGGCAACTGAAAACCTCGCTGCAAAAACAGAAGCGGCAAAGAACAGCCTAACAGAGAAGCTGAAGACTAGAAATAACCTGGCCGCGGAACTGAAACTAATCAGGACGGCTAAGGACAACATCACCGGGAAGATGGAAGAAATGAAGGCCGAATTAACAGCGAAGACGGAAACGGCTAACAACAACTTGGCCACGACAATGACCTCAAAGATGGCCGAACTGACCACGGAAATGAAGGTGGCGAACGAGGCTCTCGCCGCAAAATTTGAGGGACGGTTGGCCGGCGTGAGGGATGACGTCGCGAACCTGGGCAAGCGGAAGGGTCAAGTATACGACCGCCTTAATCATTTAGAGGAAAAGGCCGACAACATCGCAAAACCCCTCACCCGCCTGACGGAGGAAAACCGGCCTTATGTGTGGACGGAGGACGCCGAAGACGCTTTCCAGCACCCGAAGGGGACCCTGTGCAGTGCTCCAATTTTGGGTTTCCCACAACCGGGTGGCGCCTTCATTGTGGACACCGACGCTAGCGACCATTACATTGGAGGTGTCCTACCGCAGATCCAGGACGGCCATGAGCGCACAAGAGTGGAAGAGAAGGAGCGTGCCGCAGCAGTCCGAGTAGTTGTGGCAGTGCCTGCTGAAGGCTGGGATAGCGCAGGCCTGAGGAGGGAGCAGCTGGCGGACGCAGACTTGGGGCCACTCTTGAGGGAAGTGGAGGCAGGGACGAGACCAACCTGGGAGGACATCGCACCGAGGAGCGCCACCTACAAGTCGTACCGGGCCCAATGGGACTCGTTGAAGACCAGAGAGGGCGTGCTGTTCCGGGTATGGGAGTCACCCGATGGGAAGGCGCAGAGAGGACAGTTGGTACTTCCCCGGAGTAAGGTCCCGGATGTCTTGGAGGAAGTGCACGCTGGTACTTCAGGAGGACACCTGGGAGCGAACCGAATGATTCACAAACTACGGCAGCGCTACTTCTGGCTCAGACTCCGGGCAGATGCTGGTGGTACACCTGGACCGCCTCGCACGCTACGTTGGGGCTGTTCGGGGGCGAACAGCTTTGAGGAGGGAGCAGTGTAACGGGACCGCTGGAACACCCTGTGACCACCTGGGAACGGAAGGCAGGGGGAGGACCGCGTTAGCCACACCTTCCCCTCGTTTGTCTGGTAGTGGTGACAGGCAGTGGTTGGGAGGAAAAACATCAGTGGGCCGTCTGTTTCTGCCCACCTGGTTCCAGAAATTACGGAGTCTGGAACATTCTCCTGGTCACTAGAAACCGGCGATATTCCTATAAAGAGGGTTCCAGACAGACAGAGTCTAGTTGGTCAATCAGTTGGTTAGTGAGTGTGAGCGAGAAGACAGTCGCAGTTCTTGGTGTAAGAGTTAGTAAGTGACGTGTTAATGAACGAAAGGATTGTGCAACGGAAGACTGTACGAACTGTGTATGAGTATCGGAGTTTATGTAATCGCGAGTACAAGTGAAGTTGTAACGGACGAACGGGTAAATTGTAATTGTGTGCAGCAAATAATTCTGTGTAATTGGCAAGTGCTAAACTGTAAGTCGGTGGAAATAAAGAACATTGTTGAGTGGTGTAATTGGACTTTTTATTCCACGAACCCACAAAGTCACAATACTTTATTTCATAACCGGTAATAATGTTCCACATATCCGCCATATACTTCAGTTCCAGTTTGGCTATTTGGTAGTTGCATTTTGTGTCTTCCTTAGACAATTTATTTATGGCAAACTGCACCACAACCTGGTAGAACCATATATCACCATATATAAGACCACCACAAAAGCTAAGCTCCGACGTTTTATAGATAACCCCTCTCATACTGTAAGAGTTGTTAACTGTTTTAGCAACAAGGTAAATGCTGTTGAGATCTCTTGTATTACAGCCAGCCTTCCCCCAATATCATTATTACACTTAAATATTCAATGTATAAGAAATACAATTCCTGAATTTGAAATCGAAAAGGCTGAAAAATAAAACATATTATGGAGTGGACTGTATCCAGATCTTTTTGTGTTCCGATTTGGTTATTCATCCCTTAGTAGATATATATAATTCTTCTCTAATATCAGGAGTATTCCCTGTCATTTAAGAGGAGTAGCATTCAGAACTACAGAGCAATATCCCTGCTGTTTTCTCAAAAGTTCTTGAAAAGGTTATGTTAAATATAAGGTGCAAACAGAAAGAAATGAGCCGGAGACATAATTACAGAAACCAGTACCTTTATGTGTGTTTGGAGGAATTTAGTAACAGTGACGTCAAAATTAATATAAAAATTATTTGTGGTTGGTTTATTGACACTCGTTACTTACTTTTTCATATATTTATGAGAGACTAGTTTCAAAGGCCCTGGCCTCCATTTTCAATCTCTTCCCAACTGGCATTTGTTGTTATCTGCTCTCTCTGGTGGTGGAACTATGAACTTTTTTGTCAAATTATCTGCTGGCGGGATTTCAAAGTTCATTACGCGATCCTTATTTTTCCATGGAAAAATAAGGATCGCGTAATGAACTTTGAAATCCCGCCAGCAGATAATTTGACAAAAAAGTTCATAGTTCCACCACCAGAGAGAGCAGATAACAACAAATGCCAGTTGGGAAGAGATTGAAAATGGAGGCCAGGGCCTTTGAAACTAGTCTCTCATAAATATATGAAAAAGTAAGTAACGAGTGTCAATAAACCAACCACAAATAATTTTTATACAGTACCTTTATGTTAGAAGTATTGGCTCTGGCTGTTGAGACAGTTGTCCCACTGTGACGCAGTGAATTGCTGTCTAATAGGAGTCCCACGGCTGCGATGTGAGTCAGCTCCGCATGTACAGTTGGACGTCGTCGTCCGCAGTGAATTATTTGCCCTTCAAAGCCTTTCTTAAGGGACCAAAAATGGTGTAATCACATGTCATCAATTGGTTTTATATTAATTATAGTTGCAAGAAAATTAATTGCTCCTATAATTCTAGATATACCTGCTAGCTGAAGGGAAAAAGTTGTTAAATCTACAGCAGGTCCTGCGAATTTAAAAGATTTAATTGGAAATGTTAGTTTTTGTGTCATAAAAATTAATAATTTTTAATTGGTAATGAGACATTCGTTTTTAAGAATATCTAGTTTTTTAATAAAAGAATTTAATTTGGGGTATAAGAGGTCTGGATTGTATAGAGGTTGGCCGAGAACCCCTCATTTGCATTTGTGCAGGACTGCCGCGACTGTGTTGACTATCGGGCTTTGCATTGTCATGGAGCAGATTGATCCCATGGGTGAGACTCTCTGGCCATTTTGATTTGATCGCTTGGCAAAGGTTCAAAGATTCCGAGTAACTCTGGGCATTTACTGTTGTCCCGTGCTGCAAGAAGTTTAACAGAAAGGGGCCATGTTGTTCAAAGAAGAACTTCAGCATAACCCCTCTGCACTTGTGTGGATGGCCTTGAACTTTTTGTGGTGGTGACCTTGGATGCCTCCACTGGAGACTTTGCTGTTTTGATTCTGGTGCAAAGTGATGACACCATGCCACCACTCATACCAGGAACTCACTCCCTTTCCTAGCATAGCACTACAAATGACCAACCAGTGGGCCATTTGACATGCTTCCTAGTGTGGCTGAAGGCTGAAGCACCCATTGAGCACACACTTTCTATAAGTTCCTTCATGATGGTGTATATATAATGCGAGGGTACTTATCAGGACAGTCCACACAAAGTGAAGACCGACAAGGCACCCGGCGCCTCAGTGTGGCTTTCCATAGGGCAAAACCTAAAGACTAACGAGCCCCCCATCTGGTCCGAAAACACAAGACGGGATGGAAGTGGATACGTCACTTACGCGCGCCAACCTCAAAGAGGAAGGTTATCGATCAACCTCGGTAGAGCCACCTGGTGATATAGCACACCTTCTATTAGCTATGAGGGCTAGTACGCGGGAATATATGACTTCCCTCAACCCCGTCCGGAGACGTACCCGATCTCACACAGGTATCGGGAACCACTGTCCCGTCGAGTCCAACCCAATCCGAACAACTCCCATTCAGGGAGGGACTCGAATGTTTGGCCCGAGGTTCCTCTTGTAACGTCAGAGGTACCACGAGTGCTAGGGGTCCGTAGCGCTTGCACCGCCACAGCTGAAGTGGACGTATCACCTACCCTACGGGATTCATGATGTTCTGAATATATCCGACGCTCGATCCGACCTCGGCGGCCATGGCTTTCACTGTCACTCTTTTCTTTTCTCCTGGCGCCTCCATTTCACTGTTTGCAATGTGACTGGCAGCATTGGAGGAGAGATTTTTTTTCGAGTGGTTTTTCCAGGTGTTATTTGTTGGGAAGTTTAGGGTAATTTATCACTCCGTAGCGCTGTGTCTTATGTTTAGGTGTGACTGATGCAATTCAATTCACTTCCAGGCTGGCAGGCTGTTTGGAACAGCCCGAAGGGTGGTCAAGTCATGTAACTGCTCTTGGAAGAGCTTTACCATGTAGTGGCGGGATGTGGATGTTGTAGGATTACGGGTGAAAATTAAGTGGCTGTAGAGAATGGAGGTAGCTTGTTGCTCCTCAAGGAGTGATGAATTGGTTTGCGTATTCCTCACTTCGGCTCGTATCTTTTTGAACGCCTCTTTTAGGTTAACGTCTTTCATGGAATTGCATGGTATCCTCTCAACATTGTAATATGGCTTTCAGAAAGGAAAAACGGTTAACGGTGCTTTGTTTTCATTTATTGATGATATTCTCCAAAACATAGACAATAAACATCAATTTTGGAATTGTTTATTAATCTAAAAAAAAAAAAACATTTGACATAGTCAAACATGGTATGCTTTTTTTTAAAAAAAATTAGCTTCATGTGATATTAGAGATGTAGCAATGAAATGGTTTGCGTCTTACTTCGTTCTAACATTGTAAGTCTGAAGTATGGCGTTCCTCAGGTTTCAATTTTAGGACCAATATTGTTTTTGCTATATGTAAATGAGTTACCTTATTCTTGCCACAAGCAAAAACAGTGTTATTTTCGAATGGCACAAACATTTTCAAAAGAAGCAATTTAAACCAACTCCAGTCTGTCGTGAATAAATCAAACCTAATGTTACAAGACCGGTTAGAAAAAAAAACTTAACCTAAATACTTGTTAGACGGTTTACATTAATTTTAATCACCAGAAGGTAACAAATTCACTCTATTGATCTGAATAGCTTACCCAGCCAAGAAGTAAATTAAACAAGGTTTCTTGGCGTTTGGATTGATTCACATCTCTCCTGGAGTACTCATATTGACAAGTTCATACATAAACTTATTCGTTTGTGCTGTGCATTCTGATTTTTTAACAATATTACGTTAAATTTCTTGAGATCCGATTAATTCAGCTAAGTGCAAGCTCACATCTCATATGCCATACAATTATGTGGTACTTCACCAAAACTATCCCAGGTATTTAAAATTAAATAGAAAGTTATAAGAATAATGAAAAGGATACCTATTCGAAACTGTAGCAAGGGCATCTTTCAACCATTAAAACTATTACATGTTGCTTCAGTGTATACCTTAAAAATTGTGTTTTGTCCAAATACAAGATATTAAAAAAAAAAATTGATTTTCTTTTGAACAACACCAGAATTCAAATAATTTGCATTTAAACTCCCACAGGATTAACAAAAGCCTCAACAGCATTGTCCACTGAGGAATTTGTTCATATAATAAATCACCACAGAAAATAAAATAATTGGATAACAATTGAAAAGTAAATTAAATAAACTCGTGTTGTTTCACATGCCATATCCCATACAGGAATTTCAATTAGCCACACATAAAGTGATAGTTTTTAGTCTTGACGTTTGACTGTGATACTGTATCTTGGTGAAAAAAAAATTCCTCTATTATTGTACAAAGTGAGTTGTGACTGGTCCCGTAGCTCAGTCGGTGGAGCACCTGCCTGTCATACTAGGGTTCCTGGATTCGGTTCCTGGCGATGGGGGTGGAGATTTTACTCCGACCAAGATAACTCCTCATCATCCCCAGAGTCTGGAAGCATGAATGAGAATGCGAATGTGTCCGTGATCTAATGATTAAAACCCACCAAATACGAGTAAACACCTTTGATGTGTTCCAAAGGAGAATGGCCGCCGATATGACCACTTTAGTTCAAAAAAGCTGCGTTGTGATTAATCTCAGCTTAATATTTTTGAAATTCTTGTCATTTTTCTGTTTCTTTTGAAATTATTGTGTTTTGTATACTAAACGGTGAATAGTCAAAGAATGTATAACATGCTTGCTATATTGCTATATTCTTAAGAGTAGATACATTATTACATTCCATTTATTGTTTGTACATTAATGTCAAGGTATACATTACATTTAATCATACTGTATTTATTGTCTTGCGCATTGACGAAGCTATGAATTCCATGTAATTATTATAGTTGATCTAAATCTATGAATTGTTTTGTATAATCTCATGTATCTGACGATACTATGAATTACACTGTAAATTTTACTGCAGATAATGAATAAAGAAATCTGCTTTCTCCTGCCACAATAGGGTAATCTTGATATTCGCCTTACTAATATGACACGTTTAACCTCCAAGCTGACATTTAATATTCTTTTCCCCATTTCAGTTGTTTCTTCGTTGTATAATCACACACTTAATTGAGAGATAGGAAAATGTACGACTAAAGTTTTAAATATTACACTTGATACACTAAAATCAGTAGTATTCTTGACGGCGTAAAGTGCTTGGTTCAGTGTCTATTTACTACGGGGTCATTTGATTTTACAAATCAGTTTAATGTTCGGAATGTCACTCACCCAGAATACCGGGAATCACGACGCTGGATTAGCTATCATCTGAATATGTATCTTCCTCATCACTTCATGAATCCTCTGGTGGTAATTCTTCATAAATGAGTTCTGGGTTTGACGGTTTTGTTAATATGGGAGAGGGTACCTGTAATTCATCTATTTCTGTTACAGATTGTTAATCTGTTAAGTTCTTATCATCCGTTTTGTTACACCTGTTCTCATTAATTTGGAGTGTCGGAGCATTTTGCACCATAGATTCCTCTGCTGTTGATGCATTCTCATCTATTTTTTTTACTCATGTACTCTTCATTCTGGTGTGTAGGAGCATTCTCAAACATATATGCTTCAGCTGTTGATGCTGTATGAGCAGCCACGTTTCTAGGAGATAACACTCTTTTTAGATCTGATTTCCGTGTTACATTTCTTCTAGGGCTCTCTTCTTCGGGTGCCTCAGTTTCTTCTTTGTATGTTGAATTTATGGTTATTGAAGTATCTCCTTGCGAAGCTTTGTCTGAATCGGTACTGGTTGATTCGTCAGTAGAATTTGATTAATTCGGCTTTTTGGAGTCCATGATTAAGGTTTACTGACCTTAATTTACGTTAGCCAAAATCCAATTTCCAATCGGATAAACTTATTGAAATATTTTGTACATTCGATACTAATATACAAGAAAATTTGCAGTAGCTGAAGTTCCGAAAATGTTTGTTAAATCGTTCGTCTTCTTTTCCTATTATTGATTTTACACTCTCAGCTTTTTCACTGCCCCCTGACATTACTAATCAATTCAAAGAGATTTTAAACTACAACAGCGCCCTCTACAAACAAGAACTTATGTTCTGTGACCTTAGCGGCAACCACAACGTCCGATGATGCTGATCGTATTTCTTCTGTGATTGAATGCTACATAGGATTCCACCTGCCAACAGAAGATAAAACTAGGTCGTTTAAGTTGGTCAGAATCTAACTTAAAACATTTCATGTGGATTTAAAAGAATGGCTTGGTATCTAGTGTCAATTAAAAATAAATTCATGAAGTTGAAATCCTTTCCTCAAAACAGTAACGACATAGAGGGCATTAGAGAAGAAGCACGTCTTATACGTGTCAAGACAAAAACCATTATGCGTGAAGACATTTTAAGCGTCCAGAAACCCCAGAATATTTGGCTTCTCTTGCGCCAGCAATGTTCCTCCAAGGATCAGGTTGTTAGAGTTGCCAAACTGAAGACGGCAAATGTGATTTTGATACGTCCAGTCCGGCGCCTGTATCCCTTAGAATTGGACCGTCATACTATGGAAATCACTAGATAAAATGACTTATGCAAACTTATTACTGTGTTGAAATTGCATAAACAAGGTTTCCCACACTTCAAGGTAGGAGGTAATGTAGATTGCGTGATTTGACTATTCTCGTTAGCTTTTTATTCACTATGTAAATAAATATGGTCGTAAGAAAAAACATTATGAAAAGTTATTCAAAATTAATGTTATTTTCAACATTGATGGAACATCCGGGCTGATAGAATTTAATTTAATAAACAATTATCTTATTCATATTGGTTATTTGATTTTAAAAACTCATCATAAATTATCTGTTTACTTAAATCAAATCAACAAAAATGAGCTATTTTGACCAAAAAATACTTAACAGTGGAATTCAACAGAATTTTCGGAGTACAAAACTTCTCATTCTACAATCGTTATCCAGAATAGAGGAAGAAGCAGCCCGGTAGGTTGGCAATAGCGTCAACAAACAAGGTCTTATATATATGACAGAGTAGCAAGGCAAATGGTACTTGTTTTTGTTTTAATTTACGTGTATAAGAGTTGAAGTACAGCATGCATTATAATAACATTTTGAATTATCGTTTTAAGACGGGTCCGCTTAAGTTAAACGTTATTCCAGCCGTACTGCAATGTTTTTCTAACCTTGCAACTTTCACATTGAAATTTACAGAACTTTGTAAATAAATCCTTTTTATATCATCTGACAAATGTCGTTAATATGTTCTTAAAAGAGATTTGAGACGTTTCATCGTGTAAGATACTTTATGCCACCAATTGAGTTTTTATACCGACAGTCGATTTCATACTTGGTTATTAAAATAAAACTGAATTGTGATTCATGCGAAATATATACTTCTTTGACATTTCACAAAACAAAGGTGAGGTTTCATAGCATTTTATAAAGCATGTAATTCTGAAAGAAGCTGCGGACATTGTCTACTGTCACCATAGTACAATTGACTCCAAGTAGTAAATAATGTGTAAAGATGCTACCAACTTGTTTATATTATGAGCATATTATGCTAATTGCATTATGCCCACCTTGGTAGCATATCTCCCTCCCGTTCAGGAGCTCCTGAGTTCGAATCTCGGTCAGTGTGAGTCACCTGGTTAAGATTATTTCCCAACTCTAAATTATATGGACCCTGGGCTCTTCTGAGCATCATTTCATTCATCCGTAAAAGTGCAGAATAAGTGCGAAAAGAATCGTAGCTCTGACGTCATTGCTTGGGCGTTGGCAACCTCCAGAGCATGCTACCGCAGAAAATAACATTACGCAATCAAACCAGCAATACTGTAATACGCGATGTAAAGATCAGTGGATCATTGCCGTAGTTGTTTTATTATTATTATTATTATTATTATTATTATTATTATTATTATTATTATTATTATTATTATTATTATTATTATTATTATTATTATTATTATTATTATTATTATTGTTATTAATTATTATTGTGGTTATTTTTATTATTATTGTTAGTATTATTATTATTATTGTTATAATGATCATCATGATCATTATCGTTATTATTGTTGTTAATGATTATAATAATATCCAAAGCGTACTATGCACTATTTGCATTACTATCGCTAGTTTATAATAAGAAAAAGAATGTGTTGGCAACGCTACTCTGTATTCAGGTATATCGGTGTGTCGCAGTTGGCAACAACTTGTTTTCCTGCCGTCATTCCGTACCAACATAACTGCGCACCTATTCTGCACTTTTACCCATTCATGATCCTATATGTTGTTACATTGCAGGATGTAAATTAAAAAAATAATAATTACATTAGCACCAAGTAATAATTTGCTACTAGCTAAGGCTTTCATACTGACTCCGAGAAAAGAAAATGAAAGGAAGATGATTTAAAGAGCAAATATACTTGTATTACATACTATACAAGTAGATGAGATCAGTGAGACAGTCTACAGCACACCTGCGCTTCACTTTTTCAGACACCATCTTATGTAGAAATTAAATTCTCATTGTCAACAAAATAATTCATTTTGATACAACTGTACATGCATGTCAGAATAGTGCCAACCCTTGAGTATTAGGAAATACATGAAAAGTAAGTTTTTGTCTTTCTTGCAAGTACACTAGTTATCAAAAGTATTGCCCAAGCTTTATATTCCTGGTGTAGAGATAATTTGCAACACATTCTACGGTTAAGTCTTGTTTTGCTTCACGCCTTTTCTTATAAAATGCATCCCGATGCTACGCTTTGAGCTTCCAACACAGGCTAAGCTTCTCAATGTATATGAGTGTTGTTTTATTCTGTCAAAGACTATAGATTTCTTCATCAATACCTATAGAAGGAACATTGAACATAGTTCATGGATTTCGATTGCTTGTTTTACTCACTCTCTCACTCTTGTTTTCTGCTCAACTGTTGTCAACTTCAATAACAACAACACAGTCAGAAAGTGAAGAGAGTGACTGCTACTTGACCAAAGCATTTGGTAACTGCTTTGAAATAATATCATAAACCTCTTTTAATATGTGCTGAAGGGTGCTTTAGTGTATCTCTTTGGAGGAAAATTTTAGTTACCTCAATAAATTCATTTCACTGTCACTTTGATTAAATTGACTTCACTAACTTAGGATGTTTGTGGGCTGTCGCTGTCTTTGAATTGTTCTCCATGTTCTGCTTCTTGCTTGTACCATGTGTTTGGAGTATTTTCTTATTATGAACCCTATGCCTTTTTTGTTCTGGAGTCATTTCCTTGTAATGGAAGAGGTCTTCATTTTCCTTTTCTATGATGCCTTCGCCTGTTTTCTTTTTTCACTTAATCCTAGTATGTCATATTCTATTTGTTCTAGGATAGTGTCTAGTTCTTCCCTCTCCTCTGTCCTCAGTGTACTGACATTAAATTTTTGTCCCCGGTTGTCATTGGGTTTTTAGTTCTTTTTACGTGATTTGCTGTTGAATCATGTACTGCCAGTTTACCCATTTGTCATTTATTAGTAGATTTTGCTAACCCGCTTTTACAGTGTTGCCCCTTTTTCGCTCTCGCTCTGATTTTTTGCTGTATTTCTCTTTCTTGTCTTGTGAGTTTTGAATCAACATAGCAGTCATCCCCTTTTAGATTGATTTTGTTTTTCAGGATGTTAATTTTGTGTTCCATTTTTCTAAATTCTACCCTCACTATTCCATTGTTCAAGCGGTCTTTGCCTATGAATGACACTTTCTTGTATTTGCCGATGTAGCCCACTTTTTGCAGAGTGTTCTTTATTTTAGTGTTGATTTCTCTGGGTGGGTCTCCAATGAGGTCCTTGCTCTTTATGATTATATTGTTTCTTTAATGCCGACATTGTCTGCATTCTTCTACTTCTTTTAGTGACCTTATTTGATTCTCTAACCGTTTAACTGATGCTTTCATGGCATTATGATTGTTGGTTGTTCTGTCTTCCTATACATTTTATCTATTTTCTACTTTTTTTGTCCATGTTGTGTATTTCATTACATAGGTCTGATATGTTTTGTTTAGTTTCCTCTGTAAAATTGTCGTTCTGTTCCTTGAGCTCTTTAATTTCTTTTAAAATGTCAGAGAACATTGCTTTGATGTCTGTAGTATGTCTGTCTTCATTGCTTGTGCTTGCACTCCTTACTCTCTTGTTTCTGCCTTTTGCCTTCCTGCGCTGGAGCAAGTGAGAGAAGAGAGAGAGAGAGAAACAGTCACAGGCTTAATACATGAGAAAATACAACTCTTGTACTGTAATGGTGTCTTTTGTAAATTTTATGTTCTTTAATGCTCATTTTGATATTTGACATAACGTCTTTTGTTGTTTATACTGCTGTTGATAATTTCGCTGGCTGCGATATTATTATGTGTTTCAAATGGGAAGGTGTCTGTCCTTGAGTGCTACTCGGTGAGCAACTAATCAGAGTCCTGCGGTGTTGTCGTATTGCATTCCGCCTATGTGGTGTGTGAGGAGGGCCAACTTAATCAATCTTTATTAAATACTATTCGCACTAACACAAAAATTAGATTTTGCCAAAACTGATCCATGAGGAAGGAGGGAGTAATGTATTTAACATAATTATAAAAAACCCATATTTTTATCTCAAATAGTTTTTCTAGTACAAATAAATACATTAGATACCATTATATTATAACAATGCATTGCAACGTAAACACTGTAATGAATATCATTATTGGTTGGCATGCATGCGTGAACGTATATTTGAGATCACTCAGAGCTGAAATGTAAACATTTGACATGACGTGATAAAAGAAATATGTACTTTAAATAAGCCAAGGTGTAACACAATTAAAAATATTTGCCACTAAGGCTTCACTTATCTTAAGAAATTGGTGTTGATACTTCTTTTCAAATGGAAATCGATTTTGCAAACAAATCGCTTGCATCCTCAGTCTACAGATACTCTGTTGTCAAGGATACCGGTTAACATGCCTTTCTTATGTCGTTTAGTATTACCAACATCTGAAAACAAAACAAACCTAAAAATAGAATCAACTGCTGGTATTTCAAAATTCATTATGCAATGTTTATTTTTTAAAATAAATATCCTTTCCCACTATCAGACCATTTAATTGTTTGAATAATTTAACTTCTGGATATATTTCATGGTTAAATGACCAAAAATGATCTGCTATGGCCGATTTATCTGTTTGTTTATACTTAATGTTACAAAAATGTTCTTTCGTTCTGGTTTCCAAATTACGTTTCATCTTTCCAATATAAACTTGATCACAATCTAAGTAATTAAATTGATAAATACCGGATTTTTTATTATTAGGAATTTTATCTTTTTTAGAAAAATGTAATAAATTTTTAATACTATAATTATTTTGAGGATCATCTTTAAAAAAAAATATGAAAATGTTTATTAACCCAAGGATGGTAAGTAAATTTTTTTAAATTATAATCACCTTTTATTTTTTTAAGGGTAGAAATATCATTAACAGTTTTTTTGATATTTAAATTTTCAATCTTCTTTTGTATAAAATCTTTATTAAAACCATTAATTAAAGTAATATTAATAATATGTTTATATTCTTTATTAAATTCATCTTTATTAAGGGGTATATATTTTAATCTATAAATCAAACTATTAAAAACAGCAAATTTATATGAAAAAGGGTTAAAACTTTTATTTTTTATGTAATTATCAATATGAGTAGATTTCTTATAAATACCAAAATCCAATTTATCATTATTTCTTTTTATCTTCAAATCTAGAAAAGGAAGAAATCCATTAATTTCAGTTTCTAATGTGAATTTTATAGCTTTATCTTGTAAATAAAAGAAAATATAAATCAACCTTTATAATGGATTTAAAAATTGGTTTCCATTTGAAAAGAAGTATCAACACCAATTTCTTAAGATAAGTGAAGCCTTAGTAGCAAATATTTTTATTTGTGTAATATTTATTGCTTCACTGTAGCTAGCTTCATATTCTACGTAATAAGCCAAGGTGTTTGTTAAATTCAATGAGAGGAAACGATGCACTTCTTGCTAGTCTGGCAGAACGTGTCTGTCACATTATATCTTTGTTTATGAATGGTTTGTAATCTCTATTTACTCTAGAGAGTTCAAAGCAGCATTATTCAGTTACTCTTCCATGAAAAAGTGTATCAGCTGGATCAATGAGGACAGTATCCACCTTCCCCCTTACTACTGCTAGAACAATCCAATAGTTAATGTAGGCTCAAATTATGTTGCAAACAGAAATAATATTTTTCAACTGACGTTGAACAACTTATTCACAAATAAATTGACAACGAACACAACAAGACTGGGAAAACTGCATGAGATATCAGATAAACTACAAGAAGAAGACTTTTCGAAAGAAATAACATGCAACGAGATTTTGGAACCTATCATGATAAATTTTCAGTATTCAGACATTGAAGACAATGACAATGATGAATTATCTCTTAATGTAAGTAAAATTCACAGCTATACGGATACACCGCTGTTATTTTTGTTTAATTAGAAAAATAAGTAATTCATAAACTAAATTTAATTTTAAACTGAATATTTAAAACATTTGCATAACATACGAATATCCATGTTGCAATTATGATTTCAGCAACTGCATTATTATAAAACTTTGGAAAATTCAGTTTGCTTTCCTTTACGTCTAGCGCCAAGAACACTCGCAAGTGTGCGAGAGAGAGAGAGAGAGGGAAATATAAGAGTGGGGATAACGAGGTGGCAATGCTGAAGGCTCTAACACATCTGATTTGCTACAGGCGAGAACTCCATCTGAAATTACATAATAGTTCAGATGTTTCACTCTCTGCTAATTAGGATTTTGTGCAACGTTGAATGACAACATATTACATTAAATCGAGATTCAACTGTATTGGAACACCACAGTGAAGCGAAAAATTATAAATTTTAGATGAGTCGCATTTTTTAACACATCTGCTTCACTTTCGTACCTATTTTGAGGACATGTTTCGCAAATCTTCGCTTGCATCTACGGCTCTTGTGCGACTGACGCTAGATCCAGCGGTGTGGGTAATTCTGGGGTTGTTGCTGCCATCTGTTGATTTAGTGATGAACTGAAAAGTGGGATTCTCTTCTAGCAGGATTTCAAAGTTCATTAGTTGGTTTTTATGTTTTTCTATGTATATCCTCTCCCATATGACGAGTTCACTATGTTTTTGTACGTATTTTAGTAATTCTGTGCTATCTTCAATTTCATGATTTTCAGACCAGAAATGAGCTGCTATTGCGGACTTATCAATATTTTTGTATCTTAAGTGCCTGAAGTGTTCTTTCTTTCTAGTGCCTATGTTCCTTTTTGTCCTTCCTATGTAAATTTTTTCACAGTCTTTACACTTAATTTTGTAAATGCCTGACTTTTCCTCTGGTTTTATCTTATCAGTATTATTACTGTGAAGTAGGTTTTTAATGTTGTAATTGTTTTTTGGTGCCAATGTTATATTGTATTTCTTGAATATTTTTTGGAACTTTTTTGTGGCCCAGGGGTGGTAAGTAAATTTAGCAAATCTAGTTTCTTGTTTTATTGGTGTGAGAGCTGTGATCTGTTTTAATTTCTTTTGAAGTTTGAATAATTTTAGTTTTTTATCTACAAGGTTTTTTCCATATCCATTTTTAATTGCAGTTTTTAAGATTTGATGGTACTCGTTTTGATATTCTTGCTGGCTGAGAGGTAGATTTACTAATCTGTGTGTCAGACTGTTGATGGTTGCATGTTTGTGTGGAATTGGGTTGAAACTATTTGCTTTGATGTAATTATCTGTGTGTGTTGCTTTTCTATGAATGCCAAATTCTAGTTTTTCATTGCCTTTTTTGATTTTAAGGTCTAAAAAAGGTAGAGTAAAGTCCTCTTCAGTTTCTACTGTGAATTGTATGCTGGGTTCTTGCAGGTTGAGTAGTTTCAAAGCAGCATCTATTAGTTTGCAGGGCACTATTGCAAAGATGTCGTCTACGTATCTGTACCATGTTTTAAACATATGAGGGAAGGCTTTAGTAATATGTGTTTCGAAAAAGCTCATGTATAGATTGGCCAAAAATGGTGATAGCGGGCTTCCCATAGCTAGTCCTGAAATTTGTTTGTAATATTTTCCATCGAAGACAAAATAATTTTGATGTATACATAATTCAGTCATTGCCACATATTCTTCTATTGCATTGGCATCCAGGTTTATAGAATTTAGCCATTTTTTCAGTTGAATCAAAAGTTTGTCTAATGGAATGCTAGGGAAGAGGGAGCGGACATCAAAGGATACTAAAGTGTCATGAGGTTTTAGTTTAAGATTTTGAATTTTTTCTACCAGGTCTAAAGAGTTTTTTATACTCAGAGTATGGAATTGTGGAAAGGACTGAAATTTTTTGGTTAGCCATTTTGCCAGAAGGTAAGTAGGAGTGTTTATATTATTTACAATGGGTCTCATGGGTATGTTGGGTTTGTGTATTTTAGGCAAACCATATATTCTTGCAAGGGTAGGGTTGTCTGGTTTGATAGTTTTTTGTTCTGTAGTTGTTAAAATTTTACTATTAATGATGGTTTTTTGTACATCTTTTATGCATCGGTTGAGTGGATTAGAATCTATTTCCTGGAATTCTTTTTGTTGTAGTAACTCTAACATTTTTTCTTTGTATGTAGCTGTATCTAAGATTACTATTTTGTTCCCTTTATCAGCCCTTGAGAAGATTACATCCTTTTTCTTTAAAGATTTAATTATCTGAATTTGTTTCAAATGTTTTATTTGGCTTTTTATTTATTAAGTTTTTCAGCTCCTATATTGGAAAACTTAATAAATAAAAAGCCAATAAAACATTTGAAACAAATTCAGATAATTAAATCTTTAAAGAAAAAGGATGTAATCTTCTCAAGGGCTGATAAAGGGAACAAAATAGTAATCTTAGATACAGCTACATACAAAGAAAAAATGTTAGAGTTACTACAACAAAAAGAATTCCAGGAAATAGATTCTAATCCACTCAACCGATGCATAAAAGATGTACAAAAAACCATCATTAATAGTAAAATTTTAACAACTACAGAACAAAAAACTATCAAACCAGACAACCCTACCCTTGCAAGAATATATGGTTTGCCTAAAATACACAAACCCAACATACCCATGAGACCCATTGTAAATAATATAAACACTCCTACTTACCTTCTGGCAAAATGGCTAACCAAAAAATTTCAGTCCTTTCCACAATTCCATACTCTGAGTATAAAAAACTCTTTAGACCTGGTAGAAAAAATTCAAAATCTTAAACTAAAACCTCATGACACTTTAGTATCCTTTGATGTCCGCTCCCTCTTCCCTAGCATTCCATTAGACAAACTTTTGATTCAACTGAAAAAATGGCTAAATTCTATAAACCTGGATGCCAATGCAATAGAAGAATATGTGGCAATGACTGAATTATGTATACATCAAAATTATTTTGTCTTCGATGGAAAATATTACAAACAAATTTCAGGACTAGCTATGGGAAGCCCGCTATCACCATTTTTGGCCAATCTATACATGAGCTTTTTCGAAACACATATTACTAAAGCCTTCCCTCATATGTTTAAAACATGGTACAGATACGTAGACGACATCTTTGCAATAGTGCCCTGCAAACTAATAGATGCTGCTTTGAAACTACTCAACCTGCAAGAACCCAGCATACAATTCACAGTAGAAACTGAAGAGGACTCTACTCTACCTTTTTTAGACCTTAAAATCAAAAAAGGCAATGAAAAACTAGAATTTGGCATTCATAGAAAAGCAACACACACAGATAATTACATCAAAGCAAATAGTTTCAACCCAATTCCACACAAACATGCAACCATCAACAGTCTGACACACAGATTAGTAAATCTACCTCTCAGCCAGCAAGAATATCAAAACGAGTACCATCAAATCTTAAAAACTGCAATTAAAAATGGATATGGAAAAAACCTTGTAGATAAAAAACTAAAATTATTCAAACTTCAAAAGAAATTAAAACAGATCACAGCTCTCACACCAATAAAACAAGAAACTAGATTTGCTAAATTTACTTACCACCCCTGGGCCACAAAAAAGTTCCAAAAAATATTCAAGAAATACAATATAACATTGGCACCAAAAAACAATTACAACATTAAAAACCTACTTCACAGTAATAATACTGATAAGATAAAACCAGAGGAAAAGTCAGGCATTTACAAAATTAAGTGTAAAGACTGTGAAAAAATTTACATAGGAAGGACAAAAAGGAACATAGGCACTAGAAAGAAAGAACACTTCAGGCACTTAAGATACAAAAATATTGATAAGTCCGCAATAGCAGCTCATTTCTGGTCTGAAAATCATGAAATTGAAGATAGCACAGAATTACTAAAATACGTACAAAAACATAGTGAACTCGTCATATGGGAGAGGATATACATAGAAAAACATAAAAACCAACTAATGAACTTTGAAATCCCGCTAGAAGAGAATCCCACTTTTCAGTTCATCACTAAATCAACAGATGGCAGCAACAACCCCAGAATTACCCACACCGCTGGATCTAGCGTCAGTCGCACAAGAGCCGTAGATGCAAGCGAAGATTTGCGAAACATGTCCTCAAAATAGGTACGAAAGTGAAGCAGATGTGTTAAAAAATGCGACTCATCTAAAATTTATAATACTACATTAAGTTTATGCTGTTAGGTTCATAAGTGTGATCAACCTCTTGTTAAAGGCTTAGGAATTTTTAACAACTACAGCCAGAATTAAAGTAAATTAAGTTGTAACTATTAGTTGATTTCTCACAATTTACAAATCACTTTCATCCCTTATACTATCTGTGGGTGTTTGTAGACAGCCATGGTCACTCTCATTTACGCTATTAATACATGGTTTGAGTTTAGATAATTTAAAACCAGTTGCTTAAGAATTCCCATGGTTGCTTGTTAAATTGACCATTAAACTTCAGAAATTTATATTGTTAAGTTTCTTACATTGCTTTTAATGTATTCGTATTGGCATTTAAAAAAGTCTTTGGCTTGTATTCATAATGAATTTCTATTTTTTTTTTCAGGTATTGCTGCAGAAATTTGCATAACATGAAAAATGTTTAGAGAAGAACATCAATTGATAAATTAAAGGAAATGCTTGACATAAAGAGATATAACTGAAATTAAATCTGAGACTGAATGTTCCTCGCACTTTATAGAAAAATGTGAAAGTGATGCTGCCATTGTGAGAAACTGCAATGAAATGGACAGCAAAATGGTAATAAAAGAAGGTCTTTGTTTGTTGGAAAGTATGTCTTTTAAAGTGAAATCAGAAAACACTCCTAGTACAGCAGCAACAGATTTCACTGTGCAATCCAATACTGACATGCAGGAAACAGATATGAAACCAGAAATAAAAGATTCACTTTCGTTTTTGGAAATATCGCCTCAAGTGAAACCTGAAGAGACTCATAGTACAGAGATAGAGTTTCTGAAATTACACACTGACACACAAGGAACTAATAACAAAATAGAAATAAAGGAAGATCCTTTGTACATGTCAAGAACCACATCACCTCAATTAAAATCTGAATCAGAAGAAGTAGACTTAAAGGTACAGAACTAACAATAGGAGCATTGTATTGTATGGTAATCTCCTTATTAACTTTCCTTCCTTTAGGCTAAGGTTTTCGAAGGGTAGAGTTAGACTGAAGTCCTGTGCCATGGCATAGCAGGCTAAAGCAGTATGCCTGCCTATGGAAAGCGGCCCGTGTTTGATTCCACTTTTGGGGTGCGGATTTTATGTCCTGATCGGACCGGTGGCCCCTCAGCATCGTGAGGAAAGTGAGAAGCTTAAGCTAGGTAAGCGGCTCTGGTCATGAAAACCAACATTCTGGATGGGGGATGTCAAGATGCTGACCACATCTCTCCATATCAGTTGGATAATCGCCCACCTCTATCTTGCGTAAATGGGCGTGAGGCCGGCAGTCGGTTTGGTAGGCCTTGACCCTCTACTAGGTCTGTACGCCAGGATTTATTTATTTAGAGTCAGACTGAAATATTCAATGCCAGAGCCACCGGAAGTAGACCAGGAGATCCATGGTTCAAATCGCAGCTAATTCATTAAATTTTTCAGTCTGGCTCTACCCTTCAAAAGCCTTAGCCTACACTTGGCTAATGTGGAAGAGCAATTGATTTCCATCAATTTCCCTTTTCCTGAAAGATGACTGTCAGATACATTTAAGCTCCATGTAGCCTGTACTCATTTGAACATCATTTAAATCATCGTCCAATATGACTTAACATAGGAGTTTTTCCCTTATCCTGAAAGATGAATGTCTGGTAACTCTAACCTGTACCCTATACTCATTTGAATATCATTCATTCATTTTCCGATCTGACGTAACATTGAAGGTTTTCCCTTATCCCGAAAGACAAATGTGAGGCAACTCTAAGCTCTATGTACCCTGTACTCATTTAAACATTTCATTCATCATCCGATATGACCTAATGCTTGAGGTTTTTCCTTATCCTGAAAGATGAAAGTCTGGTAACTCTAAGCTCTATATCCTCTGTACTCATTTAAACATCATTTCATTTTATTAATTTATAGATGAGTCGTATTTATTACACATCTGCTTCACTTTCGTGTAATAAATACGACTCATCTATAAATTAATAATTATTTCGCTTCACTTTGGTGTTCCAATACAGTTAAATTTCGATCATTTCATTTGTTATTCGATATGACCTAATGTTGAAAGTTTTCCCTTATCCTGAAAGATATATGCTAACTCTAAGCTCTGTGGATACTGTACTTAGTTGAACATAATTTCATTCATCCGGTGTGACTTAACATTGGAGGTTTTCTCTTATCCTGAAAGATGAAGTCTGATAACTCTAACCTCTATGTACCCTGTACTCATTTGAACATCATTTCATTCATCATCCAATATGACTTAATTTTGGAGGTTTTTCCCTTATCCTGAAAGACGAATGTCTGGTAACTCTAAGCTCTATGTATGTTGTACTCATTTGAACATCTTTTTATTCCTTGTACAGAAATTTTACTTCATGTTAATAAATTTATTGTTTATATTTATAAGGGCAATCAATTGCAACTGATTGTTCTAACGTACACAAAGTATGTGTTGGCAAACTTTGATTAGAACCGAAAAATTTGATGTCATAGCTGGCATAGCATGGATCTTCTGCTCTAACCACTGAGTTGTCATGCTAACATGCTGGTTCAACATTAAATTCCTCGACTGACTCTCAGTTTCCCGGTAGACCACAAGCAAATCTCAGATTCAAGATAAATACCCCTAATGGCGACTTATAATTCATAAGTACTTCAATCCCGTTCTTCTAAAGTTTTATTATAATTTCCATTTTTAAGGACTGTCAGTGATAATTGTTTTTTGTAACACACACAATGTGTAGGCCAAATGGTAAGTAACCATTGGGGTATATATCTCAAATTTGAGGTTTCCTCATGGTCGACAAAGAATATTTTGGTCAGTTGGGAAATTTTACATTGTATCGGAATGTCACCATGATAGCTAAGTGGTTAGAACCGCTGCACAGAGAGGGAAACTTCTGAGTTCTGTGGTTTCGATCCTGGCTGTAGCATTGAATTTTTCAGTTCTGGTTCTACCTTTCAAAGTTTGCTTACACGTGCTTTGTATGTGTTAAAACAAATATTATATATTTATATATACCATTGATTGTCCTTATAAATGAAACTATACGTGAATCAGTAGTAGAATTTAATGTACTGGCAGTTGCTATGACAACTCAGTGGCAGAATAGCTACATATGGAGTGTGATACCCATGGTTCATATCCTAGCTATGGCATTAATTAGTTGTGATCTACTTTTCTAATTTTAGTGTTTTTGTTTGTTAAATTACTTATTTCTGTATATGTATATGGTGTATATTATTCTCTAAATATTTAGGTAATGCTGTCATTAACAATTTTAGAATTTCAATATCTTACTTTGAGTTATATGTTCCTGTCCAGACGTGATCAGATGTAAATGTTCATTGTTACAGGATGACCTCTCGGTGACTGGTAATGGAGAGCAGAAGTTGACAGAATTAACGAGGTAAGATAGTCACATGTTTTTTATTGTGTAGTTCAGCCTTAGTGATCTGCTTTCATATGCAATAAATCTTGTCCAACACTTTATAGAATTAGAAATCTGAAACATCTCTAAGTGCTAGAAATTATACACCAAGTTGTCCCCCGCAGGAGCCTACTATGGTAGGTACGGGAATTGGCAATACCGGGGTGGCGAGCCAAATCTCTCGATTGTGTGCCTCTGAGAGGTGAGAGAGCTAATGCCAAATGTCCAAACAAGATCCATATCTGTACTTGACCTTAACCTACCTGAACACACATCTGATGGATAACCTAGCATGGGTTCGCGGAATGGGAAGTGCAGGAGTGACTGGGTAACATGTAACCCCCAGCTCCTCGTTATCATGTAGGACTGTGTTCGTATCCGCTGATAAAGGTCAGTCCCGGGAGGGGCCATTGCATGAGCTGTTACACTCCTGAAGGCGATTGGGTCCCTCTGTCTATACATTGGGAGGTGAGCAAGCTCAGGTCAGGACTCTCACCTAAGCCGGGGTGGCGCCCAGGATGTGAGCATGCCATCGGAGATGTTTGCAATGTTGGAGGATATTGTCCCTATGGGAACTGATAAAAACAGCAAAACTGTTAAGAAAACTGGAAAGGAAATAGCTGAGTCTTGTGGTCCTCGCTATTTGGTTATTTTAGAACTGAGGAAGATCGAGAATTTACTATCGTGAACCTGTTTATTATTCAGAAGAGTCTAGATAATGTTGCTGGTCCAGTAATATAATGTACTCGATCTCGCAATGGCACGCTCCTGGTCAAATCCATTTCAGCGACACAGGCTGCAAAAATTTTAAAAGCCAATATGCTTGTGAGATTTTCGGTGCGCATTGAATTTCAACTGCTCGCGTGGGCTGTAAACACTAGGAGATTCAGGAAAACCTTGCTGAACAAGGTGTGATAAATGTATGTCGAGTTCACCGCAAAGAGCAAGGTGAACTAGTGCCCACTCATACCCTGTTTCTTACTTTTGATCAGGTAGATCTCCTGCAGAGGATTAAGGCAGAGTATGAAGATATTGAAGTGAGGCAATATATACCCAATCCACTGAGGTGTTATAAATGCCAGCACTTTGGCCACACGAGTGATTGCTACTTGTGTTGACCGTGGGGAAGTCAAGCATGACGATGCATGTACTTCCCCTGCAAAATGTGTTAACTGCAGTGGTAATCATTCATCAAACTCCAGAGAATGTCCCCATTTTATGGAGGAGAAGGTGATCCAAGAGATCTGGGTAAGAGAGAGGGTGTCCTTTGTGGAAGCCCGGAAACTCTTGCATATTCGTCAGCCTTCTGTACCTAGGATCATTACTTATAGTGCAGTTGCAGCTTAGCCGGTACCTAGTGAAATTGCAACACAAACTAGCAACATAAATGGGGCAGTAATGTCTGGAAGAACAATTACACCCAGATCACAGCCAAAGCAACAGACACCAGCACAAACAACAGTGAACACACCTAAGTCCAGTCCTATGAAGAATGTTCCATCCAAGTCACCACAGAAAGCATCTCCTCAAGAATATGTGCACCAGTAACGTACAATGCATTGCCCAGAAAGTTCAAGGCCTCATATGATAGAACTGACTTCCTCAGGGAAAATAAGAAGGCTGGTACCAAGCAAAAGGAGCATAAAAGTCCATAACCATCTCATCAAAGAACATCTTCTGAGGAATTATCTGGAGAGGACTCAGATCGGTGGCTCTCATCTTCGCCAATCGCAGTTTCCGATCATTTCAAGCAACTCAAATCGAAATTATCAGTAGGAAAGCGGTCCTCATCCATTGAGGATTTGGAGCAGGAAAATCCTGTCCTCACTGCCAAAACGACTGTGAGGAAAAGACAGGATAAACATGCTGAAAATACTAGCCTGGCCCCTAAGAAATGGAACAAACTGATTTGACCACCACTGGGCAGGTAGTTTGTTTGGACAATGCAAGTTAATATTGAAAACTGTTTTTTATGCCTTTTGTTACTTTATTGTTAATTATAGTTTTTTGTTGGGTGTTTTCCTTTTGGACCTATTTATTTTATTGTCATATTGTTTCCTTTTCTTTTTTGAGTAACTTATCTCTGCCTATTGCCATGATTCAGTTTTTGTAAGTGCGCTGATGACCGAGTAATTGAGCACCCTTATATACAAATCATCATCACCAAGTTGTCCTAACAATAGCAAAACAGTTGTATCAATAATTAAGTCATGAATATGTACTGCTGTCTGTACCCAGATAGGGTGACGGCAAATGCGTAGCTAGAACTCATAGCATAATAATACACAGCTGATGCAGTTCGGAAAGCAGCCCCTCCACCCAACTATATCTGCACAACCCTCATAAGACAGTCAGATGAAATTATATTATTGATAACTGAATTGAACAGTTAAACCAGTAACAAAATTTGCAGGTTTTACTGTATCTACCAAAGTGCTTTTATCAACTGACATTGCATTGCACCAAGCTTCCAGCCATTGTAAAGTGTACATTAGCCAATCATGTTAAGCAAAGGGAGTAATGAGTAATGTTATAAACCTGTTAGTAGGACACGGTTATAACAAACAGGGTTTAACTTTGTTTTATAATAACTAATGGGAAATGGATACAGTAGAACATTGTTTACCCAGAATTTCTGGAACCAGGGCCAATCTGATTTAACGAAAATTTAGTTTATCCAGAGAATGACAGAAAAAAGATAAAAATCATGTACAATACCAAAATACTTTTAACTGCTTCAGGATGACCAGTTAAACCTGAATGAGCCGAGAACAAATATCCAATAAACAGCTCAAGACATTTAATTTGTTAAATGATGTAAAAATGTTTAATAAATAAACATTCATATCTTCCTTATTTATTAAGTTATTTTACCGAATGAAAACCCATTAAAGATAATATACAATATGGTGTCATTAAAGTAGAGACGATATTCACAAATCATTAAATTTCACTTTTTTGTTTAGTGTGCATACAAACAATATGTATATCCCTTTCAGACCCAAGTGTATAGTTTTAGGTATTTATTTGGTTCTTTTTCTGTTTTGCTATGGAAAAAATACACAATTGACAGAAGTATAAATAAAATACACAATAGAACTTTTTTATTAGGAAGTTAGGACCCACACATTTGTGTGGGTCGAGACTTATCTCTTAAGATGTACATGTAGTTCACACTTTATTTTACAGTGTGATATGTATGGAAACAGTTAAAATCTTTACTTAAACACACGTATACATTGCATTTAATGCATCTGTTTCTTGTTCTCTTAATGCAGTCACTACGTCTGCAGTATATTGCAGTCTTTAGTTTTTCCCTGAAATTGTCCAATCTCTTGTCCACACTTTGAGGTTTTGCTGGTCTGTATATCTTCTCTCTTGGTTCTTCTTCCTCATACTCGTTTTCTGATTCATTATGTGGTTTTCTCTTTGGTGCTGATATTAGTGATTTCCCTACCACCATGCGGAAATGGAAGAGATCAAGAGTATCCTTTTTATTTTCTTGACTGCTGTCTCTGTTGCAGCCAGGAGGTATCACAAGCTAAATCTGCTAAATGCAGAATTACTTTCAGGATCAATTTTTTAGTTTTCAGAAATGTCCTATAGGCTTCTATCAACTGAACTGATATGTCAACAATTTCCAGGAATTGGAACAGCTCACTCTACTTGGGAAAGGTCGCTTTCTCCAAATGAGGAGAAAATGTTAGGGACTGTTCGGCTCCTTTCCACAGTTAGGATCCTTTTCTTCCTTTTCCTCGTCTGAAGAATCAGAAGACGTTTCCTCTATTAGTTCTTATTAGTTGGAACTGCAGTGATATACCAAACTTACATAACTGAACTCTTCCACATCTGAATTATCAGCCACTATTTTGAGGAATTATCATGGCAAGGAGGAAATATGTGAAAAAGATCGTAAAAATATGTTAAAGGTATTTTAGTAAGATTTAGTCTTCATTAAACGTCAGTAAATGGATATTCACAAGCATAATCTAACATTAACCTTAAAAGCTTAAAATGAACTGAGTCCTGACCCACACAGCTGTGTATGTGAGGAGCAAAAGTTAAGTATGAAGGTGAACTGTACATTTTTATGCTGCTTTTACTATCTAGAGTTATTATTTAAACATTTTTGTAACTATAATTTTTTTCTGTAATTTTTAGGCAGCTTTTAAGAGCCAAATTTCCTACTTAGTAACATGTGTTTGCTTCTGTGCAGCCATTTTGTAAATCTTAAACATTAACTGTCTTATACTACCCTCCTGTGTCAAGATTTTGAAGCATCATCAACTGCAATCTCTAGAACAGAGTCTCCACAATCGTGTGGTATGGGACTGAACTGTCATGTATCAAAAATAGAGTGGAGTATGAAAGAAAATCTAACCCACACAATTGTGCGTACAGGGACTGAAAGGGCTATATAAGCTGCGTAAGCTAAGCATTCTCCAGTTCAAGGTTTTATGGTTCAGTTTATGCTACCATGCAATAATCATATATGTTGTCACACATACACGCTGCAAAGAAAGGAACCTCTGTGTCAGCATCTGTATATACCACTTAGCAGTATTTCACATTCAAAGTTTCTTAGACTATGTCTAGTGTGAGGTGTGGAAAGGGGAAGGAGAGAGTTCATTCACCAGTCTGCTGTGAGTGCAATGAATTTGAGTAATGTACCTACTGACAATAGCATTTATCATCAGTAAAACTAGTCTTTATTTAGTAATAATATTAATAATAATATTTATTTGTATTTACATATCTTACACTCTCAATTACAGGTTTTACAGTTCTAATCTAGTTACAAATTTGTCAGCTGCTTACATTATGGGCTGATAGTGCTGTTGGCTGCCTCTATCCTAGCCCTTATACGACCTGGACCTAATGTTCTGATTGTGTCTTCCATTTCTCTAGCTCTTATTTCCTTGTCCTTCTCAACCATTTCTCTTTGACTTTGTCAGCAAATTTCCCCACCTCCCTTAATCTATTCTCTTTTCAACGTAAGCATTTTTATTGTTACTACGTAAGCCCCTTTATTATCTCAGTTCTTATCCAATATTAATTTCCTCCAGTTTTCAATTTCTTTACACTCCACTACATAATGTTCTAAACAAGTCTTTATTTAGTATGCTAAACAACTTTTGTTTTGTTATCTTCTGTGATGGAAGTGTTGAAAACATTGCTATGATAAATTAAATTTAAAGGCGAGTCAATTAATGACACTAAACAACACTAATGGAGGAAAGTAGCCTTGGAAACATGTTCCGGGAAGTTTGAAAAGTGATGTTTAGTGTTATTAATTGACCCACCTTTAAATTTAACTTTTCTTTTCTTTTCAAAACTGGTTTGGGTTATCCAAACATCCGGATTAATTAGACTTTACTGTACTTTCATTTTGATTTGAGTATTATTTGTGAATTTTGTTTCTTGTCACATTTCAGCTTCTGTTCAGGTGTTGATGAAGCAGATAATGTCAGCAATAGTAACAGCGTTATGCAATCATCAAACTTGAAACCACATAAGTGTGAAATATGTGGCAAGTCATTTGTTACAACTTCATATTATAAAAAGCACTATTTAATCCACCAGGATCAAAATCCCTTTAAGTGCGGAATTTGTAAGAAGGAATTTAGCACAGCATCATATTTGGAAAAACATAACTTAATTCATGAAGGCAAAAGTCCTCACAAGTGTGACATTTGTGGAAGGATATTTACAATAGCAGGACATTTGAAAACTCACATCTTATCCCACGAGGGCAAAACACCACATAAATGTACAACTTGTGGTAAAAGCTTTGCTAGGACTGATAATTTGAGAATTCACAGATTAACACATGAGACTAAAAAGGCATATAAATGCCAAATTTGTGACAAGGCCTTTACTATGAATTCATATTTGAAAAAACATTATTTAAATCATGAGGGGAAAAGGCCCCATAAGTGCGATATTTGTGGAAAAACATTTGCTACGGCATCATACTTGCAAAAGCATTGTTTAATTCATGAAGGTAAAAGTCCTCACAAATGTGAAGTTTGTAAAAGGATATTTACAACAGCAGAACGTCTGAAAAGTCATAACTTAGCCCATGAGGGCAAAACGCCTTATGCGTGCATGACTTGTGGTAAAAGCTTTACTAGAGCAGATAATTTGAAAACCCACAGTTTAATTCATGAGGGCAAAAGATCACATAAGTGCAAAATTTGTGGAAAGGCCTTTACTACTGCATCATCTCTGAGAACACATTATTTATCCCATAAGGGCAAATGCACATAATTGTTAAAGGAAAAATCCTTATTAGGGCAGATAATTTGAAGCACATGGTATATCCCATGAAGGCTAAAGATCACATCATTGTAATGTTTGTGCTAAAACCTTTTTTGTACTATGTAACTAATATTTGATACCGTTATTGTTGCAAAGTATCATAAGTTGAGATTCCCGCACTAGTGCAGTAAGTAAAAACATTTATATTGAAATATTGATTTGATATTACAATTTGCGCAATTATATAAATAACATAGTGCAAAAAATGCTATGCAATATAAATGTAGTAAGCACGTAATCTCAGAAATTGAAGAAAAACAATGTGCATCTTTTCTCGTTCCATATAAAGTGCTTACCACATTATTATTGCAATATACTATACTAGGGCCCATCATTTGAAGGTGCATCATTTATCCCATGAGAGGGAAACACCACATATTTGCAATTTATGTGAGAAAACCTTTAATAGAGCTGATCATTTGAAGAGACAGTTTAATTCTTTGGGGATTAAGACCTCATAGGTGCAAAATTTGTGGAAAGAGATTCATTGTGGCAGGGCATTTGAGAGCACAGAATATATTGCATGAGTACAAAAGGTTACGTAATTGCAAAGTTTGTGATAAAAGCTTTATCATGGCACATCATTTGAAAGCACATCAGTTATCCCATGGCAGATCATGCAGATGCAAAATTTGCTGAAATGAGGTTCCTTTCTATATATCTTTGAAAATACACATTGCCCCTCATGAAGATAAAGGACCAATTAAGTGCAAGATTTATCTGAAGTACTTCTACATGCTGTCAGATTTAAAGACACTTTGTCTCATGAAAATAAAAAGTCAAGTTATGTTGAAATCATTTCACCACAACACATTACACAATTTAACTTATGAGGCATTAAGTTCTCTACAGCATGTAACAAAAAAATATGTCAAAAATCTGAGAAAACCTTTCTTGTGATTAGAGGATAAAAAATGTTATATGAACATAGGTCCATCAATTTATTTCCTTTTTAGAGAACCTTTTTCTACAGCTGAACCCCATTCAACTCAATGACAGAACAGTGTCAAGTCTGGAGAATTTCACATTGTCCCACAGTCTTCCACTGCAAGTACTATGAGCCTACATCTGCAACATGAGTTACATAAACAAGAGATTTCAAATATTCCCAAAATAAAAATGTAGTGAGTTTAAGTCAGGTGAGCATATAGGCCATGGAATTGGTCCACCTCTTCCTATCCATGTAGCAGGAAGCTTGCTGTTCAGAAATCCAAGCAAGAGTCTTCTTAAGCTCTTCACTTTGTGCAGGCCAGCTCATCATCGGCGGACATGGAGTACACATATCAAAAGCAAACTTAACCAAGCCTAAGCTTGTCTTCATAAGTTATATCCCATCCTCAAACACAAGTCATCTCTAAAAGTTGAATGTACACTTCTACTATACAAGAGTATTCTATGACCACTTTTTCTATATGCCAGTCCTGTATGGGGATGTGCTTCATCTACTCATATTCACAGAGGAATCAAAACAAGATACTGTGATTATCTGTGAATGATGCCCCATGGTACATCCAGAATGTACAGCTACACAGAGATTTGGACACAGTCAGCATTAATGAGTGCATCTCTACAACAAGAAGATCCTTTCCTCACCTTCCTCATATATCAGCTACTTTATTCTTTCTACTGGGATGCTGCACCAAACCTGAAGACATGCTTGCCACAGGACATTTTATTTCTATAAAGTGTTGGAAGTTTACATTCCCACTAATCAGATTAGTTTGCTTGAGGATTCCAATATGAGTATCCTCTTTCCCTATATTCTATATTTTAATTCCATATCTGTAGCTCTGCAATTTGTATAGCACTAAGTGTGCTGATCAACTGAAATTTAAAATAAAACAAAATTGATGGATAGAAAGCGTGAAATGAGGAGCAACTCCATCGTGCATGAATTAAGTACCGGTGGCTAACAAGCGTGGCACAGTAACAACACCGCCTGCGGTGCCATATGTAGTAAAAGCGGGCGTTAAACACTACACATAACAGTGAAATGTATTACCTTCACCCGGTTTAACCAGATGTAAAAGTGAATGTTTACTACTGTACAATTAAACCAACGGTCTGTTGTGGAGGTATAGCTACATATTATACATCTTATGGTGTAAGCAGAGTTGTAGAAAAGCAAATAAACAATTTATGGAACTATGTCCATATAACACTTTTTATCCTTCCAATATAAGAAATGTTTTCACAAAATTTCAAGGTACCGTTCTGTCATATCCTGTATAAGTAATTTATATTGAAAATTCTGATGCTTTATATTCATACAGCTTTCAGTACCAGTGACAATTTTACATGTATTCTATATATTGAATTATTTATTTTTACTTTCTGTAAAGTTATGTATAAGTAAATGAAGTATTCTAAAATAACCAAAATTGTTATCATTATTTCACTGGAAATGTACATTTTTCAGATATCTTTATCTTTAATCTCCTCCCTGCAGTGTCCATTTTCTATTGGATTAGAACAGTCAACTCAGTGCACTGTACATTTAGTTCGAGTGTGCAGAAATGAAGAGCAACAGAGGTTGAGGCGGTCCTACGGATGGGAGGTTTTCAACAGGTCGGGGTTTTTCTCAGGGTAGATCTGCTTGAATTCTCTCTTTTGAGTTTCAGGGAGTGGGTGCATCCTGACAGTTTGCGGGTATTATCACATAGGAGACACCACGACCGTTGAATGTCAAGTTTATTGATACAACTAGTCCTCTCCACTCGTCACTGTTGTCTTGATCTTATTCAGATTTGAGATTCGCCCGTTGCTGTGCGCATGGCACGACGAGTGTTTTATGTAGCTGTGTACGCGTTGTTCCTGAACGTCGAGGGCATTACTTCGCGCAACATAGTATTTCCGGAGGATTATTCAACAACGGAGTTTGGTGAAATTTTAATGATGTAATGTGTGCAGTTTCTCTCACTCGCTAAAACAGGGTGTTCGATAACCACCCTATGTGTGTTACTCCGTCCATTGGCTAACACGGACTTTGATGAACTTTCAGTACTTATTGCCCACTTCACTCGCCGAAACAGAGAGCTTTTCCTAGCAAACATCAAACGTCGCCATGGAACAAATTTCCCCTTTTCGCCGAATTTTGGACACTTTAGAGGTCATGTGACCTGTTACTTGTTCCTTATAGGTTGTGTTTCATCCCTACTCTTAAATTTAATAGCAATTTCTAGTGTCTGAGGCATGTATTCCACGGAACTTTCACCTTCCCACAGTCCAGCTAATTAATGCATAAGCATGTTTGAAATAGTGTATCTTAATTCCCGATGTCTATTCTGTCATCACGTATCATGTGCAGACCAAAACATGGGCTGGCGACGAAGGTCCAGCCGTGAACAATGCCACCTTTGTCGGCTAGAAACACAAAGAAAATACCTGTGAAGGAAAGTGTTCATTTTCCTCGCTCAGTTGACACGTTGGATTGCCTGTTTAGTTTCTGCATTTGCATATTTAATCATTATCATCTATATTTGATATAACTTTGTTTAATTCATATTGTGGCATCAATCCGCCTTTAATTGTGCATTTAATAAGACTTTCGCGGTTATTATGACAATTTTATGCCTAACAGGGACGGTATGAAGGTAGAAAGACAGTACCGGACAAGTGTAGGATTTGCAACTTTTATTGAGTGTTGACTGGATACAAAGAGAAATAAACATGTACAGTTAACTGGATACTTAATACAGCACATTTTAATGTTCTATTCCCTATTCAGAGTAGCACTTTAATATCGGTACGAGGGCCATGCTGAAATTTTTTAGCAGCGCTAAGACGGAAAATCTGACAACCATGACATTGAAGTTTGAAAGAGCAATATCTATTTACCTTGGAACATGAGTGGACCCCATCACCACAGGCCATGTGTGGACAGCGAGTGAAGACGCAGTTAGTGATGAGTCAAGACACTGCCGTGATTTCTGAGCAATGATTTATTATGACTACAAAAATAAGTTAAATGCAGAAGAATGCCACTTCAGTAGTACGTGTGCCCTATCTAGGGCCACTGTTGGAAATTGGTTCCGTGAACTTTCAAGGGGCAGGGAGTCTCTTCAAGATCACCCCGCTACGGTAGTGACCCAAAAAATGTTGATGCTGTGAGTAAAATGATCCAAGAGGATCCTCATCTCACATTTTGTGATATTGAAGGGACCCTAAATATTGGGTCGACTGCAGCACAGACCATTGTTCATGGTTATTTAGGCCTAACCAAGAGATGTGCGCTTTGGGTGCCACATTTCCTGACAAGCCCAAAAGAATGCAAGAGTCGACTGGTGTAAATTTATGCTTGGAAAACTTGACCAAGGACGGTCCAAAGACACAGTATCGTCACAGGTGTACCATTATGACCCTGAAACCAAGAGGAATTCATCAGTATGGTGCTTTCCAGGTCAGTAACCATCCTTGAAAACTCGGAGAACTAGGAGCTCTGGAAAGAAAATGGTGACTACTTTCCTCACCACATGGGTAATCTCATCTCTGTGACCTTGGACACACCATACATTCACTGCAGAGTGGTATGTGACTGAATGTCTGCCGAAAGACTTAGCAACATGGAGGTCAAAGCATACCAAGATGAAGAGTGGGCATCTTCTGCATCACGACAATACCTCAGTACACATGGCTGCCAGAAACAATGAGTTCCTGGAGAAGGAGAAAGTGCGAGTCTTACCTCATCCACCTTATTCACCACACCCGGCCCCGTGTGACCTTTCCTGTTCCCAAAGACAAGGAAAAACTACGTGGGCAGTTTTTTTCATCCGATGAAGAGGTTATTGCAGCGTACAACAGTGCCCTAAGTGACACCTCTAAAGAAGCTTGGGCTGGGACATTTTGTAACTTGTTTCAAAGGATGGAAAAGTGTATCAGTTCTCATGGAGAGTATTTTGAAAATTTGTAATAGTTTGTGAATAAAATGTATTTCTGAATCTCTGCTAAAATCTTTCACCATAACCCTCGTATTACCTTAAATGTTTCCAACTGAATTCTAATTCAGACGTAGAGCTTTTTGTACTCATTTCCCCCTAATTTTCTAAAATTGCCTTTGAGGTACATTGTGGTACAAAGTTGAATACTATATTGAGAGTTTTTGTTGGATACTCGGTACCTATGACCAGGTTTACAGCATTTCACAGAGACAAGTAGAGTCAAAAATGCTTGATAAATGAGCAGAATGTATGTGTAGTCACAGAAATCTGGACTAACGAAAGTTTAAATAAAAATCGATACGTGTGTTTTATGAAGAAAGTATTCCATTTCCCGTTCATACTGCAGACCAGTACGTTCCAACTGAAACTCTGCAGCACATTCTCGGCGTCCACGGTAGGGAGGGACAACTAATGGAAAATATGCATGTTCCATAAGCACAGTCAATTAGTTGTGTAATATGAGTACTGCAACACATGCCTTTTCTCAGCCAATTTTGGTTAGAACAGCCTGACGTTTCTTGTAGAACATTTTCAAACATTCCCGCTTCGTCTCGTAAAGTTTCATTGCCTTCCGATAGGTGACAGCGCTATACGGAGCTCCTAAAATGGCGTCTGTAATGAAGGTGCATTCCAAACAACGTTCAGTGATTTGAATTTATTTTCGCAGAAAACCAGGGCATCTCAGATATTCATAGACGCTTGCAGAATGTCTACAGCGATCTGGCAGTGGCCAAAAGCATGGTGAGTCGTTGGGCAAAGAGTGTCATCATCGCCGTAAGGTCAAGCAAAACTGTCTAACCTCCCGCATGCCGGGCGGCCGCGCACAGCTGTGCCTCCTGCAACGTTTGGAGCTTGCGAACACTCATTCGAGATGATCGCCGGATCTCAGTCAAATACCTCAGTGCTCAACTTGACATCTCTGTTGATAGAGCTGTCACAATTGTTCACCAGTTGGGATATTCAAAGGTTTGTTCCCGCTGGGTCCCTCGATGTCTAACCGAAGACCATAAAGAGCAAATGAGATCCATGTGTGCGAAATTGCTTGCTCGTCATGAGGCTGATGGTGACAGTTTTTTTTTTTTTTCAAACATTGTTACCGGCGATGAAAAATGGGTTCATCACTTCGAATCTGAAACAAAACGGAAATCCCTGGGGCGGCGCCACACCTACTCCCATACCTTCAGCCGTTAAAGTCATGGCTACAGTCTTCTAGGACGCTGAAGGGGATATTCTATTCTATGTCCTTCCCCATGGTCAAACGATCAAATCTGAAGTGTATTGTGCTACTCTTTGAAAATTAAAGAAACGACTTCAGCGTGTTCGTGGGCACAAAAATCCGAACGAACTTCTCCATGACAACGCAAGACCTTACACAAGTCTTTGCACTCGAGAGGAGCTCACAAAACTTCAGTGAACTGTTCTTCCACATCTTCCCTACAGCACCGATCTAGCACCGTCGTTGGCGCAATGAAGGACGCAATCCTTGGGACGTACTACACGGATGATGAAGTTATAGATACCGTACCACGTTGGCTCCGACATCAACCAGTGGAATGGTACCATACAGGCCCTCATTTCAACGTGGTGTAAAGCCGTAGCATTGAACGGAGATTATGTTGAAAAATACTGCTGTTTAGGCTAAAGGATTGGGGAATAACATGGTGTATTTGAATGCTGAATAAAACAACTCCTAACTTATTGACCCGCCCTCGTACTTTATCCTTTGCCTTGGAGAGAACAATTAAGAACATGGAGCTGTCCTGTTAGCTATGCAAGGAATGCCAAATCACAAATCCACTTTTAATCTAAGTTCGAGAATAGTCACAGCTTTTTCTTCTAATGACAAACCAGTTTGCTCCCTTAACTCTCAGTATCTTTCCAGTATGTAAAGTCTGTTTAATTAACGCGTGTGCACGTCGGCCTCTGCCTTTGACGAACCCTTATAATCGTTTTACAAGACAGACCCTCCTTCTCGCAGTCCTTTCTGCAAGGTTGCCACCTTTCTCGATACGTCATGGCTATCGTACGAGGTTTCGTCTAAATAAATCATCTTATGTCCATTACTGCGAAACTTCCTTAGTTTTGGCACACACACATATAAATATAAATATATATATATATATAATCGCCAAGCTACAATTCTACTGGTTTCCATAATAACCCTTAACTTATTCAAAGTGCGGTATTTGAAACCCAGCTCCTTTAGATGACCGCGCAAAGTGAAGCGCCCATAAGGGAAATCACAAATTTCTTGCAAATGTGCAACCAATTCGTCTAAGGTGGGCGGTCTCCCTTTTGCATAGAATCTATAAATTTCTTCGACGAATTAAATCGCATATGAAATCTACTTTAGAGAAACGTTTCCTTTTGTTTTCGCACTTGATCGGCGTCTTTGGTATTCATTTCGTCAGAATATTTCTTACTGTATTTCTGTGAATACCCAGAATTTATCATCAGGTTCATTGGACGACCCCTTACCAAGATTATTTGTCAGCACGTATTTATATGTGTTCAAAACAAGCGCTTGAATTTGCTTAGAAAGAGTTCCCGTAATAACTTTGTTTTTGAGGCTTTTCCAGTAATATAACCCGGCCCAGTTATTCACACTGTTGTCGTCACTTTGATTATTTTCACTTGACTGAAAATTATCTACTGCTTCTTTTGCATTTAGCACTGCATTTCCCTCCCACGGTCTCCACATTGTGACACACGACGAATTCCTGCACGTAATGAAACAGATCAACTGAATGTTGGAACTTTGGCAACTGAGACTCCACGTGGAGTAAACATGTGACTGTCACTTCGAGAAAATCAAGTTTGCTATTGGACCTCAACGACAGTGTTCCATTTCTGAAGTGTGGAGATAGATTTATGACGGTCATTAGTGGGCGGTCGGGTCAGGTTCCTTTGACTCCGAACTGCACACCCGTTGACTAGACAGACTTTAGCCTGACTTAAGCACCTGACTTCACAGTAATAATGTATGTCTCCGAATTTACAATTTCATTCGTCTAAAAATGCTTTAACCTGACGTGTTGTAGCCCTTTTGACCTAATGAAATCAGTGGTTTTGACAACAACTCAGTTGGATACATTTTGTACATAAATTCTTCTGGTGATGTTTGGTTCAATACCAAGGTTCTTTACTTTATTTGTGACCCAGCCTTTTGGACCAACTCTTCCAACGAGAATAGAAACAGCTGTTATCTGTATCTATAGATATGTTTATTCAGTTGAATTTATATCCGATTTAAAGCTTCCTCAAAACATTTGAATATATTTGCACGGGTTGTTGTACCGGTCATTGGTACAAATACAACATTTCTTCCATTTTCTGGAGATTTATATCCAGACTTATCACAAAAACACTAATTGCGCTGTAACGCAAGTATCTTGGCGTTCATATAAGGCCAGAGAATAACAAATAAATGTCTTAGATTTCTCCACTAACTGCTGTTCAACATTGTTGACAATATCTGCAATACACCACATATCAGTGGAAGAAGATGAACTGTGAATAGTTTCACATTCTAGTACACCTTCGGGGTAAACCATCGGCCGTCATATGTGCACAACTTTTAGCAAATTCGCTACCTTTGAATGCTGTAATTCTTTAGCAATTTGAAGTGACAGTTTACAGTTAAGACGCACAGCCGATTCACTTATTTTTATGATCTGCATTATTGTCAGTAGCCATGGTGCTTTGAGTTTCTCGCATTCACTGCTATGAGTAGCGTAATGTTGTAATTTATTGTTTGAACAATTTTTTCACACTAAACATTTCTCTGCATCATTTACGTCTATAAACGTCTACTTGTCTTCCAAACAGAGGGGAAGGTATATTTGAAATATGGGTAGGAATTAGATAATACTTAGATGTGTCCATTTCTATACTTCATAACCCTCCACTGCACTCAATCAACTGTAATACGATGCCCGCTTGCTGTTATGTGATGTTGTTTGTCCTTGGGCGCTACTAGGTGATCAACCAATTAGAGTGCTGCGGTCTTGTCGTATGGCATTCCCGCTAAGTGGTGTGTGAGGAGTGTTAACGTATTCAATCTCTAATAAATGCTACTCGCGCTGAGACAAAAATTCGATTTTTCAAAAACTGATCCATGAGGAAGGTATAGAGTGATGTATCTAACGTAACCGCAAAAAACCACATTTTTAGCTTTAATAGTTTTCCTAATGTAAATATATAAGGCACCATTATCTTATATCAATGCATCGCGATGTAATGGATATCATTATTGGTCGGTATATATGTGTGTGTATGTATATTTGTAATTACTCAGAACTGAAACGTAAACGTTTGACATGGCGTGATAGAAGAACTACTTTGAATAAAGCAAGGTGTTTTTTAAATTCGAGCGAGAACAAACAATACACTTCCTGCTGGCTTGTACCAGGGTGGGTCAAAAAGTAATGCCTCCTATTTTATTCTATTTTAATTGCCAAGAAAATTAGGCCACGCCGTGCCTCAGTGGTTAGACCGCTTGGCTCTCACCAAGGCGGCCCGGGTTCGATCCCAAGGGACCGCAAAGTGAGATTTGTGGTGGATAACACGGCGTTGGGGCGGGTTTTCTCCGGGACCTCTGGTTTCCCTCGCCATCTCATTCCACCGTTGCTCCATCTTCATCTCATGCATCATCAGTGTCACCGCCTGCGGTGCCGTATGTAGTAAAAGCGGGCGTTAAACACTACACATTTCATTTGCCAAGAAAATTGAATCCAATTTACACAGCTTGAAAACCACAATATTGGCGATTAATTTTTCACTATTCAATATAATCTCCGTCCTTTTCCACAGTTTTGGTCCACCTTTTAACTAGGACATGTATTCCTGTGTGGTAAAACGCACGGTCTTGCTTCCTAAGCCATTGACGCCTCCTCATCTTCAAAATAAATCCCACGTTGAGCTTCCTTTAGTGGCCCGAACACATGGAAGTCTGATGGTGCCAGGTCAGTGAGGTAAGACTTGCCATCCCAATTTCTCAATTTCTGCAGTGGTGTAACGGCTGGTGTGTGGTCCTGCATTATCATGCAAAAGAACATCCGCCATAGCTTTCGTTGAGCGAACTCGGCGAAGACGTGCTGTCAGCTTTTTGAGAGTTCTGACGTATTGGGCAGAATTTATTGTGCATCCCTGCTCCAAAAAATCAATCATAAGCACATCCTCTGCATCCCAGAACACTGTCGCCATAACTTTCCCTGCCGGCCGCTGAGTTTTGAACTTTTTCTCTTCGGTGACGTGTGATGCCATTCCATTGACTGCCTCTTTGATTCAGGTTCAAAGAAAATGAACCCACGTTTCGTCTCCAGTAACAATTTTTTCCAGAAACTCCTCTTCCTCCAAATTGAAGAGCTGTAAGTGTTCGGAGGCTATTGTTTTCCTTGTTTCTTTGTTTTTTGGGCAGTTAACATTCTTGGTACCCAACGTGAACAAACTTTTGAGTTATCCAAGTGTTGAATAATCGTCATCACACTGCCATTACTGAGGGAGGTAATGCAACACAATTCACCTGTTAACCGGCGATCACCACGAATGTCATCGAATCGCTGAACGTTGCATAGAGTCACTGCAGTCACCGGTCTGCCGCTTTGCTTTTCATCTGCCAATGGCGTTTGCCCTTCAGCTTCATTACAGCGACGAATCCATCGTCTAACAGTGCTCACATCCACCGTTGCATCACCATACATATTTTTTTTTTTTTTTTGCCTTTCGTGTATGCGAATTGGCGTTTCACCTTCCGCAGTCAAAAGTTCAATCACAGAACGCTATCTTATACGAATGTCTATGTCAGCCATTTTGCAAGAGGATGCAATGCTGCCACCTGTTGACTTAGGAAGTTACTACTGTAGGGGATTGGAGAAGAAGGTATGCCGACATGAAATTAAATTCTCCAACTGACTCATGTTTCCCGGTAGACCACTAGTTGGAGATGATGAATGTGTGTAGTGTTTAGCGCCCGCTTTTACTACATACGGCACCGCAGGCGATGACACCTATGATACATGAGATGAAGATAGAGCACCGGTGGAATGAGATGATGGGGAAGCCAGAGATCCCGGAGAAAACCCGCCCCAGCGCCGTGTTGTCCACCAAAAATCTCATTTTGTGGTCGCCTGGAATCGATCCCGGGCCGCCTTGGTGAGAGCCCAGCGGTCTAACCACTGAGCCACTGAGCGGTTACTAGTTGGAGAGTTTAATGTCCTGACAGCAAGTTAGCCATGGTAGCTCAGATGGTTAGAGCAACCGCACGGAAAGCGGGAGATCTGTGGTTCAAATCCCTGCTGTGGCATTGAATTTTTCAGTCTGGCTCAACTCGATCAAACTTTAGCCTGCACACGGCTAGTGTGGAAGAAATTATTATTTCCACCTGATCAAAAGTTGCCAAGAAAAATTGTTTCTGTTAAGGATTTCAAGCTCTACCACACAAATCCCAGTTAATTTTTGACACGACTTATTACCGTGGATGAAACTTGGATAAATCACTGAACTCCAGAAAGTAAATCACAATCTTAACAGTGGATTGCGCCACGTCAATTAATTCCAAAATCGGAAGTTATTTTTGTCACCTAACAAGGAAATGGCAAGTGTTTTCTGAGATGTACAGAGAATTATTTTTATTGATTACTTGGAAGAGAGTAAAATTATCACTGGTGACTACTAAGCAGGCTTACTGTAACGTTTGAGTCATGAGGTGAAAAGAAAGAGACCTCATTTGTCAAAGAAAAGATCTTGTATTTTCACAACAATGCACTGGCCCAGTGTTTATTCATTGCATTGGAAAAATGTGTGAATTAAAGTTCCAATTGCTTGAACAACCAACCTATTCGCCAGATCTAGCACCCAGTGACTGTCACCTGTTTCGAAACTCAAAACATTTCTTGGAGGACGAAGATCTCACAACAACGAGGAGGTTACTGACACAGTAAGCAGTTATTTTGAGGAACATGATAAATCACACTACGTAGATGGTTTAATTAAATTAGAAAACCGATATGACAAATGTATTGGCTTTTATGTAGATTATGTTGAGAAATCAAGAAAAAAAATTATTTATTTTTTTGTGAGGCCCGGGACTTATCAGCCGACCCTTACACTAGGAGCGGAGCGGAGCTTCTCTTCCTTAATTCAAGAGGTCCCAAGTACGAATCTCGGTCAACGTGAGTTATTTGGTTAAGGTTTTCCCTTATCCTAAGAGAGAATGTCGAGTATGTACTCTGTACTTATTTGTACAACATTTCATTCATCGTCCGATATGACTTAACGTTGGAGGTTTTCTCTTATCCTGAAATATGAATGTCTGGTAACTCTAAGCTCTATGTATCCTGTACTTATTTGAACATCATTTCATTCATCGTCCGATATGACTTAACGTTGGAGGTTTTCTCTTATCCTGAAAGATGAATGTCTGATAACTCTAAGCTCTATGTACCCTGTACTCATTTGAACATCATTTCATTCATCGTCCGATATGACTTAACGCCGGAGGTTTTCTCTTATCCTGAAAGATGAATGTCTGGTAACTCTAAGCTCTATGTACGCTGTACTCATTTGATCATCATTTCATTCATTGTCCGATATGACTTAACGTTGGAGGTTTTCTCTTATCCTGAAAGATGAATGTCTGATAACTCTAAGCTCTATGTACGCTGTACTCATTTGATCATCATTTCATTCATTGTCCGATATGACTTAACGTTGGAGGTTTTCTCTTAACCTGAAAGATGAATGTCTGGTAACCCTAAGCTCTGTGTACCCTGGGCTCATTTGATCATCATTTCATTCATTGTCCGATATAACTTAATGTTGGAGGTTTTCTCTTATCCTGAAAGATGAATGTCTGATAACTCTAAGCTCTATGTACGCTGTACTCATTTGATCATCATTTCATTCATTGTCCGATATGACTTAACGTTGGAGGTTTTCTCTTAACCTGAAAGATGAATGTCTGGTAACTCTAAGCTCTGTGTACCCTGGGCTCATTTGAACATCATTTCATTCTTCGTCCGATATAACTTAACGTTGGAGGTTTTCTCTTATCCTGAAAGATGAATGTCTGGTAACTCTAAGCTCTATGTACCCTGTACTCATTAGAACATCATTTCATTCATCGTCCGATATGACTTAACGTTGGAGGTTTTCTCTTATCCTGAAAGATGAATGTCTGGTAACTCTAAGCTCTATGTACCCTGTACTCATTTGAACATCATTTCATTCATTGTCCGATATGATTTAACGTTGGAGGTTTTCTCTTATCCTAAAACATGAATGTCTGATAACTCTAAGCTCTATGTACCCTGTACTCATTTGAACATCATTTCACTCATCGTCCGATATGACTTAACGTTGGAGGTTTTCTCTTATCCTGAAAGATGAATGTCTGGTAACTCTAAGCTGTATGTACCCTGTACTCATTTGAACATCATTTCATTCTTCGTCCGATATAACTTAATGTTGGAGGTTTTCTCTTATCCTAAAAGATGTCAGGTAACTCTAAGCTCTATGGACCCTGGGCTCATTTGAACATTATTTCATTCATCGTCCGATATGACTTAACGTTGGAGGTTTTCTTTTATCCTAGAAGAGAATGTTTGGTAACTCTAGGCTCTGTGGACTCATTTGAACTCATATAACTTTAATGTTGGCGGTTTTCTTTTATCCTGAAAGCTGATGCCGGCTAACGCTAAGCTCTATGGACCCTGGGTTCATATGAATATAATATCATTCGTGGTCCGATATGATTTAACGTTGCAAGGCGTAAATTTAAAAAATTCCTAGAATTGGCTGCAATACAGACACTGGCCTCTTGCAAAGGATTGAGACGAATTGCATAAATTGCTAAATACCGACATCCTAGTGGATTTTAAGCTTTGTCCTATAGCTAATGAATTTTGGGCTCAATTGAAACCTGAGGGCACCTCTGGTAGTAACATTTTTTTATTGTTTTAATTCGCACACGCAGTTTTGGCATTGGCTCACTCTAAAACCGAATGTGATGCAGTTTTGAGCAGAATAAAGTTATTAAAAGTGAAAAACAGAAATCCTCTGGATCAGTGGGTATGTATTCGCTAGTTAATATGTAGCTAGTGGTGATACCTGCGAGAACTTTTATTCCAACGACGTACTCAAGTGGATGTCAAACTGCTCATTATACTAGAGATCTACGGCTAGCAGCATAGCAGCCCCGGGAACCAAAGAGAGTATATACATAAAGAGTATAAACATTTTCGGTTACCTTGGTGTTTATGTTGGCGATGATTGGTGGTGGCTTCCTGTGGGCGTTGGCATAAAATTGACCGAACAATTGAAGTTCTGTGAGAGTTATAAGATAGGATTTTAAGAAAAATGCCGTGGTTACTGTTGAAACTTTTGTTAGTATTCTCGCTGCTGGTGAGTGCTAGTGCGATAAGATGTTACCAGTGTGTTAGCACTGGTCACGATGATCCCTTTCAATGCAAGGAGTTCATGGACAGCGATGTGGATATAGAACCTAGTTCCTGCGATGGTGTATTCGGAGCGGAGTATTGCGTTAAACATACAGGACGCTTCGAAGGAGGACTGGGCACCAGACGGTTCTGTTCGTCGTTAGATCTTGGCAACTACTGCAATTACGTGCAACAGCCAGGAGATGTGCTGGAATATCGCTCTTGTGTGTATACATGTTCTACAGATGGGTGTAACCTTGCTAACAGACGAGCAACTCTTCAGATTACGACGTTGCTTACCCTTCTCGTTTCAGTAACAGCACTAAGATGAACATTCACAATCTTCTCATGTTGAACAAACACAAAGTGGAAATAACCGTCCAGTAAATATTTTAATACTCAGTTGGGGAATAGATTTTTAAAGTACTCTGGGTTTAAATAACAAAAGAAGCACATTCCTTCAAATATAACATTTTAATACAAGTGATTTTCATTGAACGAGTTCATCTTCATGGAGTGGTACAGTCTGCTGATCTATTTACGTGGGGTGTTGAAATTATCCTGAATTCTCTTTCCACGCTCAGTATGTGTAAACATTGAATCCTGCTAAACAAGAGAATAGATAGTGGGCTTATCGAATGTACAGCTCAAATCATTGAAACCACAGTTATTTAGCAAGTAAATGCACTTCATATCTCTGTGTGGTTAAACTCAAGGTAATTATTTACTTACACATGTGGTTTTAAACTTTTTAATATGTGCGAAGATCAGGAATATATCAGGTAAAGACGTTTCATAGCACCATTTTGGGGATAGAAGTTTAGTTTGGGCACAATAATTTGAAACAATATTTTAAGTTACATGTGTTACAATAAAGCTGTCATTAGCCTTTAGGGAAAGACAAGACATACATTTGTTTCTCTGATATTTAAGATGTGCCATTAAGTTCTTGTAGCTAGGTTTTTAAACTTACTTTGCTTGTCTTTTTGGTTAGGTTTTCTGCAATGATAAGCATAATTCTAGTAGGTAACCAGTTCTTCTACCTTATGTAAGACTAGAATTTATACTGTAGATCAGTGGCTGTTATCTGCTAGGAGAATGATGAACATAACATCGTTGGCTGGAGCGTTGCCAACAGTGAAAACATGCTCTTGCTGAAAATACCAACAGTACGTAATCAAATTACTGATACTGTAATAGGTAAGGAAACTGGCAGTATATCATTATTTAACCACTCTGGTCTGGTAAGTTTCAATTTCTTTTATTTTTTAAATAATGATGATGGTGATGATAAATATGTTAATATTATTATTAGCAGTAATCAAAGTTTTCTCTTTTAAACTGTGGCTGATCATAAGGTTGCTAACCTCATTCTTTATTATACATACTCCTGCCATAAGTTCTGTCCCACATACAGTGGCACCTACTGTACACATAAATGATGACTACAACAAACAAATATATGTAACTTGTTTATTAGAGACTACGCAAAGTATAAATATACATATCACTCAAAATGTTTGCCTGTGCCTTGACACATCTCTTCAATCTCTCTGGCCACTCATCTATCGCAGCACACACTACATCTTGGGGTATTGAGGCAGTTGCCTTCACCAAAGGCTTTTAGGAATGTGATATTGCGGTGAGATTTCGAGCAGGCCTTCTGCTCTAAAATATCCCATAAGCAATAGTCTAGTGGTTTTAGGGGCCTGTATTACGATCTCCGGTTAATAGCAGCAGTTTGTTACCTTTCAGTTATCAGTAACCATTGGTTAGGTTCAGTTCCTCGTATTACGAACTCGATATACCTGAAGGTTTGTTATCCTGTACATTATGGTGGAATGTAAACGGTTGGCAATATTTTCCACTAGAATTTTACCGTTTTTGCAACGCTATCTTGTGTTTAGAACGTGAATTAGCGGGAAAACACATGTAGTATCATCAAGCGTCTTGTTTTAACTTTTTATTAGCTGCTTTCTGTATCTTTCCGTGGTATTTTCATGAATAGTTCAACCGCAATAAGGTCTAGCATAGTTCGTTTACAGATTAGATTTTTCCATAGCGTTAGATTCTTTATCATAGCGTTAGGTTAGTATTATAGGTTATATAGGTTCCCTTAGGTTAGTGTTATTATAGATTAGGTGAGATATATGGAAAATATATGGAATGCCTTGTTAATTTATGAACACCAAGAGATTTCCAGTCATTTTTTTAAATAAGGCAACATAATTGTTATTATTTTGATAATAGTATTGCACAAATATAATTTGGCTAAATCATTTGGTTAGTAGTGTATCCTCATTAATAAATCACCTCTTCTTATATAAATTATCATTTCACAGAGGTATATGCAAATTATAAGTCATCCATGAATAAAAGTAAGGTTATAAAATATGCATTGTGTGACCAGTAACTTGGTACCTGATTTTTTAAACATAATATATTTGGCTAGTTCAGTCACAGCATTGTGCCCTTGATTGAAAAACATAATTGAACAAATAAATGGGTTCATTTAAATACCACAGGATACAAGATGGGCAGGTATTAACATTTCTTTACGTGTGCATTTCGCAGCAAATATATTTATGTACTGCATTTGCACAATCTATAGTAGGTACGGCAAGAATCATAAGTAATACTTCAACTTGCATTGATACAGTGCTCACATTGCATAAATCGCAATATAATTAGCAAATAGTATTCATTAAGGCACATTGTAGGACAAAACTATTATGGTATTGTACATATAATTAGCTACATTACATGTGTGAACAGCGTTTGCAATGACGATTTGGACATCGATACAAGTTGCATAACCTAAAAATTTGTTTTATTCACTGTTTGCTTTACAGCTTGTTACTTTCCTCTGGTAATGCTTTAACGAAATGCAAATTAAACATTGCACCGACTATTAGCAAAATCGAATGTTCACTACTTCAGCATGGTTCTGAACATTTATACCTACCCACCTACACATATAGTATTCGTGTAATTTCCGGTATAGGTTTAACATGCTTTGTTTATTGCATTTATGTTCGTTAAAACATAATATGGTCACATAAAATATTGCATTGCTTGCAACACGTCACTGACATGATGGGACACTAGAAATTATCATTCCATTACCTATTACGGCACGTTACCTAATACTCCTGTGGTTTATTTTATTTTATATTCAACATGCCAATCTTTCCGCATTCTAATTCTGTTAGCTCTTCTTCTATTAAATACTGTGCCAACATTTCATCCTCAGAATTGCTGACAACATTTGATCTGGCCTGGAGGTACGCCATTTTAATTTTTGTGTGCGAAGGTAAACTCCAAGTTATCTCACTAACCCCTACTCGAGGTGAGGGTTAGTTTACCTCCAGAAATAACTCTCAGTTAGCCCTTAACCGAAGGTCGTAATACTGACATCTACGTGTAACTCCAAGTTAATCGTTAACCGACACCTTAACCGGAGATCGTAATACAGGCCCTAGGTCAGGCTTCACTGTTAGAGATATACTCTGGAACGTTGCTCTCCAGCCAATGTTGTGTGGTCATTGCCTTGTGGTCATGTGCTGAGTCCTGCTGGAATATCCAGTGCTTACCCGCAAACAAGATGGTGTTTAGGGCCTTCACAACCTTTTCCAGATTGTCGGTTTGGTAGTTGGCGGCACGCGTTTTCACCCCCTGTTCACAGAAATGCAGTGAAGTGACACCGTCAAATGACACCCCCCCACCAAACCATCACAGACGATGGATGATGACCTCTTTCCACTCTTGGACTCTTGGCAGCAACTTTCTGAGATGTGCGAGCATACACTCGATCATTCTGGCAGTTGAGATTTTCTTCCACAGTGAAAATTTTCTCATCCTGAAGAGACTTTGGCGGCGACTGCCTTTTGCATGCTTCTCCAGTAGTCCCTTGTGCCTCTTATGTGCCTTAATGTCCCTTTCTTCTTCGGTATGCTGAAAGTCCAAGATCTATAATGCATGACATCGTTCTCTGAGCGATTTTTATTTCCCTTGCCATTATTCCATGCTTACAGCACAGATTTCTCCGAAATCTCTCAGCAACAGCTTTAATCACTGCTGGTGTTCTGGTCATGCGTGGCCGACCACTTCTAGCTCTGTCAGCAAAAGAGGAAGTCTCAGTATATCATTTGATACATCGATAAACAAATTTCTACAGAATTTGCAGCAGTCATAACTTGAAAATCTCTACTTGTGCTTTGTTACACTTGTGTAGTGCAACCACTGTGATGTGATTCTCCTTTGCTCCCCACTCCATCTTAGCCAAGTGGCAGCTGGCCGTGAACTGCATGCATGCAGGAGCTGTACGTATAATGTTGCTCTGGAGAGTTACAAGTGACAGATGTGCTAACGTAATAGTTTGTGGTGACAACTCAAACTTTGGGACAGAAATAATGACAGGACTATGAACTGCATGCATGCAGGAGCTGTACGTATAATGTTGCTCTGGAGAGTGACAAGTGGCAGATGTGCTAACCTAGTAGTTTGTGGTGGCAACTCAAACTTTGGGACAGAAATAATGACAGGACTATGAACTGCATGCATGCAGGAGCTGTACGTATAATGTTGCTCTGGAGAGTTACAAGTGACAGATGTGCTAACGTAATAGTTTGTGGTGACAACTCAAACTTTGGGACAGAAATAATGACAGGACTATGAACTGCATGCATGCAGGAGCTGTACATATAATGTTGCTCTGGAGAGTGACAAGTGGCAGATGTGCTAACCTAGTAGTTTGTGGTGGCAACTCAAACTTTGGGACAGAAATAATGACAGGACTATGAACTGCATGCATGCAGGAGCTGTACGTATAATGTTGGTCTGGAGAGTGACAAGTGGCAGATGTGCTAACCTATTATGGGTGCATTATAAGTTGGTGATTGACAGTTGAAGGAGTGGGGAAAGAGAGGGGATAGCGCCGTTGCCACTTTACCGTCCTTCTCCACGTGCTAGGCAATGAAGGTGACGGGTAGAGGGGAGGTGGAGGTTCGGTTGCAGTCCGTTGCAGTAATGCACACGCACATATTCCTAGAAATTTGCATACTGCAGTATTAATCGTAAGATTGCCGTAAGACTGTCTACACGTTTAAGTGAGCAGTTACCTAAGTACAGCATACGAAATCTTCGGAAGCTCACCCAGGTTTCATCAATCCATACAATATTCTCAAAATCACAAGAAATAATTTCTCGTAGGAACCTACAGCGCCAGGCACATATGTCCGGTTTCTCCAGTAAGATCTTATGTCCATTTAGGTTTTTATAGCCTAATCCTAAGGTTTTAACTATTTTTCGAAGTGAGGTCTTGCCACCTGTAAAAAATCATCCATTTGTAGAGATGAGTGCAGTTTTTAAAGTGTAGGATATTGCTTCCTGGTATAATATGCATAAATATGGCAGCGAATGGCATCTTGTTGAAATGGATCCAGGTTAGTGACCGGGTTATATCGCTTCCTCTTCTTCCCTGGAGTTTGTAACTGCGATGTACAAGCATGATTTTCTGCACTAGCGTATTTCTCTTTCTCTACTCTAACTATAGTATTCTTACTTACACCAACAGCAGCTGAGGTTCTGTCCAGTACTTTTAAAACGGGAATTATTGGACCCCAATTGTCTCTTTCATCCTCAAAAGATTTTCTTACGGAACATATAATTTCCCTTGCTTGTCCTTTAATTGGGATTCCGTGCGCAAAAACATTTTTGTGGTCTTCGCAGATAGTTTCTTTCTGTCTGTTTCTGTAGCACAAGTGTCTGCGGTAGCCATGAGTAACGATAATTAGCTAAATATTAAAGTTGATCACAGAAACACTAAAGTTGATCACAGAAACACTAAAGTTGATCACAGAAACACTGAAGTTGATCACTGAAACACACAAATTATATTGCGAAAATGTAAAGCTGTTTACACTCTGTGAAACATTCACTACCTGAAGCAGTACACTCTTAGTTTGGCAGTGATGACAGGGAAAAATACCCTAAGTAAGGGTTGGTCATTAAACTGTAAAGGTTGGTCATTGACCCAGAAAACGTCATAAGATATTCCTTGAAACTAAATCCACACCTGTTCCCTTCCAACAACGCATACCGTCTCATACTAAAGGGCAACGAACGACGACGGTATTGTGATACTGCTGATTTATAACCGAAGCAACAATAGGAGCAGTGTCTGTTTACTGAAAACCTCAACATGCCGATAGAATAGCGTCATGCATAAAGCACGTGATGTAGTACGATAGAGTTGGCAACATAGGATAAGCGGCTCGGGTTGCTATGGCAACAGTTTACTTTTGATTGGTGGATTGCTGGTTGCTAGGCGACGGCAATGACGTGTCAGTGACGTGTTTATCTCCTCTCCTTGTTTTCGCAAATGAACAGCACGTGGAGGCAAAACGCCAATCACCAACTTATAATGCACCTATTATAGTAGTTTGTGGTGGCAACTCAAACTTTGGGACAGAAATAATGACAGGACTATGAACTGCATGCATGCAGGAGCTGTACGTATAATGTTGCTCTGGAGAGTTACAAGTGACAGATGTGCTAACATAATAGTTTGTGGTGACAACTCAAACTTTGGGACAGAATTAATGACAGGACTATGAACTGCATGCATGCAGGAGCTGTACGTATAATGTTGCTCTGGAGAGTGACAAGTGGCAGATGTGCTAACCTAGTAGTTTGTGGTGGCAACTCAAACTTTGGGACAGAATTAATGACAGAACTGTGTACACTGCCAGTTTGCTTATGCATCACGTTATCATTATTAATATTATAAAATAGAAGCATTTATAAACAGTGGAGCATTATCAATAAAATCTTTTTTAACCACTTGGCAAACTATAAAAACACTTTAGCTCTGCTTACATTTAAAATTAGGACATATTTCAAGGACCACTCATCCCCATCATCAGCTGATGTTTGACTAGTTCTTCAGGTGACCACCTCCCTCTCCTGGCGCTGTTCAACAAGTTGAATGACGTCATCCACTATTGGTATTTCGAAATTCATGGCTCTCTTTCTATTCTTAAACATGTATATATTTTCCCAAACTGCTAATTCCCAAAACTTTTTTGTTGGTACCGAAAGTTTGATTTCTTTAGAAATATTATGATTTTTTTGACCAAAAATGATGGGCTATGGCTGATTTATCTGTCTGTATTTGATGCATCTCATGTGTTCTTTCATCCTTGTTTCCAAGTTTCTATTTGTTTGAATCAGCTGATGATGGGGACGCGTGGTCCTTGAAACATGTCCTAATTTTAAATGTAAGTCGAGCTAAAGTGTTTTTATAGATTCTACATTATCATTAGTTTATAACAAGAAAAAGAAAATGTGTGGGCATCATTTCACTGTCTTGGCATATTTCGGAACTCTGCAGTTGTCATTAGCTTGCTACAGTTACATCATTGCTTTCTGCAGCAGACAAAGCCATTGAAAGTGAGATGTAGTGTTTAACAGCCACTTTTACTACATGCAGCACGGCAGGTGGTGACACTGATGATATGTGAGATGACATGGTGGGGGAAACTGGTGATCCTGGAGAAAAGCCTCCCCAGCGCCATGTTGTCCACCACAAATCTCACTTTGCTGTCACCTTGGTGAGAGCCAAACAGTCTAACCAGTGACAAAGCCATTGATCTGCGGAGTAACCAACTATAGAGTCTTACCATTGTTATGTAGAATGTTGTCAGTGAATCACAACTCACTTTCTCTTAAAATGATCAACATGAAATAAACAACAGTCTGTTGTTATTTCAGTTGTGTTGCTAGTTTTTTTAATTATATGGTTCAAATTAATGTTATCGTTTAATTAACTTGTATGTGTATAAAGTAATAAACTTTATAATTTCTTTGTGATTTACTTAAATGGTGCTTCTTGCACAAACAATTGAAATAGTTTCATGGGTGGGTTTAAAATGTGGGTTTTGTCCCCAAAATGGCTCTGTCAAACTTAATTGTGGTGTTATGTATAAATATATTGAGCATTAAATTTAAAGGGAGTTGATTAATGACACTAAACAACACTTACTTTTGAGCATGGTAACAAATTCATTGGATGTTATAGTAAATACTGATGATGTTCAAATTTACTCTGTACGTTGTGAAATTTAAATTAATTAGTAGTCACTTTAAGTACTCAATGTATGTGAAGTAAAATTATTAAACAAGAGTGATCAATGCAGGGTGTTATAGGTATGAGTGCGCAGATTTTGCAAGCTAGGAGATTCAAATATGACAAATAATGAAGTCCCATAACAGTTTCATCTATCTTGAAGGATAAGGGAGATGATTGAACATTACTGAATACATTATCTGCACAGTCTGACAACAGAGTGGGATTTTAGAGCTGAATATTTTTGTTTGGGTGTGCATTCATACGTGCAGTCTTAAATTAGGCCAGTGGTTGAAAGCCAGTTCACCTTGTGCCTGTGTGTATCAGCTACTTCTAATAATGAGGGCTGATGTGCTTTTCTTTTAAGCTATTCAATCATATTCACGAGACTTAAACTAAAAGCTGCGTAAGGCCTACACATAAGGTCTGTGGACCAAATTCAACTGAAGTACCTTATTCAAGTGTATCATATAAAATTAAATCAAAGCCATATATTTGCTAAACTGGAAACTTATAACTGCAATATCACATTAATGTCTATTTGCAGTAGATGCTCAAAATGTCATCTGTTAGACTCTTGGGTTTGGAATTCTCTATTGGGAAACATCTGAAGAGTTCCAGTCAGTTTTGCCATAGGCAAGAAGCGTATTCTTGATAGATAGAGTCAACATGTAAAATTCAATGCCATGGCCGGGATTTGAACCACGGATCTTCTAGTTTCCGTCCAGTCGCTCTAATGGCTAAAGTGCCGTCCTGACATTAAATTCTCCATTTGACTCATATATTTCCCTGGTAGACCACTAGGGGCTCTCGCATCCGAAATACACCGTTTGTGGCGACTTACTATTGTAAGTACTTGAATCCCAGGCTTCATCATTAAACTCTCATAATTTTAGTTAATTGATGGAAATTAATCATTTCTCCACACTGGACGGAAACCAGGAGATCTGTGGTTCAAATCCCGGCCATGGCATTGAATTTTTCATGTTGACTCTATCCATCAAAAACCTTAGCCTATATACGGCTAGTGTGGAGAAATGATTAATTTCCATCAATTAACTAAAATACTAATGTAATTTTAATTCCACCGTAGTCACTCAATCCTGTCCTTTAGTATAATTTTGGGCTAAACAAATCATTTTAGCAATATATGGTAAAGACAGCTCATCATTTGTAGCTCTACCTTGCTATTATAATTGTAAAACTAAACTCTAAAGATGTGGTGACATATTTGTGATCAAAACTTTGATCAATGTTATTTTTTTATTTATGCAACTATAGAAGAAAATGGGACAGGAACTTATGTTTCAGCTTAACGTCAGAAAGTTGCTGTTTAAGTCTGTGCACTCGTATCCCTAACGCCTTGTATACTAAGCCACAGAGCATAGCTACGGTATTATAGTCCGTGTAACCAAAAACCGTTAATTGAGGATTAATGTGCACCCACTCTCAAGCTTTAGTAACCAGAACACATACAGAACAGAAACCAGTTTAGAGATTTGAACTGTCTGTCTTACTCGCTCTCCAGTATTTTGGGGTGTAGCTACACTAATGTTTATTTGAGCTTTGTCATCACTTTGCAGCTTAGAGCCTACATTCTCTCAGCTATACTTTACAGCTTAAGAGAAGTGGTGTTTCTTGGTCTAATGGTGGCAGCTCTGTGGCTGTAAGATAGCCAGTAATATGAACAAAGGTGGAAGCAAGCATTTGATTGTCCAACTAGGAAAGATTTAATATATAGATTAACAACATGTAAACATAACATGAATTGTTCTCAGGTACTGCTTTGTCTTTGGTAATTGTTTCTTTTAGTACTGAATCTAATTTGTTTCAAACTTTCCGAAGGGTAGAGTCCAAGTGAAAAATTCAATGCCATAGCTGGAATTTGAACCACGGATCTCCCGGTCTCCGTCCAGTTGCTCTTAACCATTGAGCTATTGAATTTTTTACTCTCGCTCTACCCTTTGATAACTTTGTCTTCTACACAGCTAGACTCAGGTTCAGGTAGGAAGGCAGGTGGAAGGTAAGGTTCGCTCGTAGAAAGAGCCAGAGGTATTGGAGGTGTTGCCATATTATTCCACTTCTAGAGGTCGGTCAGGTATTCTGACCCACATGCACTTGCTGTGTTCTCCTGAGGTTTGGCAATGCCAGACCCAGAACCAAGTACTGCTTCACTGTTTTTTAATAATTGTACACATGATGCACTATTTCTCTTGCCTGCCTATGCATATGATGTATTGTATCTTCCATTGTAGTTCAAACTTATTTTATTTCACCACTTATTTCCCAGCAAACCAAAGTAAAAATTCAAGAAGTGAGTAGAGAACATCTCTGCTTGCACGCTGACATTTAAATGTTTAAGTCATGTGACATTTCCAAGTTTCTGTGTAACTAGCAGACGACTGTCTTCCTAGCTGAATCTGAACAACAATTTCCATCAATTAACCTAATTGTTTTATCTCAAGGAATTGGCTTCTTAGTTTAAGGCTTAGTTAGCAAGAACATTAATTTCATATTGATTCTATTGTGGAGATTTATTTTGAATCCAATATACATGCAGCATTAAGGTGTATATAAGATAGCAAAAGTTAGTGGGTTTCTGTGGGTTAGTGGCAGATTTATGTTTTATTATGTAACTTCAAAATTTTATGTAAATGTTCAAGTCTGATGGATGGTAATGGTAACATCTCAGCAATTAAAATTTGGGAGTAGTGCTGGCCTGGCAAGTGCTGAAATGTTATCCAAAACATGCTATAAGGGTATTTATCATGAATAATTAATTTTGGTTTGGTCCATCAGACTTGAAGAAATGTGCCTTCTCATCCAATAATAGGTGAAGTGAATAACATCTAGTAAATACAAGAACTTACTGATAAACCTGTTTATCTTGCATGAAGAAAAGTTGTTAGATAAGACAGTTTTTAGACATCCATTACTACCTAACCAGAGAAAATAATATTAAAGGAAGTGTGAGTAAAATTTAGGAATTGCATAGAGATGTCACCACTTGGAATCATGTAACCCCACGTTTAATAGCAAAATCATGGCATGCATGATTACAGAGCCCATGTTGATAATGTGGAGATGAGAGTACCAACCTAAGGAAGTTTTGCCTTCCCAGAAATGCCAACAGATGTGTATTACCTCTTATTTAACTCTAATTGCCCATTTCCTGCATCATTGATCATACACTAATATTTCAGCTACAATTTGTTGTCACTTCATAGTTGCAGCCAACTGCATCACTCCTCTTCTTATAAAAACAACCCTTGGTTATGATTTGTAGTTCAGAACCCTCAAAGCCTCAGTTACTTCTGTGTTTTGGTCTTGATATTCTCAATATTTGCATAAGAATGTCATGTTGGCAACTGTAACATGAGTGACTTAGTTTATATAACAAAAGAAGGCAGCAGGAAGAGTCCAAGTAGTGATGAATGCTTCAGTTTCTTTTATAGCAAAATTATTTCTCTCAATTCTGGGCTGAATGTTTGATTTTACTTCACATATTTTTCACTTAGATGTTGGCAACTCTTCATCTGTGCATCAATGAGAAGAACAAAGATTGCACTATTGGTATAAGTGCAAACAAACCAGAGTCATAATGTTATAGGAAGTATGCTGAAATTTGTCAAGTAAACACTTGCTTCAGGTTTGAAGTGAATACTTGCCCAGAGTATTTATATTCCCTCGTTTTATTCAATTGTGTGTGAGTATTTAGTACAAAACCACAGTTTCAGTAAGGAAGTTTGCATCTGCAACTTTAAAATTAAGATTGAGACATTAGATCCATGAATGGCCAATTGTTGGGCATGAAAGTGATCAGTAAAACAATTGATGTAGTTGCCATTGGTTTCTTCATCTGTATCTGATTGCAGTCCTATGTGCTGATGTCATAGGAATTGAAAGTAAATCAATTTTTTTTCTTGCTGCATTCATTTCCTCTAAAGTAATTAAGAAAAAAATCCAATCATTTCCTTTTTATGACAGTGGTGATGATGTAAAACTGAGTGGGCTCACTAGAGGTTTCCATGAAGAATCTTACAGTCCTTTGTGATCATTATTCAAGTTTGATGAAGTGGACCACTGATATTTGCCCTTTTAGATCCTTGGGTTCCAAAGACAGAGCTTAGGGATGTAAATCTCTGCTTCACATTTACATAGTATATGTTGGGAGAGTTCAAAAGTCATGGTAGCATGTACCTGGAATAAACTGCACAATGAATGAGTTTACAGAAATAGCCAACAATGCCCATAAGTCTAAATCTAATTAAGTTAAAGAGAAACTGAATTTACCACTGGATCGCATAGTGACAGCAGTTTTGTTTACTTCGGATCTCAAGAGGGATACTCTAAAGGAGGACTGGGTCCTATGAGTCCTGGACCTTCACTTCTTTTAGCCATTTTAATAGCTGTAATACCAGTACACCTAGATACCATGGCAACTAACACAGAGTCTATCTTATCCTTTAGCATTGCCATATCATTTTAGTTAATTATTGGAAATTAATAATTTGTTCACACTAGCCGTATATAGGCTAAGGTTTTTAATAGTCAACATTAAAAGTTCAATGCCACGGTCGGGTTTTGAACCATGGATTTCCTGGTAACCGTCCACACTCTAACCCATTGAGCTACCATGGCCAACTTGCCATCATGATATTAAATTCTCCATTTGACTCGTACATTTCCTTTGCAGACCACTAGGGCCTCTCACATTCGAGATACACCCTTTGTGGCGACTTACCATCCTAAGTACTTAAGTCCCAGGCTTCATCATTTAACTTTTATTATTTTAGTTAATTGATGGAAATTAATAATTCTTTCACACTAGCCGTATATAGGCTAAGGTCTTTTAAACCAGGAGAACCATGGTTCAAATCCTGGCCATGGCATTGAATTTTTCATATTGACTCTATTAAAAACTTTGCCTATATATGGCTAGTGTGAAGAAATCATCAATTTCCAATAATTAACTAAAATAATAAGAGTTAAATGATGAAACCTGGGACTCAAATACTTATGATAGTAAGTTGCCACAAATGGTGTATCTCGAATGCGAGAGCCCCTAGTGGTCTACCGGGGAAATATATGAGTCAAATGAAGAATTTAATGTCATAACAGCAAGTTGGTAATAGTAGCTCAATGGGTAAGAGTGATTGGACGGAAACCAGGAGATCCGTGGTTCAATTCCCAGCTTTGGCATTGAATTTTTCATGTTGATTTTATCTATTCCCATATGAATTTGAATTCTTTCAGGAACACTCAATACTATAGTGCAATCAATCCCCAAATCTTTGGCCACTCATTTTATAAGCTTGGTTGTTGAACTAGCAAAGGCTGTCACTGCACGTTTCTCCTCAATGGGGAAGAAAATGAATTAAATATTCAAAACTTTTATCAACTGTAAGAAGTGGTGTAATTCTTCAAGGGCTTTGATATCTGCTTACTCAATAGGCCTCTGCCCTCTGCATATGTACATTAACAGCTCATGCATTTTAATGTCTGATAAATGGGAAAGTAATTGGAATTTCCAATTCACTTGCCACATAAGTATTTACTTTGTTTATTCACTTCATCCAATAATTATGGCATAAAACGTCAACCTCAAAAAGTTGTGTTTCAAGATGGGCCTTAGTAACTAAAGCACTAATTAAATGGAAGGTTTGTTTTTGTAACAAGCCACATTACGATTATGTTAAGCTTTTAGAGTAGTTGGTTATAGAATGTTAGAGTAAGCATCTAACAAATTTCTTGTACCTTTCTCTATTTTAAGATGAATGTTGGCAGTTTTCTGAAAACTGCAGTTGCTGTTATTGCATTTGTTTTTCATGTAATATCAGATTGGCTTGTGTATTGTGGTGATTGATAAAGAATGTAAATCAGATGTAACAATTCTATATGTAGTATGTATCTTTTTATCTGTGTTAGCAATTTTAGTAATTCTTCCATATTTGTCTTCTGATGGAAAATATAAGAGTGGCTGTTACTTAGGAAAGCTGTTCCGTCCACTGTACCTCCATTTAAATAATAAAACTACCTGTCAGTTTGTTAATACTGCTGCCAATGCAACCATATTATTAGAGCCCGGATTTGTAAGCACAATAAAATGGTGAAATAAGCAAACATACAGGTTCAAAAAAATGAAACAAATAAGCACTAAAAATAAGCAAATAAAAAATAAAGATTTAATCATTAAACATATTTTTCGTAAAATTCTTACCTTCCGTAAGCTTGTTGCTCTACATGAGAGAGGTTACCTCTGTACCAGAGAGCTTTTTAGAAATGTTACACAATGTTTCGTAACCAGGGTTTGTCATTAACACCTTACTGAGTTTGTCAAAGGCAGTTTTGGCAACACTACGAGTCTCTGTAGACAAGGTTACTGAAATGTCGTCTATCAAAGAAAGGGAATGTTCCAAGCTTACAATTGTGTTATAATAGCAGGCATTTTGGAGAAACTGTTAAGGATGTACTTTATCATGTCTTGGATGCCAATATTAGTAAAACATTTGTGTGCTGCTTGAATCTCCTTGATCTAAGCAGTAAATGTTCTGCGTAGTATGACACAGTCTTTAACCAACAACCTGATCAAGTTAAAACTGGCCGAGGAGGTAAAGACAAATTTGGAACAAGTTCAAGAAAATCCGCGTCTTTATATTGGCTCCTAACTGTTTCATTTATTTTTAAATTTACATGATTTGCATAAACTAAGCTATTTATTTAAAAAAAAACACAAAATAAAAAAGCAAACCACCATATTTTAGCAAAAAAAGTTTTATAAGCATTTTGCATAGAAATCCTGGCTCTACATATTAGTTTAAGAAGGTTGTTAGAAATGGTTTCACTGCAGTCTGACAACCTACACTTTTCATTGTATTGTTTGCTCAAATGTTGGCAGCCCTTTAGTGAATTACAGTAGCTGTAAAGTGCCTATTACCAACTGAACTATAAACTAATCTAAGAAGTGACATATGGGAGTATATTGTAAATTTGCTTTGTTTTATTGATTTACTTATTTGAATATTATAAGTATATATTTTGTACTCTTTTTATTGCTGTTATACTATTTTTTGTAAACTAATGCAGTAGCCAGATATCTAAAAAGCTGCTATCTCGTAACTGTATCATTCCAGGTTCTTTGATTTTTCAAAAAAAAGTTTTGTAAATCATTATGTAATTCAATTGTATTCTTTAACGACATACTTTTCTTATGTATTTAGATATAGTGTTGTCATGCAAATATCGTAAACACACTGCTTTAATCAAATTCATTAAAAGTCATTTTCAGTCAAATAAAAAAGACACATTTTCCAAGTAGAAGATAGTTTGGGTTAGAGAATTTTGTATAAGATGTTGAAGTCAAATACCAGATTTTATTTTGGAGTTAAGCTGTTTACACATGGACCTTTTTCTAACAAAAACATATTTTTATGTTGTATTCAAGAAGCCTCAAAATGTGCATTTCCAGTGAGATTTTTGTTTTAACTTTTTTGGATGAGTTAGAATACTACAGTCCTGCATCATGGTATAGTAGGCTTAGGCGTCCTGCTTTGGTTCCCTGCCAAATGGCCTCGGTATCAGTTGCACCACTGTGGGATGCGGATTTGGAGTCATGGTTAGAGGAGCAGTGCCCACTCAGCATCATGAGGAGCTACAGTAGGTGGTGACCCTGGTTGCATAAGCCAACCTTCTGGCTGAGGTGTTGAGATGCTGACCACATCTCCATCCCATATTAGTTGGATGATTGCCCACCTCTACCATGTATATGTGGGCATGAGGCTGGTAGTCGGGTTGGCAGGCCTTGGCCCACTAGAGCTGTTGCACCACAGGTTGATATTTTTTTTATTTTGGAATATTCTAGGGTGGGCCAAAGTCCCGCACTATGTGGATTGTACTATGTGTTCAGTATGAGAACATTCACATCAGTGCACATCTATAAACAGTTGTCCGTGTTCTGTGGAACATTGGACACCAAGTTTGGTGTGACAGCATGGCCCTCTGCTACAGTTCGCCCTCAAAGATGCCTTTTATCCTTGATCTTCACCTCGTACATTTTTGCCTTCAGGTACCCCAGTATTGCAAAATACATTGGATTTAAATCAAGGGATCAAGGAGCCCACTCATCCTCTATGACCAATCCACTGCAGAAAGTTGTCGTCCAGCCAACTCCATACTTGAATGGTATAATGTGGTGGTGCACCATCCTGCATGAACTGCTCCCTATGGTGCAAAACTTTTGGTCCAGCCTGTAGAAAAGTCAGAGGGCTGTAATATATTGTAACTCTTTACTCACCCGAGGTGGCAATTAAAACACATTTTATTTCAATAGTATATTAATGAAAGTTTAAAAAAAGCTTATTTCGAGAGAGTGTTAATGGCCTGAGCCTTTCTGCTCGGTGTGATAGTGACTAACGGTTTTGATTAAAACAGCACAGGTTTAAGATATTTGCACTGTCACGTAAGTCTTCTCTTTCTCTTTTAGCTTCAGCAAAACATGTAATGAATCTATTTCTGTCAGTATCTTGTGAATTATTTTTAGAAGAATAGGTAGTGAATGTAACTTTTGATGAACAGCGATGATCATGTGCACAGAGGGAACTTTCCTTTTCTCTTGCACATTCTTCATTCATATTATTGTTAAACTGCACAAAATGCAACTGCAGAACTAAAACCTCAAAATTATAATTATTTAAAATTGATAATATACACAAATATGACTATAAAAAGGCAGTACAGTCATGAACAAAAAGGTTTGTTAAGTGCAGCAGCATTGTTATGAGGAACCACTTTCCTCTAGTGTATCAAGTTGCTCCCTAAAGCTTTCCTTTATATGTCCAGTCACACAGTTGGGAAGGACAGTTTCTTCTATGATATTAGAAAATAACTGACCTGATTTTGCACCATTTGTGAAGTTTGCATCAATGTTGTTTCATGCTTGTAAATGGAGAAGTGTTGTGCTGGGAAAAAGGTGGAGAGGGAGAATGACTAGGACAGGAGTGTTAAAGAACGTGTTATGTCAGCTCTACTATAACAATGTCAAACAATATGCACTTCTTGAATGACTGATGTTAGAAGAAATGGATGAATGAAGTAGCTACCATTGACCAGCATCCAAGCTTGATTTTTTTGGTCACACTGGTAAGCTACTCACAGAAGGCTTCCCTCTGGTGAAGCTCATCCATTAGCATTTTAACAATCAAGCATGTCACAATCTCTGAGTATACAACAGTAAACTGGAAGCAAAATGAGAAGAAGGAACACATTGTCTGAGTAGCTGAACCTAGTACCTTGCTGCTCAGAATATAACAAGATTTTGGATTTAAGAAAATGGCACAAACAGCTGCAGTGTGTGGCCTTTCCTTGTCATTTAGTTTACAAACACAGTTACATCCAGCAGCTTTTGAACTATATAGGAAAGATATAGTTGATATTTTGGTTCTCACATCAGAAACTGTGGCACAAAATATTAATGCTGTATGTTACAAAATATTACAGCACATTACTTTGTATTTACATTTTTATTGTATTTAAATAAATATTTTATTATGAATGTTGTTTTCATATTTTTACACCATAATGAATCTTACAAGGGAACTGTCACTGTACACTCACTGCTTCTCACCTGAAAATTTGATGGTATAATATAAACCATGTGCACCAAAAATCTGCTGTGGTGTAGAACTGCAACGTCCATAACTGAAACCTGGAAAGTACTACATGCGTCTACTTATAAGTAGCTGCTGGACATCTATCATCAGCTCTGTGGCGGGTGTGGGGGACAGCGCTCCTTACATGTCATGTGTAGACCGTTGCCTTTCAGGGGTAAACATTCCGTACAATGTTGTGTCATTACGCCTATATGTTCAAACAATACTAGACTAATTTTCGAGTACTTCCAGTTGTACTCTGCACCCAGGTCCCACATAGAGCAAAGATTATGCCAGCAAACTCTTAAGCATAGTGATAGTTCCCTTGGTAGTTAAATCCCATTAAACCAACAGGCAGGCTTAGGGTTTTATCTGTGGCCTGCATTTAGGAGGTCTGGGTTCAATTCCCATGGCTGACCTGCTTGACTCATGGGTCTTTTAGGGATTTTCCCAGGTTGCCAGCGAATGCTGGGTAAGTTAATTAGGGGAGAGTCGGCTATGTTCGATCAGTTGGGAAGTTTTTCAAATATGTATTTACAAGCCAATATTCAGATAAACAAATTTATTGGATATATTCTAACAGGATTACAGAACAATATTGCAATGAAGAGAATACCTGAATACCTTTTAAAACAGTAGAAATTAAAATATTAATGTCTAGCAATTTTCGGTATGTTTAAATTTTGGAGGGTAGTACCATCCACTGACCGAAATTTGAATTTTTGCTCTATTTTTATGTATTACAAAACAAGGATGAATGTCACAACTGCACACATCTATCACACGTGTAATTAACTGCTCCAGTTTCCAGATCGGTGCCCAATCCTCATCAAAACGTTCACCACACAAAATGCAAAAGTTTTCGCTGTTTTCATATTGTTTATCCACCAACATTTGTGACGTAGATGGTGCGTTGAAGCTCAGCTTCTTTGAAGTTTTTCGACCTTTTCTTTCCTCTGATGCAACCTTTGCTTTTTTCTTCTCAAGGATTTTCTTGTACGGAGACTCGGTGAGAATTTCACTTCTCTCTGACTTTCTTTTTCTTGTAGCCAGTCTCCTTTTACTAGCATCAGGGATCGAAGAGAGTTTCTTCAAAGCTTTTGAAATTGTTGAAGTCCAATTTATTTCTAAGCTGGCTTCTCCCCTTCTTATTTTCGAAATTCTGTACTGCAGAGAACTCCTTGGTAAACCAAAGAGCCTTGCAGCTTCCCTGGCACTTGTTTTCCCTGTCAATACGGTATGCAAAGCAAGTTTCATGTTCTCTTCTGACCACGTGCCCTTACAGTAGCTCTTACTTTACCGGAAGCCATAGTAACTGAAACTGATGAGACCTATAACAGAAAATCTCCATCAGTTACCTGACCGGCGCCAACCGATATTATAGTGACCGGTCATAGCCAAAACGCCAACCTATAGAAAATTTCCCGCCATTACTAAAGTTCCCAGTATTTGTTGGTTAATCTACTGTAATTATAAACTTAATGTTATGACGATAACAGAATATTAAAATAAATAAATAAATGCATTTACTTTTCACAAAGCGGACATTTCTGTTGAAAGAATACAAGAGATAAACTCGCGCACAGACAAAAACACTATATATGCTACACTGTGCGCCTCCAACAATGTACACTCACACACTGAGGCCAGACTTACAGATGCATTCAAGGAAGTGCTTCCATCTGCTGTGGTTTTTCCCAAACTAGATGTGGGCGGCGCTAGCCGCCAAGCGGACATAGCCGACACTCCCCTACATCCCCCGAATTTTCTGTCCCTCCATTTCATCTCCATTATCATTTCAAATCATCTTTCATTTGGTGGTCTCTTTCAGGGTAGATGTGTCAGCGGAGTCTCAGTGCTGCATGGCAGGATGATATGCTCTTGGTAGACAGCTGGTGGGCAGAGCTAGAGAGAACGCTGGTCAAAATAGGGATGGGGGATATCTGGCAAGAGAGTGAAAGAAATGTAAAAGGTTTCTGGACAATTGGACAATTATTAAGAATAGGATAGAGGACATTGACAAACAAGTGACGTGGGGAAATCTGGTAAGTAAGAAATCACTAAATGTATACCTGAAAATAAAGACAGAATGGGGAAGGGAAACATATACAGAAATATGTGATAGATATGAGAGGGGGTTCACCAATGGAGTACATTCTATATGGAAAGAAAATAAGTTTAGATCATTATGTAGTGGAGTGTAAAGAAATTGAAAACCGGAGGAAATTAATATGGGATAGAACTGGGATAAAGGGGCTTACGTAGTAATAATAAAAATGCTTACGTTGAAAAGAGAGCAAAGATTAAGGGAGGTGGGGAAATTTGCTGACAAAATCAAAGAGAAATGGTTGAGAAGGGTAAGGAAGTAAGAGGTAGAGAAATGGAAGACACAATCAGATCATTAGGTCAAGGTCATATATGGGCTAGGAAAGAGGTTAACGGCCAGAGAACCAACACCACTAGCCCATAATATAAGCAGCTGACAAATTTGTACCTAGAACGACTGCCTCACGTTCAAGAGGTCCCGAGTTCGAATCTCGGTTAGGGTGAGTTACCTGGATAGGTTTTTTCTGGGGTTTTCCCTTATCCTGATAGATGAATGTCAGGTAACTCTAAGCTCCATGGACCCCGGACTCATTTGAGAATCATTTCACCAATTTCATCCATCGTCCGGTATGACTTAATGTTGGAGGACATAAATTACCCAGAAAAGTACCTAGATTATCTAGAATAGTACCTTGGTAAACAGTTCCTTCTCTGTTAGGATGGCACTTTAGAATTCAGGTTTTTATAATGCTCTACAGCTTCATCTGATGTCCAGATACTACTCAGCTAATTGAAAAAACTATTTGTAGTCGGTTTTTAATGCTCCATCACTTATATTATTTTTAGCCAGCCTCGGTAGTGTAGATGATAGTGTGTCCACCTCACGTTCAAGAGGTCCCGAGTTTGAATCTCGGTCAGCGTGAGTTACCTGGATAAGGTTTTTTCCAGGGTTTTCCCTTATCCTGAAAGACAAATGTCAGGTAACTCTAAGTTATATGTATCCTGGGCTCATTTGAGCATCATTTAATCCATTCCACTCATCCAATTTGACTTAACGTTGGAGGACGTAAGTTACAAAAAAAAAAATTATAATTGAGGGACTAGCTTTGGAAGCTGTTGATTTCATTTTCAACTGGAAGGTCCTACTATTGTCGTCTGCTGTCTGTGTCTGGTGCAGAAGAGAGCGATGATAATCTGACCGAGTTTGTAAATGGAATCAATAGCTTCCAAAGCTCATAAAAACGGACTACAAATAGTTTTTTCGATTAATTTTTTCATCACTGTTACTAAATTTCTGCATTCAAGCATAACTACTCAATTGTTAGTTTTATTGAATGTGGCAGTGCATTTTCATAGGGTGTGTTTCACAAACTTTTTCAAACATTTGCAGTAAACAAATATGTGTGTAATAGTATTGTGACTTTGTGGGTTCATAAGATTAAAAGTTAAGTTGCAGAAATTCAAAAATGCTCTTTATTTCCGTAGAAAAACAGTTTGTACACCCCTTTGCAGCAAGCTGACATAACATAAACCAACACAATCTCTCGACACGTCTGCACATGTAAATAAACAAAAGAGTTCACTTTCAAATCACAGCTGTAGGTGCATAATTATCAAGTCCCACTACCACTGACTCAACTGGCGAGTCGCAGCTTCTTTTATATCTCCTCATTGTTCCAGAAATTAGTGCAATGTTCTTTAACAATCAAGATAGCACTAGAAACCGAACCTTCCAGTCACCTATCTTTATCTGTTTCAGTAAGCTTTTATCTCTGCATTGCACTATCTGCCCCTTTGTGCGCACCAGTGGCAACAAAGAATTGTGAATTTATCTGAGGTTGTGTAATTAAATTCATTGTTATGATCCTGAAAAGGGAAGTCAAGATTCAGTAACAGTAACAAAATTTCAGTTCAAATTTGCTGTCTTGCAACTTTTTCAGAGCTTTTTCCTCTGCCAATTGTGTTCTTGTTTTTGATTGGAAATTTGTGTAGAATATCTTACAACCAAGTTTTTTCATGTCTAAAACTATTGATGTAAAATGTTTAGAATTTAAAAACGCCTTAAAATAAAAAATAAAAAAAAATCACAGTCCGGAACTGTTCACTACTTAAATTTACTTTTGGATGAATGCAGAATTTTTACATGATAATTAACTACATGACAATAAATTTAAAAAATTTAGAAAATATATGTCAAATACAAACAAATTTGCTTTTAGTTAATTGATGGGAATTAATCATTTCTTCACACTAGCTGTATACAGGCTAAGGCTTTGATAGAGTCAACATGAAAAATTCAATGTCATGGCCGTGATTTGTATCATGAATCTCCTGGTTTCTGTCCAGTCGCTCTAACCCATTGAGCTACCATGGCCAATGTGCCATCCTGACATTAAATTCTCCATTTGACTCGTATACAAATGGTGTATCTTGGATGCAAGAGTCCCTAGTGGTTTACCGGGAAGTACCTTAGCCTATATACAGCTAGTATGAAGAACTGATTAATTTCCATCAATTAACTAAAGTAATAACAGTTAAATGATGAAGCCTGGGACTCAAGTACTTATGATAGTAAATCGCCACAAACGGTGTATCTTGGATGCGAGAGCCCCTAGTGGTCTGCCGGGGAAATATATGAGTCAAATGGAGAATTTAATGTCAGGACAGCACGTTGGCCATGGTAGCTCAATGGATTAGAGCAACTGAACGGAAACCAGGAGATCCGTGGTTCAAATCCCGGCCATGGCATTGAATTTTTCATGTTGACTCTATCAAAAACCTTAGCCTATATATGGCTAGTGTGAAGAAATGATTAATTTCCATCAATTAACTAAAGTAATAAGAGTTAAATGATGAAACCTGGCATGGCATTGAATTTTTCATGTTGACTTTATCTAACAAAATTTTATTTGGGTTTTAAAATATGACATTCTAAAAACTGTTCATTGTTGTCCTTTATTAAAGTGCATCTAGGTCTTGTAAAACTTTGTTTGATATATTAAATAGTTTCTGATAATGGGTCACAACTTTAGTACACCAACATTGCTGGAAGAACGTATAATCTATACTTAAAGCAAGACATTGCTGAAAAAATTACATATCAAGATCGATGTTTTTTGCATCTGAAAATTAGTTTATATAACACAATCTGTGTCTCATAAGTAATATTGGTTTTTTGATTTCGGCGTTTTGGAAAATTTGTTTGGTTTCTTTGATTTGGCAATCGTATTTACAGGATGTCATGGTTAGTGTTGCGTACATTGCGAGCATGTATCAGTCTTCATTTGTTAGTAAACAATCACAAAATGGAGATAAAGTTTGAACTTAGAGTACTTCTAAAACACTACTAGAAACAAGATTATAAAGTCGCTGTCACAGCTCAAAGAATATTTGAAGTGGAAGGAGAAGATGATAGCTTGTGGCACAATGATAGTTCCAACATTTCAACAACGAAGACGAAAACACTAAAGATTTACCATGTTCTGAAAGACATAAAGGTATCGGATATTAAGATTACATGCCAAGTTTTGCAAAAAGGTATCCATAGGCCTTCAGAAGAACTTGGTATATCAAAAGATACCATACATCACCACATTAAGATATTTGGGAAATCATACAGAAGCTGTAGATCTCTACGTCATGAACTGACACCTCATTAGGGTGGATATCTGTCATCAGATTATCCGTAATCCCTTGGATGATAGATTTGTCAGGGGAATGGTCACTTGTGATGAAAAATGGGTATATTACCAAAAGCCTGATGTCTCGAAGCAGATCCCACCAACCTGACAAAGTCATTATTAAAAAAATATCAGTTTGATCCCAAAATAATGTGTTTGTGGTGGAATTTTGAAAGTGTGATTGATGCGGAACTTTATTCTCAACAACTGGAATGAGTTCATGAAATTTTGAGACGGAGATACCCAGCACTAGTTAATGCAACACCCCATGCTGCATGAACAACCATGGAGAATACATAGAATCAACATGAAAAATTCAATGCCATGGCCAGGATTTGAACTACAGATCTCCTGATTTCCGTCCAGACACTCTAACCCATTGAGCTACCATGGCCAACTTGCCGTCCTGACATTAAATTCTCCATTTGACTCATATATTTCCCCAGTAGGCCACTAGGGGCTCTCACATTCGAGATACACCGTTTGTGGTGACTTACTATTGTACTTGAGTCCCAGGCTTCATCATTTAACTCTTATTATTATAGTTAATTGATGGAATTAATCACTTCTTCACACTAGCCGTATATAGCGTAAGGTTTTTGATGCATAGTGTCAACATGAAAAATTTAATGCCATGGCCGGGATTTGATTTGATTTATTGATTCATCCATTAAAACATGTACATGTTATAGGACACATCAAATTAAAAACTAAGTACAATATGTATAATTAAGGTAGCTAACTAAATATTTATAAATTTAAAATTCATTCACGCTATAGAAGCTATTGGCTCTAAGGAAGTTTAATAACAATTTCTTAAATTGATGTTGTGATTCAATCTTTTTTATAGATTCAAGTAGCTTATTGTAAAGATGTAAGCCAGCATATGTGAAACTATTTTCATACATTTTTGTTTTGTGTGACTTCACAAATAAATTATTCTTTGTTCTAGTGTTGTGTATATGAATTTCAGAATTTGTTTTGAATAAACTTAGGCTTGCTTTCATATGTACAAGAGTTTCATATATGTATATACTTGGCAGTATGGCTTACAACTAGTTGTGCTTGAGACATCTGCTATGATTCTAATTATTTTCTTTTGGTATCTGAATACTTTTATACTGTCTTTAGAATTTCTACAGATCTCCTGATTTCCATCCAGACGCTCTAACCCATTGAGCTACCATAAGCCAACTTGCTGTCCTGACATTAAATTCTCCATTTGACTCATATATTTCCCCGGTTGACCACTAGGGGCTCTCGCATTCGAGATACACCGTTTGTGGCGACTTACTATCATAAGTACTTGAGATTAGATTGAGGGTTAGAGTGACTGGACGGAAACCAGGAGATCCGTAGTTCAAATACCGGCCATGGCATTGAATTTTTCATGTTGACTCTATCTATGACATTAAATTCTGCAACTGACTTATTTTTCCAGTAAACCACTAGGGATTGTTATATACAATGAGGTATGCACCGTTTGTGGCAATTTACTAAGCTGTAAGTACTTAAAGTCCCCAAAAAATGTGTAATGTTTAACACCCAGTTTTACTACAGGTGGCACCTCAGGCGGTGACAATGAAGATGGAGCACTGGTGCAATGAGATGGCAGGGGAAATTGGAGATCCCAGAGAAAAACTGCCACACCACAAATCTCACTGGCATCGGACCCAGGCCACCTTGGTGAGAGTCAAGCAGTCTAACCACTTAGCCACGGCGCAGCCCTTAAAGTCTTAGGCTTCATAGTTACCACTGAATAAAATGCACAATAAAAAAACTGGTAAAATTTGATCATAAATTTGTATACATAATGTGGTTAACATTCATCTTGGAAGTGTCTTGTAATTCTGGATACATGTTCAATCATTTCTTCAGCATTCCAACATGTCGGCACAGTGAAGTTCATATTGTCTCTATATACAAAGATCAGACTTGTAGACAATCTGTGGTCACCAGGGAGCAGCTCACCTGACAGCAACCACTGCATACATCGTTAGGTGGCACCATCTTCTGGGTAATCATAGTCACATGAAATAGTGATGTCATTAAAAAGTGAAGACATGGTTAACAATTAATATTGTGTATATAGTAAGGAAAATAAGAGTTATTTATAAACACTTTAATTGCTGTGGTTTTCAGCATTCACTTAATTTTGCTCAAAGGCCCCTTTTAGGTTTGAGGTTTTTTATGTGCTATATATCTGTGACACATAACCACCTGCCTTGGTAGCGTAGATGGTAGCGTGTCTGCGTCATGTTCAAGAGGTCCTGAGTTCGAATCTCGGTCAGGGTGAGTTACCTGGATATGGTTTTTTTCGGCGTTTTCTCTTATCCTGATAGACGAATGTCAGGTAACTCTAAGCTCCGATATGACAACGTTGGAGGACATAAATTACAAAAAACAGAACCACTAACTTTACTTCCCTTTTGAAGGAATTTTGTGCTCAAAACAATCTTATCACCCTCTGAGGTTAGCATGTTACCCTTAGACTGTGGAGGAAAGTTAGCCATTAGCACTCTTGGTGACAGACTACTAGGATTATCCCTGTACATGTGAGAACCCCGAGCCTGAGGCCTTGGTCTTTCATATCCAACATGGAAAGGGATGCTGAGACCAAAGCAGTTACAGCATCCATAAATTATTTTACCAGGATCATCTCAGAAGGCAACAATTTCATTATTGTCCTCTTTTGGAAAAATGAACATGCCTCATGATTTCTATAAAATGGAGGGCAGTGACAAATTCAGAAAGGATGAGAGTGAATTGTCATCCAGGAGAACAGTGTTACTGAGATGTGCAATGAAAGGTGAGAAAATCAAAACATTAGATTATGCACACTGCATACATTATAGATAGCAGCGCTCCTGGTGGGTAGCAGTAAACAACAAAATGTTCTTTTGGAAACCTAAACAGTGTCCTCCCAGTTTTGAAACAGTATCAAAGATAAAAACTTGTTTTATAGTTGATATCTTTGGTAGGAATAATAAAGACAATCCACTATAAAGTCCATCAATCAACTGACAAAAAAATCCAGTGAGTCCAGTGAGTAACATATTTGACAGATGAAATCCGCCTCAATGGTAATTTTTTTAATTGCATTTATCTTAATTAAATTTATTATTTATAAATAGTAGAGACATATGTACCTAGTCTTGCCATAAATACTGTTACAAATTTTTGACACATACTGTACATCTGGTTTTCAAGTTGTTTAATTGCCTGTGTGCACACCTTAACCTTGAACCATTGTTAGCTTGTCTCTGAAAGAGGAAGTATTTAGCTCCAGGTTTCACCATGGAATGGGGTTATTATGAAAATTGTGTTGCTTAAAGTTGGAAAATCTGCAACTGACATTTTTAAGATGCTACAAAAGCTGACAATCAGCCGAATGTTTGTGTACCACACGATTGAGTGATTCACTGCAACTGGGACTGTAAAGCATCGGCCGAGGGAGGGAGACCACGCAATGTCAGGACTCCAGCACAAAAAGCAGTGGCAGCTCATGTTCAGAGAAATCCTGTGCAAAGAAGGCTATCTTGTCCCATTTCAAAAAGGACAATGTCCAGGCCTCTGTCAGAGGACCTTGGACTAAGGGCTTGTCGCCGATGTAAAGGACATCTTGACACACGCCTAAAGAAGCTGAAAGTGCTTAAATGTTGATGTCTCTTACAGCACTACACTCAAAATGATCATTGGAACAACCTCTTCATCGTTGAAAAAGTTTTCACTATTGAGGAGTCTTTCAATGTGCAAAATAACAAGGTTACGCATCATCATCATCATCATCATCATCATCATCATCTCAGGAAGCCAGTAATAAGTTTCCCAAAGTTCAGAGGACCCATCATCCCTCCTCAGTGATGGTGTGGTGGGAGGTGAGTTATTCTGGTAACACCCAGCTACATTTTTGCAAAAAGCATGTTAAAACCAGTGCCAGAGGTATGAAAGCACTGTTTTGGAGCCTATTGTCAAGAACTTGAGTGGCACATTGTTTCAAAACCAACCATGGACCTTCCAACAGGATTCTGCCCCTGCCCACAAGGCCAGGTCAATGCAAGTATGGCTTCAGATCCATGTCCCTGAAGATTGGCCCAGTAGCAGTCTGGACCTGAATCCATTGGACTACCGAATGTGGTCACTGCTTGAGGGCATCGCCTGCAAGAGGAGACACCTCGCCATTGGAAGTTCAAAGCATTCATTGTTGTCAGTAGTGGCAGATTTCCCCCTGGATGTCGTCCATTCTGCCATAGACGAGTGGCCACAAAGACTCAGAGCCTGTATCCGTGCAAAAGGTGGCCATTTCAAAAAGTGATTAGTGCTGTGTGTAATGAATGCCTGTAGGTGCAACATACCAAATGCCAATTAAAATATTTTGCATAGTATTTGCGTTTTTCACTTTTCAAGTTGTAACAGTATTTATGGCTAGACTGGGTACAAACAACATAACTCAAATATCAAAAGTTGCATAACTACCAAAATTTTGTACTTAAATTCAACACCTTCCAAGATACAACAGGACAATTTTCAAGAAATCCCCCTCCCCCTGCCACAAATTGCTTTTGCATTAGAAATTTTTTGGAATTTTGTATTTGCTCAAAAATGGCTTTAACAGTTTTCATCGAAAGTCCTTATATTTAAGAAATTTACATGACAAATGTATATTTTGATTCTGGGAATAGCTAGCGAAGTCCTCTGTATTATGAAAGAGTTCTGTGTAACTGGTGAATGTTAAACAATAAAAAAACAATACATTTTTTTTAAAAAAACACTGTCGCACCCCAGGGGTAGGGTGACAACTGAGGGTGCGTAGCTGGTAAGGCAAGGATGGGGCAGTTGAGAGGAGAGTAGAAGACACAACACTTAGTTTCCTTAGATGACAATGGACTGCGGTTTAATCCAAAATGTTAAGAGTACAGAACCCACCAAAGCCTTGAAGAGACATTGGGGTGAAATATTATACATATTACATAATTATTTGGTGAAGCTTACCTATGGGGATGTGTCCCGTACTGGTGCAGATGTGGACGAGTAAGGCCTGTACTGACCAGTGGCATGATGACAGATTCGGCGTGACCCCTACAGACTACCCATGCGCCGCCAAAAACCACAGCTATGAGTCTGAACAAATAACCCGAAGAGAGGGGACCAACACACACTGAACCCAGGGACCTTCTACATTAGATCAGCTATTGTAAGTACTTGAGTCCCAGGCTTCATCATTAAACTCTTATTATTTATTATACGAGTCAATTGGAGAATTTGGTATCATGACAGCATATTGGCCATGTTGGCTTCGTGGGTAAGAGTGACTGGACAGAATCCAGGAGATCTGTGGTTCAAATCCTGGCCATGGCATTGAATTTTCAGTTTGACTCTATCCAAAACCTTAGCCTATACATGGCTAATGTGAAAGAACAATTAATTTCCATCAATTAACTAAAATAATAAAGTTAAATGATGAAGCCTGGGACTCAAGTACTTACAATAGTAAGTCGCCACAAATGGTGTATCTTGAATGCAAGAGCCCCTAGTGGTTTACAGGGGAAACATACAAGTCAATTGGAGAATTTAATGTCAGGACAGCATGTTGGCCATGGTAGTTCAATGGGTAAGAGCAACTGGATGGAAACCAGGAGATCCGTGCTTCAAATCCTGGTCATGACATTGAATTTTTCAGTTTAACTCTATCCAAAACTTGGCGTACACACAGCTAGTGTGAAGAAACGATTAATTTCCATCAATTAACTTAAATAATCAGAGTTATCAATTTATCCTTCCTCATAAACATAAGAGTCCAGATGCTTGTCCTTAGGTAGAGTTAAGTGACTGTAGCACTATAGTTCTAGATTCTCAATGCCTTACATCTAAGTCTGTATACACCGGCCCTCGCCTCGGCATCCAACCCGATTTGGAGTGGAGGTAAGTCTAAATGAATCTATAAAGAAGCTGTAGGAGTGAAAGCCCTATGATAGCCGTACAGGACATTCTGTGTAGTTTTGAGAGCTGTTCTTTGCGAGATAATGTGTCTGACCATTGTGATATACATCCAGTAAACCACATTAGGTTTCAATCCACATTTCTCACCAAGCAGATTCCTGCATGTCCTAAAGACTTAGGCCCTACTGATACATACATCTGCTTATTAAATTATAGATGAGTCGTATTTATTACACATCAGCTTCACTTATGTCTCTATATTGAGGACATGTTTCGCAAACTATTGTTTGCATCATCGGCTGTAATGCGACTAAAGCTTGATCCAGTGGTGTGGGTAGTTCTGGAGTTGCTGCTGCCATCTGTTGATTTTGTGATGAATTTAAATGTGCGAAACATGTTCTCAATATAGATACATAAGTGAAGCTGATGTGTAATAAATACAATTCTTCTATAATTTAATAATTATTTTGCTTCATTGTGGTGTTCCAATAGTTATTTATTTATTTTCAGTTCAGTATAGTGTTAAATACACAAAAGTACCATGTCATATGAATTTATACAGATTGTATGATACAAACGAGGTACTAACTAGACTATTAATAAATTAATCCACACTATTATAGCCTTAGTCAATTTAAGAACACAGCTATACAGGTTGTGTGATATAAATAGAATACTAACTTGTTTAATAAATCCATACACACTAATAATAGTAATAATAATAGTAATACTAATAATAATAACAACAATAATCTTTATAAAAATAAAGTTCTAACTAGTATTAATAAACTCATCCACACTATAATAGGCTTTGTCAATTAGGAAACATTTCAGCATTGATTTAAAATTATTATCTTTACAATTCTTGATAGTGACTGGTAATATGTTATAACATTTTATGCCCATAAAACTAGGTGTCTTCTCATAAAAGTGCAGTCTATGGGTAGGAATCGCTAAGTCGTCTTTATGTCTAGTGTTGTGATTGTGTCTATCAGAGTTGGTTTCAAGGTGTAGGTTAAATTTCCGAAGTGCATGTTAAATTTCGATATACATCTGCTTGTTTTTTCCCTTGTCTAAAATTATTCCGAGGTATTTAACTTCATTAGAAAATGGTAAAACATCACCTCCAAGTCTCGAAGTCTGGTGAAAAGTACACTTGTTATTTTGCTGGTTTTAACAGATAAGCCATATCTGCTGTAGCTGTGTTCCACTTTCCCTAAGGCTAATTGTAGCACTTCAGAAATGGTTCTGGGGAATTTCTCTTTTACCAATATAGCTATCCTATCATGAGATGCCTGCTGTCATATCCGTAATCAAGTCATTCACTACAAGGTTCGACAAACGGGGCACGGGCGACCCCTTGATGTGGAAACATGAATCTCTATTTAGTGTTGATAAGATGCATGGAAAGTATCCATCTGCAAATAGCGCTTGGGACATTATGTTTAGCAGCAAATATGGTAATGGCTGACCCTCGATGTCAACAAAACTTGTACCTTAGCAGGATCAATTCTGGTGTTTACAGAATCCCTAATGTTCGATTTAATGTTTCATTTTATTGGTCTATGTTGGGATGCCAATTTGTCATAATTTTCCTATTTTACAATCCACTGTGTTGATGTCAATATAGCCAATTTGAAATATAAGGTGCATTCAAAAAGAAATGAGCTGGAGACATAATTACAGAAACCAGTCCCTGGCTGTTGAGACACTTGTCCCATTGTGACACAAGGCAGTGAATGGCTGTCTCATAAAAGTCCTGGGGCTGCGATGTGAGCCAGTACCTGTATGGTAGAAGTATTGTCCCTGGCTGTTGAGACACTTGTCCCATTGTGACACAAGGCAGTGAATGGCTGTCTCATAAAAGTCCTGGGGCTGCGATGTGAGCCAATACCTGTATGGTAGAAGTATTGTCCCTGGCTGTTGAGACACTTGTCCCATTGTGACACAAGGTGGTCAATGGCTGTCTCATAAAAGTCCCGGGGCTACAATGTGAGCCAGTTCCTGTATGTTAGAAGTATTGTCCCTGGCTGTTGAGACACTTGACCCACTGTGACACAAGGCGGTGAATGGCTGTCTCATAAAAGTCCCGGGGCTGCATTGTGAGCCAGTTCCTGTATGTTAGAAGTATTGGCCCTGGCTGTTAAGACACTTGTCCCACTGACACAAGGCCGTCAATGGCTGTCTCATAAAAGTCCTGGGGCTGCATTGTGAGCCAGTTCTGCATGTTAGAAGTATTGGCCCTGGCTGTTGAGACACTTGTCCCACTGACACAAGGCCGTCAATGGCTGTCTCATAAAAGTCCCGGGGCTGCAATGTGAGCCAGTACCTGTATGGTAGAAGTATTGGCCCTGGCTGTTGAGACACTTGACCCACTGTGACACAAGGCGGTGAATGGCTGTCTCATAAAAGTCCCGGGGCTGTGTTGTGAGCCAGTTCTGCATGTTAGAAGTATTGTCCCTGGCTGTTAAGACACTTGACCCACTGTGACACAAGGCGGTCAATGGCTGTCTCATAAAAGTCCTGGGGCTGCATTGTGAGCCAGTTCTGCATGTTAGAAGTATTGGCCCTGGCTGTTAAGACACTTGTCCCATTGTGACACAAGGCGGTGAATGGCTGTCTCATAAAAGTCCTGGGGCTGCGTTGTGACCCAGTACCTGTATGGTAGAAGTATTGTCCCTGGTTGTTGAGACAGTTGTCCCATTGTGACACAAGGCGGTGAATGGCTGTCTCATAAAAGTCCTGGGACTGCGTTGTGAGTCAGTACCTGTATGGTAGAAGTATTGTCCCTGGCTGTTAAGACACTTGTCCCACTGTGACACAAGGTGGTGAATGGCTGTCTCATAAAAGTCTCAGGGCTGCAATGTGAGCCAGTTCCTGTATGTTAGAAGTATTGGCCCTGGCTGTTGAGACACTTGTCCCATTGTGACACAAGGTGGTGAATGGCTGTCTCATAAAAGTCTCAGGGCTGCAATGTGAGCCAGTTCCTGTATGTTAGAAGTATTGGCCCTGGCTGTTAAGACACTTGACCCACTGTGACACAAGGCGTTGAATGGCTGTCTCATAAAAGTCCCGGGGCTGCATTGTGAGCCAGTTTTGCATGTTAGAAGTATTGGCCCTGGCTGTTAAGACACTTGTCCCATTGTGACACAAGGCGGTGAATGGCTGTCTCATAAAAGTCCTGGGGCTGCGTTGTGAGCCAGTACCTGTATGGTAGAAGTATTGTCCCTGGCTGTTAAGACACTTGTCCCACTGTGACACAAGGTGGTGAATGGCTGTCTCATAAAAGTCTCAGGGCTGCAATGTGAGCCAGTTCCTGTATGTTAGAAGTATTGGCCCTGGCTGTTGAGACACTTGTCCCATTGTGACACAAGGTGGTGAATGGCTGTCTCATAAAAGTCTCAGGGCTGCAATGTGAGCCAGTTCCTGTATGTTAGAAGTATTGGCCCTGGCTGTTGAGACAGTTGTCCTACTGTGACACAAGGTGGTGAATGGCTTTCTCATAAAAGTCCAGGGGCTGCAATGTGAGCCAGTTCTGCATGTTAGAAGTATTGGCCCTGGCTGTTGAGACACTTGTCCCATTGTGACACAAGGTGGTGAATGGCTGTCTCATAAAAGTCCCAGGGCTGCGATGTGAGCCAGTACCTCTATGTTAGAAGTATTGGCCCTGGCTGTTGAGACAGTTGTCCCACTGTGACACAAGGTGGTGAATGGCTGTCTCATAAAAGTCTCGGGGCTGCAATGTGAGCCAGTACCTGTATGTTAGAAGTATTGGCCCTGGCTGTTGAGACACTTGTCCCACTGTGACACAAGGTGGTGAATGGCTGTCTCATAAAAGTCTCGGGGCTGCAATGTGAGCCAGTACCTGTATGTTAGAAGTATTGGCCCTGGCTGTTGAGACACTTGTCCCACTGTAACACAAGGTGGTGAATGGCTGTCTCATAAAAGTCTCGGGGCTGCAATGTGAGCCAGTACCTGTATGTTAGAAGTATTGGCCCTGGCTGTTGAGACACTTGTCCCACTGTGACACAAGGTGGTGAATGGCTGTCTCATAAAACTCCCGGTGCTGCAATGTGAGCCAGTACCTGTATGTTAGAAGTATTGGTCCTGGCTGTTGAGACACTTGTCCTACTGTGACACAAGGTGGTGAATGGCTGTCTCATAAAAGTCCAGGGGCTGCAATGTGAGCCAGTTCCTGTATGTTAGAAGTATTGGTCCTGGCTGTTGAGACACTTGTCCCACTGTGACACAAGGTGGTGAATGGCTGTCTCATAAAAGTCCCGGGGCTGCAATGTGAGCCAGTACCTGCATGTTAGAAGTATTGGCCCTGGCTGTTGAGACACTTGTCCCACTGTGACACAAGGTGGTGAATGGCTGTCTCATAAAAGTCCCGGGGCTGCAATGTGAGCCAGTACCTGCATGTTAGAAGTATTGGCCCTGGCTGTTGAGACACTTGTCCCACTGTGACACAAGGTGGTGAATGGCTGTCTCATAAAAGTCTCGGGGCTGCAATGTGAGCCAGTACCTGTATGTTAGAAGTATTGGCCCTGGCTGTTGAGACACTTGTCCCACTGTGACACAAGGTGGTGAATGGCTGTCTCATAAAAGTCTCGGGGCTGCAATGTGAGCCAGTACCTGTATGTTAGAAGTATTGGCCCTGGCTGTTGAGACACTTGTCCCACTGTGACACAAGGTGGTGAATGGCTGTCTCATAAAAGTCCCGGTGCTGCAATGTGAGCCAGTACCTGTATGTTAGAAGTATTGGTCCTGGCTGTTGAGACACTTGTCCTACTGTGACACAAGGCGGTGAATGGCTGTCTCATAAAAGTCCAGGGGCTGCAATGTGAGCCAGTTCCTGTATGTTAGAAGTATTGGCCCTGGCTGTTGAGACACTTGTCCCACTGTGACACAAGGTGGTGAATGGCTGTCTCATAAAAGTCCCGGGGCTGCAATGTGAGCCAGTACCTGCATGTTAGAAGTATTGGCCCTGGCTGTTGAGACACTTGTCCCACTGTGACACAAGGTGGTGAATGGCTGTCTCATAAAAGTCCCGGGGCTGCAATGTGAGCCAGTACCTGCATGTTAGAAGTATTGGCCCTGGCTGTTGAGACACTTGTCCCACTGTGACACAAGGTGGTGAAAGGCTGTCTCATAAAAGTCCAGGGGCTGTAATGTGAGCCAGTACCTGCATGTTAGAAGTATTGGCCCTGGCTGTTGAGACACTTGTCCCACTGTGACACAAGGTGGTGAATGGCTGTCTCATAAAAGTCCCGGGGCTGCAATGTGAGCCAGTACCTGCATGTTAGAAGTATTGGCCCTGGCTGTTGAGACACTTGTCCCACTGTGACACAAGGTGGTGAATGGCTGTCTCATAAAAGTCCCGGGGCTGTGATGTGAGCCAGTTCCTGTATGTTAGAAGTATTGGCCCTGGCTGTTGAGACACTTGTCCCACTGTGACACAAGGTGGTGAATGGCTGTCTCATAAAAGTCCCGGGGCTGTGATGTGAGCCAGTTCCTGTATGTTAGAAGTATTGGCCCTGGCTGTTGAGACACTTGTCCTACTGTGACACAAGGCAGTGAATGGCTGTCTCATACAATACAATACACAAAAGTCCCGGGGCTGTGATGTGAGCCAGTATCTGTATGTTAGAAGTATTGGCCCTGGCTGTTGAGACACTTGTCCCACTGTGACACAAGGCGGTGAATGGCTGTCTCATAAAAGTCCTGGGGCTGCGTTGTGATCCAGTACCTGTATGTTAGAAGTATTGTCCCTGGCTGTTGAGACAGTTGTCCCACTGTGACACAAGGCGGTGAATGGCTGTCTCATAAAAGTCCTGGGGCTGCGTTGTGAGCCAGTACCTGTATGTTAGAAGTATTGTCCCTGGCTGTTGAGACAGTTGTCCCACTGTGACACAAGGCGGTGAATGGCTGTCTCATAAAAGTCCTGGGGCTGCGTTGTGAGCCAGTACCTGTATGTTAGAAGTATTGTCCCTGGCTGTTGAGACAGTTGTCCCACTGTGACACAAGGCGGTGAATGGCTGTCTCATAAAAGTCCTGGGGCTGCGTTGTGAGCCAGTACCTGTATGTTAGAAGTATTGTCCCTGGCTGTTGAGACAGTTGTCCCACTGTGACACAAGGCGGTGAATGGCTGTCTCATAAAAGTCCTGGGGCTGCGTTGTGAGCCAGTACCTGTATGTTAGAAGTATTGTCCCTGGCTGTTGAGACACTTGTCCCACTGTGACACAAGGCGGTGAATGGCTGTCTCATAAAAGTCCTGGGGCTGCGTTGTGAGCCAGTACCTGTATGTTAGAAGTATTGTCCCTGGCTGTTGAGACACTTGTCCCACTGTGACACAAGGCGGTGAATGGCTGTCTCATAAAAGTCCCGGTGCTGCGTTGTGAGCCAGTACCTGTATGGTAGAAGTATTGTCCCTGGCTGTTGAGACACTTGTCCCACTGTGACACAAGGCGGTGAATGACTGTCTCATAAAAGTCCTGGGGCTGCAATGTGAGCCAGTACCTGTATGTTAGAAGTATTGGCCCTGGCTGTTGAGACACTTGTCCCATTGTGACACAAGGCGGTGAATGGCTGTCTCATAAAAGTCCTAGGGCTGCGTTGTGAGCCAGTACCTGTATGGTAGAAGTATTGTCCCTGGCTGTTGAGACAGTTGTCCTACTGTGACACAAGGCGGTGAATGGCTGTCTCATAAAAGTCCCGGGGCTGCAATGTGAGCCTGTACCTGTATGGTAGAAGTATTGTCCCTGGCTGTTGAGACACTTGTCCCACTGTGACACAAGGCGGTGAATGGCTGGCTCATAAAAGTCCAGGGGCTGCAATGTGAGCCAGTACCTGTATGTTAGAAGTATTGGCCCTGGCTGTTGAGACACTTGTCCTACTGTGACACAAGGCGGTGAATGGCTGTCTCATAAAAGTCCCGGGGCTGCAATGTGAGCCAGTACCTGTATGGTAGAAGTATTGTCCCTGGCTGTTGAGACATTTGTCCCACTGTGACACAAGGCGGTGAATGGCTGTCTCATAAAAGTCCCGGGGCTGCAATGTGAGCCAGTACCTGTATGGTAGAAGTATTGTCCCTGGCTGTTGAGACAGTTGTACCACTGTGACACAAGGCAGTGAATGGCTGTCTCATAAAAGTCCCGGGGCTGCAATGTGAGCCAGTACCTGTATGGTAGAAGTATTGTCCCTGGCTGTTGAGACATTTGTCCCACTGTGACACAAGGCGGTGAATGGCTGTCTCATAAAAGTCCCGGGGCTGCAATGTGAGCCAGTACCTGTATGGTAGAAGTATTGTCCCTGGCTGTTGAGACAGTTGTACCACTGTGACACAAGGCGGTGAATGGCTGTCTCATAAAAGTCCCGGGGCTGCAATGTGAGCCAGTACCTGTATGGTAGAAGTATTGTCCCTGGCTGTTGAGACAGTTGTACCACTGTGACACAAGGCGGTGAATGGCTGTCTCATAAAAGTCCTGGGGCTGCAATGTGAGCCAGTACCTGTATGGTAGAAGTATTGTCCCTGGCTGTTGAGACAGTTGTACCACTGTGACACAAGGCGGTGAATGGCTGTCTCATAAAAGTTCCGGGGCTGCAATGTGAGCCAGTACCTGTATGGTAGAAGTATTGTCCCTGGCTGTTGAGACATTTGTCCCACTGTAACACAAGGCGGTGAATGGCTGTCTCATAAAAGTCCCGGGGCTGCAATGTGAGCCAGTACCTGTATGGTAGAAGTATTGTCCCTGGCTGTTGAGACATTTGTCCCACTGTAACACAAAGCGGTGAATGGCTGTCTCATAAAAGTCCTGGGGCTGCAATGTGAGCCAGTACCTGTATGGTAGAAGTATTGTCCCTGGCTGTTGAGACACTTGTCCTACTGTGACACAAGGCGGTGAATGGCTGTCTCATAAAAGTCTTGGGGCTGCGATGTAAGCCAGTTCTGTATGTACAGCTGGACGTCGTCGTTTACCCCCTCAGAGCATTTTTAAGGGGACCAGAAATGGCGTAATCACAGAGAGAAGGGGGTCTGGATTGTATGGAGGGTGGCCAAGAACCTCCCATTTGAATTTCTGCAGGAGTGCCAAAAACTGTACTGACTGTATGAGGCTCAGCATTGTCGTGAAGCAGAATGACCCTACGGGTGAGATTGCCTGGTCGTTTTGATTTGATCGCTTGGCAAAGTATGGTCAGGGATTGCGAGTAACGCTGGGCATTCACTGTTGTCCTGTGTTGCAGAAAGTGTATCAGAAGGGGGCTATCTTGGTCATAGAAGAACTTCAGCATAACCTTTCCTGCACTTGTGTGGATGGCCTTGGCTTTTTTTGGTGGTCATGACCCTGGATGCTTCCACTGGAGACTTTGTCGTTTTGATTCTGGTTCAAAATGATGATTGAAGACTGTTGTGTACCCACTGGGCACACTCTTTGTGCAAGAGCAATCGTTTCTTCATGATGGTGTAAATACTTCCGACACTTAATAGGACCTCGATGGCTATGGCTTTCCCTGTCACTCAGCGGTTCTGGGTAATGAGTACATCAACCAGCTGGACTATGTCATCAGTAACGCAATGTAGTGCGTTACTTCATCCTCCCCTAAAGCACTTGTGCCATGCCTTGACCCTTGCAAGGGACATGCTGTGTTCACTGTACACTTGTGACATTCGTTGATGAATATCCGTTCACCCTACTCCTTTCACTGTCAGAAAACAAACAACACCTCTTTGTTCTTCTTTTAATGCCTCCATTTCACTGTTTGCAATGTGACTGGCAGCATTGGATGATTGATGCATGCTGCTGCTAGCTTTGTATAGTCACGTGACATGCACGCGTGCCCTCTAGCAACGGACTGTGAACTTCCACGCTCTGGTCGGAACACTTCGTTACACATGCCACGGTATTACCATCCTGTCCTGTTTACGCATACCAGACTCCGGCTCATTTCTTTTTGAACACCCTTTATATATAAGTTTGTTAAAGAACTTTAACTTCCTTTCCCCAGCATAACTTCAGTTGGTGAATAGAAAACTTAATCTCTTGGACGTGGTCTCGGATCAATATTTTTGATTCTACTAAATTAGTGAAATAATATTGCTTTAATATAGTTATTTACTTCACAAATACAATTAGTGAATTGTAACATTACATCTTTCTCATTCAGATAGAAAATCTCTATATTAGCATCTTCTGTATGTTGATTCCATCCTACTAGTAACATTCTACATTGATCATACATCAAACCCACATCTCCAATTGTATATCTCTTCTCTTTCTTCCATCAATAACAATGCTTCCACATAACATACAAATATTTTAATAACACAAAATGCATAAACTGTCACCTGGGACCAACCATAAATAACGGCTTCATGCCCTAAGAATTACATTAAACACCATACGGCCTAAACAGACTTTCCACCCCCTAAACGAAGGACAATACAAACACAGCAATAAACTATGTCTTCACCACACAACTAATGACAAGAAAACAACATTCCAAAAAGAGAAACAAATTAAGAATACCATAAACCTCACAGCAATATCCACAGCACTTCCAAAAGGCACATCTGCTTAGTTCAACAAAAAAGTTCAGTGTAGAGAAATTAATGTGCAAAAATTCAAAGGACCCAAAACCATAATACAAAAATACAGAAATTTAATTGAAAAATCTATCTAGTCAGTTTTTTGACACTTTATTACTTCCATTTTTAGCCTCTATCCAACCACGACAACTCCCAAAACCAGTCCCTCAATAATATAAAAATGAAGTGACAGTGTCAAAAACCGACTACAAATATATTTGCTGCGGCTTTCACAGCCGGCGTCATGAAGAACAGTAGTTTTCTTCCGGTCTTGTAGGAACTCCCAAGACACTCCTCCGAAGACCTGGGCTAATGAGCGCTCAGCTCTGCCCACCTGTCGTATATAGGAGTCGAGTCACTCAAGTTACAAACAAGGAATCATGCCTCTTGAAGATACCAAGCGCTGTCCTTGGCAAAATGTTGGGATATTCAAATACTACTGCACCACAGCCTACAAGCCTGGAAGAAAACTATTGTTCTTTGACTACAAATAGTTTTTCAATTAATTTGACGTCACTGCTACTAAATTCCTCTAATCACATATAATACAGAAATTTATCAAATTGATTGTCTAGAATGTGATCAAACGTAAATAGGTAAAACTAAGAGAAACGTAGAAACAAGATTAAAGATTTACATTTTACCTTGCTCATATGGATGACTTACAAGTGGGTGCCTGTTGAACATGTAACTGGGGGACTGCCCTATAATGAGTATGAGGAAGAAGAAATTGATGAAAGGAGAGGTGATTAAGTAGCTGGTGGGGAAACCAGAGAACCAAGAGAAAATCTGGCCAGACACTGCAATTCCCTGGGATCAAACACAGGCCACTTGGCCACAGCAATTACAAACAGATGGATAAATTTGCAGCTTTACATAACTTCTGGACAACCAATTACACCAAATATAATGCTCCTAGGATACAAAACACACTTATCTAACTACCTGCAAAAAGATTTTAATCGTAAAACACAAACATCACTTAACAGATTTTGAATTGCATCACCACTTTCATTATGTAAGTTCATCACTCCACAGCTAGATGTCCCCACTAATAACGACCACATGCTGGACATCATCAAGAGTCATTGACTTCTAATAATGGAATCAACATCTCTTGAAACCTTCAGAAAAAGGTAAGAATTCCAATTTCTGAATAAAATTATTTATAAATGCAAAAGGTACTATGGGGGAGAGGGGAGTGGTATACAAAAGACATAAAAATATCCTAAACCTTTAGTATTTATTAAAAACAGCAATACAAGCTTAAGTTTTATATTTTTATCATATGCAACTTGCGGTTCAGTTCTTCAAATTTGAGAATTTTCCTGATGAAGAAGTCACCATAACGGTTGGCAACCTTGGTATCTGCAATGTGGATCATGTCGTGGTCGATGTAGAAGTCCAACTGTAAGCAGAACAATACATAATCATAAATACTTAATTTAGTCCTTGTCTCCCTTTCTTACTCTTTATTTTAATGATAAGATAATATCACTATTTCTTCATACAGATACTGATTTTTAAGCAGTGATAGACACTCTATACTCCCTTTAGCTTCCTCACTCAATTACAAAATGCATCCAGAAAGTAAGTTCTGATAACCAATAAAGAGAATAAAAACATCACTAAGTAAGAAATATTTATTGAAATTAGACTCATTGTTGAAGCATTTATCATAACAATGCACCATGTATGCCCAAGTCACAGGAGTCACTTCATTCTGCACCTCAGCATCATTGGAAATGTTTCCTCCACGAGACAGAAGAGATGAAAATCATTTGGGGCAAGGTTGCGGCCATGGTGTTGGCTGTATAGGGCATAATGTCTCTTAACATCCCATGTCTCTTGTTCTGGATTACACTCCTCAGTTCAAGCAAAATCTGACAATATTGTCACCGATCACATTGTTCTGTTGGAGCTGCAATAAGCCAGTGCCGACATAGTGGCGCAAGAGCTGGACGCTTGCCGAGAGACATTACTTGCCACCACAATCTTTGTCGGAAGTCTACTGTATTCTAGAACAATGACTGGGATGTATAAATAGTGAAAAGGAGTTGTGTTGTAATTGTGAGAGTGGAATTGAGTTGTGTGATGTACTGCAGTGATTTCTTTTATTTGTTTCCATGTGGCAGGCGAATGAGACGACCTTGAAGATGACTGTAAATGTCACGTCATTCTGCTGCTGCAAGGGTTGTATAAAGTGTCTTCTTTTTACTGCAATAAAGAGTGTTTTAAATTTCTGCAAACAAGACTTTTGTTTCTACCAACGCATAAAGTCACAATACTGATAAGCATTTACAGTCTCCCCTAGTGGTAAAAACTCGCACAAGAGGACACCACATCCATCCCAGAACATAGCCACTTAATTTTTTGGACAGAGATTGTCTGTTTGAATTTGGTCTGCCAATGCATTGATTGTTGCTTTGTGTGTGATCTGGCAGGTGACAACCACAGTGACAATATTATTAGAAACTTGTCATCTTCACTGTGTACTGCTGTATGTGGCCAAATATCTGGTTTTGTTATTAAATTTTAGATGAGTCGCATTTTTTACACATCTGCTTCACTTTCGTACCTATTTTGAGGACATGTTTCGCAAATCTTCGTTTGCATCTACGGCTCTTGTGCGACTGAAGCTAGATCCAGCGGTGTGGGTAATTCTGGGGTTGTTGCTGCCATCTGTTGATTTAGTGATGAACTGTAATGTGGGATTCTCTTCTGGCGGGATTTCAAAGTTCATTAGTTGGTTTTTATGTTTTTCTATGTATATCCTCTCCCATATGACGAGTTCACTATGTTTTTGTACGTATTTTAGTAATTCTGTGCTATCTTCAATTTCATGATTTTCAGACCAGAAATGAGCTGCTATTGCGGACTTATCAATATTTTTGTATCTTAAGTGCCTGAAGTGTTCTTTCTTTCTAGTGCCTATGTTCCTTTTTGTCCTTCCTATGTAAATTTTTTCACAGTCTTTACACTTAATTTTGTAAATGCCTGACTTTTCCTCTGGTTTTATCTTATCAGTATTATTGCTGTGAAGTAGGTTTTTAATGTTGTAATTGTTTTTTGGTGCCAATGTTATATTGTATTTCTTGAATATTTTTTGGAACTTTTTTGTGGCCCAGGGGTGGTAAGTAAATTTAGCAAATCTAGTTTCTTGTTTTATTGGTGTGAGAGCTGTGATCTGTTTTAATTTCTTTTGAAGTTTGAATAATTTTAGTTTTTTATCTACAAGGTTTTTTCCATATCCATTTTTAATTGCAGTTTTTAAGATTTGATGGTATTCGTTTTGATATTCTTGCTGGCTGAGAGGTAGATTTACTAATCTGTGTGTCAGACTGTTGATGGTTGCATGTTTGTGTGGAATTGGGTTGAAACTATTTGCTTTGATGTAATTATCTGTGTGTGTTGCTTTTCTATGAATGCCAAATTCTAGTTTTTCATTGCCTTTTTTGATTTTAAGGTCTAAAAAAGGTAGAGTACAGTCCTCTTCAGTTTCTACTGTGAATTGTATGCTGGGTTCTTGCAGGTTGAGTAGTTTCAAAGCATCATCTATTAGTTTGTAGGGCACTATTGCAAAGATGTCGTCTACGTATCTGTACCATGTTTTAAACATATGAGGGAAGGCTTTAGTAATATGTGTTTCGAAAAAGCTCATGTATAGATTGGCCAAAAATGGTGATAGCGGGCTTCCCATAGCTAGTCCTGATCACCATTTTTGGCCAATCTATACATGAGCTTTTTCGAAACACATATTACTAAAGCCTTCCCTCATATGTTTAAAACATGGTACAGATACGTAGACGACATCTTTGCAATAGTGCCCTACAAACTAATAGATGATGCTTTGAAACTACTCAACCTGCAAGAACCCAGCATACAATTCACAGTAGAAACTGAAGAGGACTGTACTCTACCTTTTTTAGACCTTAAAATCAAAAAAAGGCAATGAAAAACTAGAATTTGGCATTCATAGAAAAGCAACACACACAGATAATTACATCAAAGCAAATAGTTTCAACCCAATTCCACACAAACATGCAACCATCAACAGTCTGACACACAGATTAGTAAATCTACCTCTCAGCCAGCAAGAATATCAAAACGAATACCATCAAATCTTAAAAACTGCAATTAAAAATGGATATGGAAAAAACCTTGTAGATAAAAAACTAAAATTATTCAAACTTCAAAAGAAATTAAAACAGATCACAGCTCTCACACCAATAAAACAAGAAACTAGATTTGCTAAATTTACTTACCACCCCTGGGCCACAAAAAAGTTCCAAAAAATATTCAAGAAATACAATATAACATTGGCACCAAAAAACAATTACAACATTAAAAACCTACTTCACAGCAATAATACTGATAAGATAAAACCAGAGGAAAAGTCAGGCATTTACAAAATTAAGTGTAAAGACTGTGAAAAAATTTACATAGGAAGGACAAAAAGGAACATAGGCACTAGAAAGAAAGAACACTTCAGGCACTTAAGATACAAAAATATTGATAAGTCCGCAATAGCAGCTCATTTCTGGTCTGAAAATCATGAAATTGAAGATAGCACAGAATTACTAAAATACGTACAAAAACATAGTGAACTCGTCATATGGGAGAGGATATACATAGAAAAACATAAAAACCAACTAATGAACTTTGAAATCCCGCCAGAAGAGAATCCCACATTACAGTTCATCACTAAATCAACAGATGGCAGCAACAACCCCAGAATTACCCACACCGCTGGATCTAGCTTCAGTCGCACAAGAGCCGTAGATGCAAACGAAGATTTGCGAAACATGTCCTCAAAATAGGTACGAAAGTGAAGCAGATGTGTAAAAAATGCGACTCATCTAAAATTTAATAATTTTTCGCTTCACTGTGGTGTTCCAATACAGTTGAATCTCGATATCTGGTTTTGTGTTGTGCTGTCAGTTACCTAGACACCCATCTTGCACACACTTTGTGAAAACCGAGCCATCAGGACACAATTTTGTGCAAAAGCGAGTGAGACATCTGGGGGAACTGACAAGAGAGTTGTGAAATTGTGAAGCCCCACATGGAAACAAATGAGGTGCAGTTGAGGATATGCCCCAACAACAGGAGAGATGCAAATACGCTCTACAGTGTAATTGCAGCACCCACGATGAAACTTGCATCATCCTATTTTGCATTCGTCGATCTGAACGACGTGACCCCCTTGCAGCAAACTTGGTGTCATTTGACATGCACACTTCACGGCAGTAGCGAACCAGTCCTATACAGTCCGTGAACTCGTTCATGTATTTCCTATGGAACATTCCTCTATCGTCATGTCGTAAGACTGTTTATGTGCAAAACAGTGCACGAGTAACAAAATTTGACTGGGCAATTTCTTCGATTTCTTAGCCTGCTCAAACTATATGAGTGTTTAGTTAGCTATGTGGTGCAATTTAGGTACTACTTTGTGTTAGTCTGATAGATAGTGCTTTTTCGGGACAAGTAAGACTGTTGGCAACATTTCATTCAGTGGAGAAACAAGCATAGTTTGGCTGGTACAAAATTGAATCGAGAATATATTGACACATTGCTTCACTCACACTGTTTATTCACAGGACATGTTTCAAGAGCTCTTGCTCCTATCCTCAGCTGATACTCGACTAGTGCAAGTTGTAGTGGTTTCTTCTTTCTCCGTATTGTCAATAGATGGCGTGATGTACTTGTCAAAGATGTCCGGTGGTGGAGTTTCAAAATTCATGACTATGACGATTTTTGTTGATGAAGATTTTTTCCCATAAGGAAAGGTCTATGGGGTGATTAACGTATTTTATTAGAGATGTTTCCAAATTGATGTCATGTCTAGTATTCAAAAAATGAAAAGCCACTGCTGATTTTTCTGTTTCACCATTTTTAATGTTTCTCATATGTTCTTTAGTTCTGATGTTAATATTTCTTTTTGTTTTTCCTATATAAATTTTAGGGCAAGTTTCACATTTGATCTCATAGATTCCTGGTTTTTCTTTGGTAGTGATTGAATTTTTGGGAGGGCCTTTTAACAAATTTCTGATATTAAACCTGTTTTGAGGTGCAAGAGTTATGTTGTGTTTTGAGAAGATTTTTTGGAATTTGTTATAGGCTGATGGGTGGAAGGTGAATTTTTTAAAAAGTTTTTTCTCTTTTTCTCCTGTAGGTTCTAGGGTGGTGGTTTCTTTTATTTTCTTAGCTTTGTTGAGTCTGTTAACAGTTTTGTCTACTAAATTTGGGTTGAAACCGTTGGATATAGCTACTTTTTTTATGTGTAGGTATTCTTCTTGATAATCTTCTCTGTTTAGTGGAAAGTTGATCATCCGAAAGATTAAACTGTTGAAAATGGCATGTTGGTGTTGTTTTGGGTTGAAACTGTTGTTCTTAATGTAATTATCTGTGTGTGTCGGTTTCCTGTAGATACCAAAAGTGAGTTTATTGTTCATTTTTTTGATCTTGATGTCCAAAAAGGGGAGCACACCATCCTCTTCTGTTTCCAATGTAAATTTTATAGCTGGATTTTGTATATTCAAAAGTTTAAGACCATCTTGTATGAGTTTTTTAGGTACTATTGCAAAAATGTCGTCAACATAGCGATAGCACACTTTGAAATAATTTGGAAAAGCTTTTGTGATATGTGTTTCAAAAGCACTCATGAATAAATCTGTCAAGAAGGGAGACAATGGGTTGCCCATAGCTAGGCCCGTTTTTTGTTTATAGATCTGTCCATTAAAGCTGAAAAAATTTTGATTGATACAAATTTCTGTAAGTTGTGAAAGTTCTTCTATTTCTTCAGGTGTTATTTGTATTGATTCCAGCCATTTTTTTGAGAAGTGGAATAAGCTCATTGGTCGGTATACTTGGATATAAAGAAATGACGTCAAAGGAAACTAAAGCATCTGTAGAGTTGATCTTTGTGTCCTTCAGGAGATTTAACAATTCAAACGAGTTTTTGATACTTAAATTTTCAAATTTTGTGAAGGATCTGAAGATTTGAACCAGCCATTTTGATAGTTGGTAAGTGGGTGCATCAATGTTTGGCTGCACTGAATTCTTCAGTATGGCTACATTATGCAGTAAGTAAATAAACAAAGAATTAATAATGTTAAAAGAATGCCCTCCAACACAAAATTGCACTAAAAAGTAGAGAAATTATACTAAAAATCATGGTTGTATATAAAACCATCAAAAAGTGTGAAGGAATTAGAAAAAAATTGCTGCATCACATATTAGAAAGAAGAGCCGAGGTGCTACAAGAACACTATCTCATCATCCATACATATGTAATTATCGTTACATATGGCTTCCCAACCTGAGGCTTCGAGATAATCAACATGGTGCATTATAGCACCACATCAGCAGTATCTCAACACACATGCAACAGAAATGTTCTCTATACATTGTAGGAGTGAACTCCACAAACCAAAACAAGAAACACTTCATTCTCAAATCCTATTCTGCTGCCAGATTGTGCAGATAATTTATAATTATCTCCTTTATTTTTCAAGACAGATGAAATTGTTATGGGGCTTAATTATTTGTCACATTTGGATCTTTCAGCTCACAAAGTCTATGCCTAACAAGCCTAACACCCTGTATATAAATAAAGCACCAGGTTTGTACAAAAGCACAGAACTTCATATGACAGTACATACCTCAGACCCAGACTGGAACTTTCCCTCGAGACCGGAGGTGCCCTTTGTCCATACAATGTTCTTCATCTTGTGTTTGAAGCATAGCAAATGGATTATCAGCTCCTCTATTTCCTTCTCCAGGTCAAAGTTCATATTGTCAGTCTGCCTCTGCCCAAGACTCATGAAGGTTGCCAACTTGGAGAGTGGTAGCGTAGTGTACAACTTTAAGTAACTGAAACAATAATTACACCATTTCAACTGTTAACTTTATCACCAAAATATGATGTTACAGTTCCATGACTTTCTTACTACACCTTTTATATAGCTACAAATAACAATGACAATAATAAATTTAATTATGTATAAATAATTACAGACATTATAAATTCTTACTCTGCCCAATGAGACTGACCCTGGGCACTTTATCACACAGCAATCAACATTTCAAACTTGAACATTTTGGAATATAAAACACAAACACCCACAAAAAACTGCAGTTTTCTTCCATTTTTGGATGGACATTCATGACAATAAGTAATCAAAATTATTAAAATGCACAAAAGTAAACCAAGAATTCACATGTAATCATATTCTTAATGAAGCCAGCCATGGTAGCTTGTCTATCTCACGTTCACGAGGTCGCAAGTTCAAATCTCAGTCAGGACAAGTTCCTTAAGGATAAGGTTTCTAGCACGGTTGTCCGTTATCCAAGACATTCAGGTAACATTGAGCTCTATGGACCCTGGACTCTATTGACAATCATCTCATTCATTGTCCGGTATGACTTAACGTTGGAGAACAAAAATTTAAAAACCAAAAATAGTGAATATGGACTGTGATATGATATATATTGCTAGTGTTTACCTAGACCTTCATAATATCCTCAGCTAAATTACTATTAGATAAACACAGTACCTATACGCCAGCAGTCACGCTATGTCTGGTATACATATGTACAGACAGTTTTGCTATTGTTCCTGATAATCACATTCATATTTTGAAACTTCTAAATTTACACAATGATTTACACGATTTCACGTTACAAACTGAAATTAATGGTTGTCTTCCTTTTCTAGATATAACGATAAATAACAATAAACTAAAATTTGGCATTTATAGGAAATCAACTCATACTGACAATTACATAAAAAATAAAAGTTTCAAGTTAATTGATGGAAATTAACCCTTCTTCATATATAGGCTAAGGTTTTGGATAGATAGTCACATGAACAATTCAATGCCATGGCCGGGATTTGAACCACAGATCTCCTGGTTTCCGTCCAGTCGCTCTAACCCATTGAGCTACCATGGCCAACATGCCATCCTGACATTAAATTCTCCATTTGACTCATATAATTCCCCAGTAAACCACTAGGGGCTCTCGTATTCGAGATACACTGTTTGTGGCAACTTACAATCGTAAGTACTTGAGTCCCAGGCTTCATCACTTAACTCTTTATTAAAGTTAATTGATGGAAATTAATCATTTCTTCACACTAGCGGTATATAGGCTAAGGTTTTGGATAGCTTTTGATGTTGATGTGCTATATTTAGACTGTTTAAATGGCATTTGTAATGGAGTACGACCTATAAGGAGAAATGATTTTGAGGAGCTATCAGAAGAAGATTTTCTACAGAGGTTTAGAATGTTGAAACAAGTTATGAAGATTACTGTGGAAGTACAAGGGAGGTTAGAACATACATCGAAAGGAATATGTCGATCTCGCCTTTGCATCAAGTATTAATAACTTTGCGATTTTATAATTTCCTGAATTATATGGATAATACACTGTCCACCTCCCATCTTGAAACGTTCAAGTCACTCATCACCTGTTCTTTGCTCCACGTTTTAAATTTATGTAATACTGAGTTAGAACATACATCGAAAGGAATATGCCGATCTCGCCTTTGCTTCAAGAATTAATAACTTTGCGATTTTATAATTTCCTGAATTATATGGATAATACACTGTCCACCTCCCATCTTGAAACGTTCAAGTCACTCATCACTTGTTCTTTGCTCCACGTTTTAAATTTATGTAATACTGAGTTAGAACATACATCGAAAGGAATATGCCGATCTCGCCTTTGCTTCAAGTATTAATAACTTTGCGATTTTATAATTTCCTGAATTATATGGATAATACACTGTCCACCTCCCATCTTGAAACGTTCAAGTCACTCATCACTTGTTCTTTGCTCCACGTTTTAAATTTATGTAATACTGAGTTAGAACATACATCGAAAGGAATATGCCGATCTCGCCTTTGCTTCAAGAATTAATAACTTTGCGATTTTATAATTTCCTGAATTATATGGATAATACACTGTCCACCTCCCATCTTGAAACGTTCAAGTCACTCATCACTTGTTCTTCTTTGCTCCACGTTTTAAATTTATGTAATACTGAGTTAGAACATACATCGAAAGGAATATGCCGATCTCGCCTTTGCTTCAAGAATTAATAACTTTGCGATTTTATAATTTCCTGAATTATATGGATAATACACTGTCCACCTCCCATCTTGAAACGTTCAAGTCACTCATCACCTGTTCTTCTTTGCTCCACGTTTTAAATTTATGTAATACTGAGTTAGAACATACATCGAAAGGAATATGCCGATCTCGCCTTTGCTTCAAGAATTAATACCGTTGCGATTTTATAATTTCCTGAATTTCCTGAATTATTTTCTGTCCACCTCCCATCTTGAAACGTTCAAGTCACTCGTCAGTTGTACTTCTCGCTCCTCGTTTTAAATTTACGTTATACTGACGAAGTTGCTTTGTACTTCTTGTTGTGACATTTGCATTCAAATTAAACTCATTTGCAATCTTTTCCCACATTACATCATTCTCTTTCACATTTACTGCATCCGTCCTCTTATTTTCCACAATACCCTTATATTTAGTTACTAATTGAACTAACAATTGGCCGCACCGTGGCTCAGTGGTTAGACCGCTTGGCTCTCACCAAGGCTCAATCCCAGGCGACCGCAAAGTGAGATTTGTGGTGGACAACATGGCGCTGGGGCGGGTTTTCTCCGGGACCTCCGGTTTCCCCCGCCATCTCATTCCACCGGTGCTCCATCCTCATCTCATGTATCATCAATGTCATCGCCTGCGGCGCCTTATGTAGTAAAAGCGGGCGTTAAACACTACACACACACACACACAACTAACAATTCTTTTCTCAGAAACTATTTGTAGTTGGTTTATTAATACTCGTCACTTGTTTATATTTATGAGAGACTAGTTTCAAAGGCATTCGCCTCCATTTTCAATCTCTTTCCAACTAGCATCTGTTGTTGTCTGCTCTCTCTCTGGTGGTGGAACTGTGAACTTCTTTGTCAAATTATCTACTGGTGGGATTTCAAAGTTCATTACGCGATCCTTATTTTTCCATATGAATATGTTCTCCCATGTTGTCAATTTATTTTGGTTTATCACTCCTTTTAATAATTTTGGATTTGGATCAATGTCATGGTTTTCGTTCCAAAAATGAAATGCTACTGCTGACTTATCTTCTTGTTTCAATGTGATGTTTCTAAAGTGCTCTTTGACTCTGGTTTTTAGATTTCTTTTAGTTTGACCTATGTAGCATTTTTCACAATTCTTACAACTTATCTAGTATATTCCAGATCTGTTAACTGATGGGATTTCATCTTTTGTTTTGGAATTTAGCAATTTTAAAATTGAGTGTCTATTAGTAGGTGAGGTGATATTTTGTTCCTTGAAGATCTTTTTAAATTTATTAAATGTTTCTGGGTGATATGTGAATGAACTGAATATGCTGTTGCTTTCTTTTTCTTTTGTAAATGTGGTTGCTTCCTTAATGGTTTTCTTTAGTTTAGCTTTTCTAATTTTCTTCAACATCAAACTTTTGTTGAATCCATTTTCTTCTGCTATGTGTAGTATTGTTTTTTGTTCTTTGAAATATTCTTCTTTTTCCATGGGTACGTTGACTAGTCTGTGTGTAAGGCTGTTTATTATTGCATGTTTATGTGTAATTGGGTTGTGGCTATTAATTTTTATGTAATTTTCTGAATGTGTTGGTTTCCTGTAAATTCCAAATTTTATTTTTGTGTCATTCCTAATGATATTTAATATCCAAGAAAGAGAGTAGTCCATTGGTTTCCTTTTCTATAGTGAATTTTATAGTCCTTTCTTGCAGATTGAGTAATTTTAATGCATCTTCTAAATGTTTATTTGGTACAATTACAAAGATGTCAACATATCTATACCAAACTTTGAAGATCAATGGGAAGGACTTTTTGATTTGTGTTTCAAATGCACTCATAAATAAGTTAGCCAAAAATGGTGAAAGTGGATTGCCCATTGATAACCTTGATTTCTGCTTGTAGTGTTTTCCATTAAAGCTGAAGAAGTTTTGTTCAATGCACATTTTTGTTACAGAAATGTATTCTTCATCTTCTATTGCTTCCATTTCTATTGTAGTTAGCCACTTTTTTATACAGTCTGTAATTTTTCTGTTGTTATGCTTGGAAATAAAGATGTGACATCAAATGAAACCAGTCTGTCATTTTTGTCCAAATTTATATCTTTGATTTTTCCTACTAAATCTAAAGAGTTTTCTAAATTTGCACTTTGGAATTTTGGGAAACTATTGAATTTATTTAGCAACCATTTGGCCAAATTATATATGGGGGCATTTATACTACTAGTGATAGGTCTCATACCTTTCCCTGTTTTATGAATTTTTGGCAGCCCATATACTCTTGGTAATGTTGGGTTATCTACATTAATTTTGTGCAATTCTTTTTTGTTGATTATTTTGCTCTCTTTTAGCGTTTTATTTGTGGTTTCAATGCAGTACTTTAATGAGTTAGGTTCTACTTTTTGGTAATTATTGTCTTCCAACAAATCTTCCATCCTCTTCGTGTAATCTTCTTTTTCCAAAATTACTAGTTTATTTCCCTTGTCTACTTTAGTGTAAATAACTGGTTTCTTTTTAAGGGCTTTTATAATTTGGCTACTAAAATTAATCTTATTTTCATTTTTAATCTGTTCTACTATTTTGGAGCATTTGTTTTTTACTGTGTTTCTATTTTCTTCATTAAGTGTTTGTGTAGCAATTTGGATGTCAGCAATATACTCTTCAATTTGGTTGGAATAATCTACACATGTTTTTAAACCTAGATTTAGCATATTCACTATAGAGAAGGAAACCAATGGACAAATCTTTCTTGGATCTAAATATCATTAGGAATGACACAAAAATAAAATTTGGAATTTACAGGAAACCAACACATTCAGAAAATTACATAAAAAATAATAGCCACAACCCAATTACACATAAACATGCAATAATAAACAGCCTTACACACAGACTAGTCAACATACCCATGGAAAAAGAAGAATATTTCAAAGAACAAAAAACAATACTACACATAGCAGAAGAAAATGGATACAACAAAAGTTTGGTGTTGAAGAAAATTAGAAAAGCTAAACTAAAGAGAACCATTAAGGAGGCAACCACATTTACAAAAGAAAAAGAAAGCGACAGCATATTCAGTTCATTCACATATCACCCAGAAACATTTAATAAATTTAAAAAGATCTTCAAGGAACAAAATATCACCTCACCTACTAATAGACACTAAATTTTAAAATTGCTAAATTCAAAAGAAAAAGATGAAATCCCATCAGTTAACAGATCTGGAATATACCAGATAAGTTGTAAGAATTGTGAAAAATGCTACATAGGTCAAACTAAAAGAAATCTAAAAACCAGAGTCAAAGAGCACTTTAGAAACATCAGATTGAAACAAGAAGATAAGTCAGCAGTAGCATTTCATTTTTGGAATGAAAATCATGACATTGATCCAAATCCAACATTATTAAAAGGAGTGATAAACCAAAATAAATTGACAACATGGGAGAACATATTCCTATAGAAAAATAAGGATCACGTAATGAACTTTGAAATCCCACCAGTAGATAATTTGACAAAGAAGTTCATAGTTCCACCATCAGAGAGAGAGCAGACAACAACAGATGCTAGTTGGAAAGAGATTGAAAATGGAGGCGAATGCCTTTGAAACTAGTCCCTCATAAATAAACAAGTAAGTGACGGGTATTAATAAACCAACTACAAATAGTTTCTGAGATTAATTTTGATGTCACTGTTACTAAATTCCTCCAAACACATATATCAATTCTTTCTCCATTGACGAGAAATTTGTCCACAGCTTCTCTTTTGATTTTGTTCACTCACCATTTTTTCAGCTGTGTATAAACAAAAATAAAAACAAAGTGCATTGCAGTACGTTCAGAAAATAAGATACATACACAGCGTTCTATAACTGTAATATTTACAAGTCTCTCGGCGTTAACACTTGTTTGTTAACATTTTCAGAAAACAAGTTTGTGAAATGCAAGAATTTTAACACATTTGTTAACTCTAATAATTGTTACATTACATTTGTTAATGTCAACTTTAACAACTGTTGGTGAAATCAGGCATGAATCTTTATTTTCTTGTCTACCAATTTCTTTTAAAAACAAATAAAACCTATTAGACCTCAGTCTTGCAAAGAAATTTTGATTTCACTAAACTCTATATTTTCTCAAAACTATGTTTCTGTGCTTTGGGCCCTTATGGTTCTCAGTGCCTCAATTCATTAATTTCTATGCACTAATTTTAATACATTACTCTTTTAGTAATTTTTCAAACATTTTTAGGTCATTAGCATGCAGGCTCTGATGATTACAAAATAAACTTTCAGTTGCACACCTTCTGATGGTTGGCAGCATCTTCTGTTGTCGTACTTCGTCCATGAAGACATTTGTCTGATGTCGGATGGCCTCCTTCACGTAGTCCTCCAAGGGCACATCAAGAGGTGGCATTGCAAATGACAGAAACTTGGGGCAAGCATAAGTAAAACACGCCTCAAATTCCTGCAACATAATTTCATTTAGGTTACTAGCCAAAGTCAGAGTGGCTAACATTTTAACTTAAGGCACCAGACAACATGTACTATTGTGGTTATCTGCAAGAATTATCAACTATTACCACATACAACATCTTTCATAACTAATGAATAATGCAAATGAAACTAAAACTAACTCATTTTTAAACAATTCTCAGGCATGTCAAATTGAATATTTTTAAAGGAAAATTCAAGAAAAAAAAAAAGTTTAACTATTGTTGCCACTGACATTACACAGCGTAATTTCTGACACAGTTTACATTTTTTTGTTAGCCAAATGCTTGTTAATAGTCTTAGGTAGTTTGTATGGATATACCAGGTCCCTTATTCTCGAGTTTTATCCAATCCGCATTTTATACTCCAACATGAAAACATCGAACCCATTACTAGGTTCTACCCGCATATTTAACATGGATATTAAACACTCAATGACATTAGTACTATATAAATGTTATCGCATCACCTGTAGTATATTCGTAATTAGACAGCTGACATTTGAACGTCTGCAAATGTTCCCTGGAACCAGCGAATACTATATGTTAAACGGGATGTTTGCCTCACATGTTACTGGATAGCTGAGTTAGAACACGCAAAACTGCATTGTCATGTCTGCTATGAGGGTGGTTGAATCCCCTGCAAAGGCATACTCATTTTTTACCACGTAATACTCAGAATTTACAAGTATTACTCTGAAAATTGTTTTTATTTTTATTTTTGTTTTACTTCCATTTTATGGTATTGTTTTTAATGTAATTGTCAACATGTGTTGCTTTTCTGTATATTCCAAATTGTAATCCTGTTGGTGTTCTAATGATTTTCAAATCTAGAAAAGGTAGCCATTCATCCTGCTCTACTTCAATGGTGAAAACTATGGATTTTTCTTGTAGGTTTAGCAACTTTATAGTGTCCTCGGTTAGTCTTCTAGGAACTATAGCAAACACATCGCCGACATATCTATGCCAACATTTGAAAATATGTGGAAAGGCTTTAGTAATGTGTGTTTCCAAATTACTCATGAACAGATTAGCTAGTAATGGTGAAAGAGGGTTACCCATGGCCAAGCCTGCTGTTTGTTGGAAGATCTTGCTGGAGAACGTGAAGCTGTTTTGTTCAATACACAAGATGGTTAATTTGATGTATTCCTCTAGTTTATCATCTGCAATGTTGCTTTTGGATAACCAGCCATTCATCAATTTTGGAATTTTTTCTACTGGTATGCTCGTGAATAGAGATCTGATATCAAAGGATACCATCCCCTCTTCAGATTTTATAATTGTGTTTTCAATTTTCTTTACCAAATCAAATGAATTCTTTATGTTTACAGATTCAAACTTTTCAAACTTATCAAATTCTTCCAGCAACCATTTTGCCAGTTTGTAAGTTGGGGCATCTATATTGTCGCGAACCCATATCTACGATTGCGTGGCTTGTTTACACAAAAGGAACTGATAGGAGGGCCGTGTGAAAACCAAGAGCCAGCGGACAAAGATAACAGGCAGATAAGGGTCTGCCAAAACAAACTGAGATAAATGGAAATTTCTAGTTACTTCTGGATTATTCTGGTTTATTTATAAACTTCTGGTTTATTTGCAAATCATCTAAAAATTATCTGTGAAGTATTTAAAGAGGCGACGATTGGCCAAGAGGGAGTAGTGAGTTGTAAACAGAGTAAGCAAAGAACAGCTGAGAGTGTTGTTGTTGTTGAAAAGACAGTTGTGTAACAAGAGTGTTGTTGTAACGAGAGCTAATGTTATCAGCTGTCACGGTTTGCTATTGTCATCGACCTTGGAAGATTGTGTTATTATTATGTGATGTAATGTTGTTACGTGAGAATTGAACAGTTTATCTCTACGGAAATAAAGGAGATTTTTAATTTCTGCAACTCTGCCTTTTAATTCTACGAACCCACAAAGTCACAATATTGTTAATAATGGGTCGCATGCTGTTGTCTATCTTGTGGATCTTAGGTAGACAGTATAATTTTGGCAAATTAGGGTTGTTTACAATTATGCTGTTTTTCAATTTATCTGGCACTATGGTATTTTCTTTATTGCTTTTTTGGCGGTTTCTATGTATTTCTTTAATGTGTCTTTTGTTAGGGTTGTATATTCTGGATTTTGTTGTAGTTCGACTCGTTGGTTGTAATCATTTCGGTCCATAATGACTACTGCGTTTCCTTTGCTTTCGGATATATAACTGGTTTTTGGTTCAATGTTCGAATAATTTGTTTATAGTTATTTTCCTGTCCGAATGTCATCCCCTTGAGAATTTCTAAGTATTTTGATTTTACTAATGTTTTTTCGCTACCATTTTCCAAAGAGTTACAGGTTATCGTGACGTCAGCAATGTAATCATCTAAATTGCCAGAGTATGGAGGAAAACACAATCCAAGAGATCCAGGTAAGGGAGAAGGTGTCCTTCTTGGAAGCCTGGAAACTCTTGCGTATCCTAGGACCGTTACTTATAGTGCAGTTGCAGCTAAGCCGGTACCTAGGCGTGAAATCGTAACACAAACTAGCAACATAAACGGGGCAGTAATATCCGAAAGAACAATTACACCAAGATCACAGCCAAAGCAAGACACGAGCACGAACAACAGTGACCACACCTACCAAGTCCAGTCCTATGAAGAACAAGTCACCACAGAAAGCATCTACCTCGAAAATATGTGCACCAGTAATATATAATACTTCACTCAGCAATTTCAAGACCTCATATGAAAGAACTGACTTTCTCATGGAAAATAAGACTAGTACCAAGCAAAAGGAGCACAAAAATCCACAACCATCTCCTCTGAGAACATCTTCTGAAGAATCATCTGGAGAGGAAAAAGATCGGCAGCTCTCATCTTCACCCATCGCAGTTTCCGATTGTTTCGAGCGACTCAAAACAAAATTATCAGTAGGAAAGTGGTCCTCCTCCATTTAAAATGTGGAGCAGGAAAATCCTGTCCTCACTGCCAAAATGACAGTGAGAAAAAGGCAGGATAAACCTGCTGAAAATACTAGCCTGACCGCTAAGTAAACGAACAAATTGATTCGACCACCACTGGGCAGGTAGTTGGTCTCGACAACAAGTTAATATTGAAATCGGTTTTTTTTATGCCTTGTGGTATTTTATGTTTAATTATAGTTTCTATTGGTTTTTCCATTTGGACGTATTTATTTTATTGTCATTTTGTTTTAATTTTTTAGTATTTATCTCTGGCTATTGCCATGATTTAGTTTTTGTACGGGCGCTGATGACCAAGCAGTTGAGAGACCTTATATACAATTCATACATACTACAGAATAGCTACATGAAAAACAACTATTTTTTTTAAATCTGTACATGACCTCGGAGCCTGAATATTCGGCATTTGCAGTAGCCTCCACGTGCAGCAATTAGGACTACTATATGCCATAGCAGGGAATAGAAAAGGTTCTGAATGTTTCTGGGTGGTCTCCCTCTACCTAGTGTCTGCAAAATATCTGTGAGAATATGGTACAGAATTCAGCTATGTTATGACATGGCTGATGTTGAAGCCAATGTTTATCACTCTTACGACTTCAAGGTAACTGTGTATAACAAGCATTCAACCATATCTAACATAAAGGGTGTATGCCCACTCTGTACATCATAAATTCAGCAAGACTTCCAAGAAATGTAAGATAATTCCTATGAGTAAGGACTATAATACAGCGAAGCACAAAATTAATATAATTTTGAGTTGAACTAGTACTCAATGCTCTACTTATTGCTAGTATTTACCTAGAATGCATTGCGTTAGGACCTTCCTAACATATTCAGCTAACATTGACTACTGAATGTTGGTTTGGTGAAGTCCTTGGAGGTGATAGATACTTATTAAAAAGTGTTCAGGGTCCAACTGCATTAACCATGCAGGAAAAAATATTCATAAAGAAATATGAAAGAAAACTGTTCAATTTCAACACCACCTTTGAAGAGAACCAAAAGTTCAAGTTCATCAAGATATCGACAGAGATGCCCCTATTACCTCCAAGGAGTTCACCAAATACAGTCGACATTAGCTGAATATGTTAGGAAGGTCCTAACAAAACACATTCTAGGTAAATACTAGCAATATGTGGAGCATTGAGTACTAGTTCAACTCAAAATTATCTTATTTGCTCTTCTGTACTCGTTTACCAACAGTAAATAAATGCACAAAATAATATGACGTGTACATTCTGAGTACAACATCTTCTTATTCAGAAAACTGTACAGTTCATTATGCTATTACAATATTTGGGTACATATTTTGATGACTTTAATGCATATAACAGAATACTTACATTCAAGTCTCCATACTGCATCTTGTACATCTTCTCATGGCAATTCTTCTCTCGCAGGACTTGTTGTATCGACTCATCAATACACTGGGGGTGCAGTACCAGACAAATGGCCAGCAGGTGGTACATCTGCTCCGTCTGCTTGTTGATCTATATCACAGGCATACACTACTCTCATCAACTGCTCAAACTAACAGATGCTATATAGTACTCAAACTTTATCAATTCTTAGCAATTTAACTGCAGACTCATGTAAAATTCTATTCTTGAGATACAATTACAAACATTTTAATTTTAAGATGTTAACTTTTAGAACCACAACTGGTCAATTTGATTATGTATCAAGAATAACTAACACTATAGTAACACGCGCACATGCACGCACACACACACATATTGATAGGACTAAACGTAATTTAGAAACCAGAGTGAAGGAACATTTCAGAAATATTAACCCTCGAGTAGTCACATGGCCCAGCCATTTTATTTTTGCAAGTGCGCATCTCCTTCTGCTTTTATTGTGCTGGGGGTTTTAGTAGCCTTTTGATGCAATGTGTTCCAATGTGTTGGCTATAATACATTTTAGCAAGACAGTATTTTTGCTATATGTGTTTGGAGGAATTTAGTAACAGTGACGTCAAAATTAATCGGAAAAGCTATTTGTAGTTGGTTTATTGATACTTGTTAAAAGTAACCAACTACAAATAGTTTTTGTGAATACTTTTGTTATTTGCAATTAAACTCAGTTGTGCACAGCAGGTCTACATATGTAGCCCGTGCAACCATAATGTAACACTTTTTGAAATGGCTGCTAAGAGAAAGGTCACATCAGTGCATTCACTGCCATGTGTATTTTTTCTGCGAATCAGAAGTATAAGAACATCAAACAATGCTTGTTTTTTGAGACAATGTGCTGGAAGCTCATAAAGCCTCGAAGAGCAGAACTGAATACTATACTAGTCCCACTAAGAAAGCATACTAAAATTCTTCTCGGAATTGAAGACGTTCTCAGAACACAAGTCGCACAGCTTCACAAGGTAGGTAGGTGCTACTTATGTGGAAAAAATAAGAATAAATCTACGAGGAAGAGTTGCAGCATGTGTCAATCATTCATGGCAGTGTGTAAAGAGTGTCTACAAGAACAATTGTAAACCAAATAGTAATTTTGTTCTTGTGTCATATTTTGAGACTATTACTACACATTCATATGATTGTTGGAGCAATGTAAACATTTAAAACATTCTGTATCAGATATTGTTCTTTTCACTACTACTAACTTGATTAATATGATTCAGAAATGTGTGTGTGTATTTAATGCTCAGAATTTGATAATAAAATCATTTTTCTTCTTGCTTCCCAATATTTGGAGACTAGATCTTGATTTTGGAGAGTTTCACATACAGTTAGATGATCGATGTTCATTAAATCGTCTTTACCACATAAACAGCACTGTTTAATCCAACCTTGAATAAATGTCCATTCAAACAATCGTGGCCTGTGATTAATCTGAACATTGCTACTGAAGATTTTCGAGGTAGTTCTGGAATTGTCTTTAGTTTGTTTTGGAGATCTTTCCAATTAAGTTTTTCAGAGGAAACTAGATAGTTGTTATATAGTTTTGTGAAGATGTTTTTGATTAATCTTTTAACTTATATCGAGATTTAACTGTATTGGAACACCACAGTGAAGCGAAAAATTATTAATTTTTAGATGAGTCGTATTTATTACACATCTGCTTCACTTTCGTACCTATTTTGAGGACATGTTTCGCAAATCATCGTTTGCATCTACGGCTCTTATGCGACTAAAGCCTTGATCCAGCGGTGTGGTTAATTCTGGGGTTGCTGCTGCCATCTGTTGATTTAGTGATGAACTTAAATGTGGGATTCTCTTCTGGCGGGATTTCAAAGTTCATTAGTTGGTTTTTATGTTTTTCTATGCATATCCTCTCCCATATGACAAGTTCACTATGATTTTGTACGTATTTTAGTAATTCTGTGCTATCTTCAATTTCATGATTTTCAGACCAGAAATGAGCTGCTATTGCGGACTTATCAATATTTTTGTATCTTAAGTGCCTGAAGTGTTCTTTCTTTCTAGTGCCTATGTTTCTTTTTGTCCTCCCTATGTAAATTTTTTCACAGTCTTCACATTTAATCTTGTAAATGCCTGACTTTTCCTCTGGTTTTATCTTATCAGTATTATTACTGTGAAGTAGGTTTTTAATGTTGTCATTGTTTTTTGGTGCCAATGTTACACTGTATTTCTTGAATATTTTTTGGAACTTTTTTGTGGCCCAGGGGTGGTAAGTAAATTTAGCAAATCTATTAAATTTTAGATGAGTCATATTTCTTACACATCTGCTTCACTTTCGTACGAAATACGACTCATCTAAAATTTAATAATTTTTCGCTTCACTGTGGTGTTCCAATACAGTTAAATCTCGATATATTTAGCAAATCTAATTTCTTGTTTTATTGGTGTGAGAGCTGTGATCTGTTTTAATCTCTTTTGAAGTTTGAATGATTTTAGTTTTTTATCTACAAGGTTTTTTCCATATCCATTTTTAATTGCAGTTTTTAAGATTTGATGGTATTCGTTTTGATATTCTTGCTGGCTGAGGGGTAGATTTACTAATCTGTGTGTGAGACTGTTGATCATGGCATGTTTGTGTGGAATTGGGTTGAAACTATTTGCTTTGATGTAATTATCTGTGTGTGTTGCTTTTCTATGGATACCAAATTCTAGTTTTTCAATGCTTTTTGTGATTTTAAGGTCCAAAAAAGGTAGAGTACAGTCCTCTTCAGTTTCCACTGTGAATTGTATGCTGGGTTCTTGCAGGTTGAGTAGTTTCAAAGCATCATCTATTTGAAGATAGCACAGAATTACTAAAATACATACAAAAACATAGTGAACTCGTCATATGGGAGAGGATATACATAGAAAAACATAAAAACCAACTAACGAACTTTGAAATCCCGCCAGAAGAGAATCCCACATTTAAGTTCATCACTAAATCAACAGATGGCAGCAGCAACCCCAGAATTAACCACACCGCTGGATCAAGCTTTAGTCGCATAAGAGCCGTAGATGCAAACGATGATTTGCGAAACATGTCCTCAAAATAGGTACGAAAGTGAAGCAGATGTGTAATAAATACGACTCATCTAAAAATTAATAATCTTTTAACTGTTTCATAGGGGATATTTTGTTTCATTGTTTGAGATATTTTGGAACCCATCTTTGCCAACATATCTGCTTGCTCATTGCCAGAAATTCCACAGTGAGATGGTATCCATTGGAAAACTATACGTATATTTAAATTTTGAAGATGTTTAATCATATTATGAATTTCATTTATCTTTTCGGTTTTTGCGCTGTCATTTGAAATAATAGCCTGAATAGCTGCTTTAGAATCTGTTAAGAAAACTATGTTGGAAAGCTTATTTGTCCAGGCAAATAGATTTTGTAAGGAAGTATAAATTGCATCAATTTCTCCATCAAAACTTGTTAAGTAAATTCCAACATGCTTATAGAAAGAAAAGAATTTACAGGTAGCTCCTGCTCCATCTTCTTGATTGTAAAGAGAAGGTAGCTCCTGCTCCATCTTCTTGATTGTAAAGAGAGCCATCTGTATAGATGTGTGTCCATTTGTCAACTGGATATCTTACATTTATGGTTTCAAGGGCATATGCTTTAGCTTCTGTAGATGAGTATTCCTTCTTTTTAAAATCTGCAAGTAAATCTAGGTAGTATAATTCAATGATGTTCAGTGGGTTATTAAGAGACATGAAAGGTTCTATTTTGGATGGGTAATTTAGTTTATTTCTTAGTTGTTGAACTTTCTGTATGAAGCCTAATTGAGTTTTCAAACTGAAGGTGGATGTGTGTTGTTTTACTCATTTATTATTCTCTGGAATTCTTAAGAGCTTTTCATATGTTAAAAGGGCTTGCATTTCTAAATCTGTCATTATGGGTCTGTTACGCGTAAATGCTTGTAAGGTTATTATAGGAGTAGTTTTTATAGCTCCAGTAATTAACCTAAGAGCTTGATTTTGTGTGCGCTCCAGTATCATGGAAGTTGAAGGTGATGATGTTATCAGTACTTCTCCAAAATAATTAAGAACTGGCCTTATATATGTATTATATGACGTATTTAATGTAGATTCAGAAATGTAAAGAAGCACTATAAATGAGTTTACTGTGTATTTTGCACGACACATAGCATACTTTAACCGCTTCACCGATGGCCATTTAAACCCTTCAGGGCCGGAAACGGATACCCAATAAACAGAACAAGACATTTAAACTGTTAAATGCTGTAAAAATGCATCATAAATACAATTCCATATCTTACATATTTATTAAGTTATTTAAATGAAACAAAAACTGGTTTAAAACCCATTAAAGGCTGTATACATCTACAGTAACAATAAAGTAGACACTACATTAACAAATCATTGAAATTTCACTACTTTGTTTCACTGTAGCAAAAGCCTTTCTTTGCGCCGAACGCACCTAATATTTGAATCATTTTGTATTGTGTTTATACAAGCCAATGTATGTATGTATAGCTACGCAAGCGACTTCTCCGGTTCAAGTTTAGTTTATTTATGGTATACCAAGTGATAATCATATGAGTATATGTTGCGTTACACTGGAAAGAAAACTCCGTCAGCATCTATTATTACAGTGTTTCTCAACCAAGGTTTCTGGTAGCCTTATGCAGCTGTTTTCGCTCAGTATTTTAGTTATTTATACTCTCTCTGTATTCAGAGTGATTTCTTATAGCTATCAAGAGCTAAATGAATGGCACATATGAAACTAAATTTCAATGTTAACCATGGCTTATCCCCGCAATGTAGCAAATAAATTACCTTGCGTATGATGTATACAGGCTTCTGATATTACTGTAGAAAATCTGGAATATCTGTTGTGCCATTATGAAGGAGATGTTTAGGATATAGGTAGCAGTGATGTGTACTGGTCTACAGATGGCATGTTAGTTACTCCATTGTTTGGGGGAAGTGGCGGGTCAAATATGGGTGATATGGATCAGCTATTACTAGCTATCCCTCTTTACGAAAAACAGTTAAATGGTAAAAAAGGTATTTTTATACCACTGGATGTAACCATGCACTATTGTTAAGTAATTTTCAGAGCTGTAAATTCATGCAAGACATTCACCTACCTCTACTTGCACACATAAATAGCTTGTAACCTAATTGATTATTATAATATTGTGACTTTGTGGGTTCGTGAAATGAAAAGTCTGATTGCACTACTCTAAAATGTTGTTTATTTCCACCGAATTACAATTGAACACTTGCCGATTACACACAATTACGTAATGCACACAATTACAATTCACCAGTTCGTCCGTTGCAGTTCCACTGTACGCTCACAATTACACAAACTCTTCCGATGCACGTACGCAGTCCGTACCCTCGCTGGGCGCTCCTCACAGCTGCTCACCAAGAACTGACTTCCTCCAGCCAGGCGCATCGCTTATATAAGACCAGCTGGCCAATCTAGAAGTTTCCGGATTAGACGAAACAACCCGCACGTTCGAGAATCCAGGGGGAGGGGAAAGAGAGAGCACAGTGGCCCGCAATCCCTCTCCTATTCATCCCTTCAGTTAGTGACAGGAGACAAATGAGTGGGTGTGGCCTGTATGCCTCTAGTCCCTTCTCAGCTGTCGTTGGTCTGGCTTTCCGATAATTGGGTAACACTGCTCCCTCCTCAAAGCTGGTCGTCCCGAACAGCACCTTCGTAGCGGGCTAGACGATCCAGGTGTACTCCCAACATCTTTCCTCGGGGCACCTTCTGGATGTGGTAGACCACGTCATTTATCCTCTTCACCACCCGGTACGGCCCTTGCCATGGCTGCTGAAGCTTCGGGCAGCGTCCCTTGGTCCGCGTAGGACAGTACAACCAGACCAGGTCACCTTGCTGGAACCCTTGGCTGTCGGCATGCCTGTCATATCTGGTCTTCATGCGGTCGCTCGCCTTCTGGATGTTCTGGCGAGCCATCTCATGCATGTCGTGGAGGTGGACCACCAGGTTCTCCACATAATCGGTCACTGGCTCCTTCGCCTCCGGAGGGCTTCCAAAAGCCAGGTCACAAGGGAGGCGTAACTCTCGGCCAAACATTAAGCTGGTTGGTGTCATTGCAGTTGTGTCGTGTGTAGACGAGCGGTAGGCCAGCAAGAACAGTGGCACCTTGACGTCCCAGTCTTGCTGATGGCTGGCCACAATCTTCCTCAGGTGTTCCTCTAAGGTCTTGATGTACCTTTCGACCATGCCATCCGACTGGGGATGTAGAGGCGTCGTGCAGGTCTTGTTCACCCCAAGCCTTTGTAGCGCCTCCTTCATTAGGTTGGACTCAAAGTTGGTACCCTGGTCACTGTGTAGCTCTAACGGCAGCCCAAATCGACAGAACACTTGCTCCACGAGGCAGTCTGTGATTGTCTTTGCCTCTTGGTTTGGGATGGCATACACCTCCGGCCACTTAGTGAAGTAGTCCACTACCACCATTAGGTACTTGTTGCCTCGGTCCGAAACTGGGAACGGTCCAACAATGTCAACGGCGATCCGTTCGAATGGCGCTCCGACGTTGTACTGCTGCATGCGACCCCGGCTCCTAGTCTGGGGGCCGCGACTCGCCGCGCACACGTGACACTGACGGCACCATCTCTCAGCATCTGCCCGGAGTCTCAGCCAGTAGTAGCGCTGCCGTAGTTTGCCAATCGTTCGGTTCGCTCCCAGGTGTCCTCCCGAAGTACCGGCGTGCACTTCCTCCAAGACTTCCGGGACCTTACTCCGGGGAAGTACCAACTGTTCTCTCTGCGTCTTCCCATCGGGTGACTCCCATACCCGGAACAGCACGTCCTCTCTGGTCTTCAACGAGTCCCATTGGGCCCAGTACGAATTGTAGGTGGTGCTCCTTGGTGCGATGTCCTCCCAGGTTGGTCTCGTCCCTGCCTCCACTTCCCTCAAGAGTGGCCCCAAGTCTGTGTCCGCCAGCTGCTCCCTCCTCAGGCCTGCGCTATCCCAGCCATCCGCAGGCACTGCCACAACTACTTGGACTGCTGCGGCATGCTCCTTCTCCTCCACTCTTGTGCACTGGCCACATTCTTCTGGACAGGGTGTTCGGGACATGGCGTCAGCGTTACCGTGGCTCTTCCCTCTACGATGTTCCGAGGTGAAGTCGTACTCCTGCAGCCTCTGGACCCAACGTGCTGTCTGGCCTTCCGGTCACGCCGTCACCATCACCTCGCTCCTCGCGGGGACAACCACATCTTCGTTCAAGATGACCCTACCGATTCCAAGGCGCTCTTCGGGTTGACGGAGTATAACCTCTTCTCTGTTGAGCCGCAGGACCTTCCTGCCGACGTCGACCGTCGCCTCGTGGCTCCTGAGGGCATCCAGTCCCAGAATCACCTCCTCAGCCACCTTCGCGACGAACACCCACAGACACACGGCACTCCGTCCCAGGGTCAGCTCCAGCAGGGCCTCCTTCTCCACAGGCAAGGTGTCGCCCAATGCCGTGAGAAGCTCGTATGGTCGGCTCGGCTTCCTCGTCGGCAAACCCTTCGCTACGTCAGGTCTGATGATGGTCATGGCCGCCCCGATGTCCACCAGCATGCGGCACAGCTTTCCTCTAACCCAGCCGTCCACGATGAGGCTGTCATCCATACGCCAGCTGATGGCATGCAGTGTCACTCGAGGGGATGGTGGTGATGGCGCCGACGTGCCCCTCTCCACGACGGCCCTTACTCGTTTTCCGGCTGCTCTTCCTGGTGCGGGCAGTCTCTCTCCATTTGTACCAGCTGTCCACATCTTCAACATAAGCCACTAGCTCTTCGCCAGCGTCCCTCAGATAGTCTTCTGTCTCCGGTGTAGCAGACACTCCTCGTTCTCGACGTCGGGATAGCTGTCACCTTGGCCACCTCCATCCTCAATGCTGGCGTTAGCACCTCGTGGATGGTTTTGTAATCGCCGAGCATTAGGCGCTGACGAATTTCCGTGTCTCGTACCCCGCCGACAAATGTGTAGGCAGCCTCTCGGGATACGAACTCTGATGGGAGGTCGACTAGGGCTTTGCTGGCCAGCTGCTCGATTGCCAGGGTGAACTCCTGCAGCGTCTCCCCTGGCTGCTGTGACCTTGACTTCAGCTGGCTGCGGTACGCTGCGGCTAAGCGGTGGTTTCCAAAGCGATTCTCCAGGGCCTCCCAGACGTCCTTGGGCGCCGCCGCTGTCTGGACCGCGTTCAGGACTTCCGCGACCTGTCCCTGGAGACTGGCTATTAACTGTGCGGTCTCTGGTGACCATTTGTTGTGCTTGGCCACTGCGTCGAACTGGCGGCGGAAGACTTCAAAAGTTGTCACGCCATCATATTTAGGAGGTTTGACGCGCGCAGATGATGTGTCGCATCTCGGCCCGTCGACATTCAAGTCCTTTAACCTCCTGCCAACGACGTCCTCTACCATGTCGTTCAGGGACTTTGTGTTGCTGTCGACCTTTCCCTCCAGGTTGTTTACACAGTTCGCAAGGTCTTTGACGTCCTCCACCATGGCGTTCAGGAACTTGGCGTTGTCGGTCTTTTCCTCTAAATCGTCAAGGCGCTCGTCCACTTGACTCGTCTGCTTGCCCAGCTGTGACGTCATCTCTCATGCCAGTCAGCTACTCTTCAAACTTTGCGGCGAGCACCTTGTTAGCCGCTTTAATTTCCGTGGTCAATTTGGTCTTCATTGCGGTCAGGCTGTTGTTTGTGGCTTCCATCTTCTCAGTGAAGTTATCGTTAGCCGTCTTTATTTCTGTCAGTTCCGCAGCGAGGTTGTCATTTGCTGCTTTCATTTCCGTCATCTTCTCCAAAATCTTTTCCACTGCAGCCTCCATGTCGTCGCACTTCTGACACCAACTGTGACTCTGTGGGTTCGTGAAATCTAGAGTCCAGGTTACAAACACAAAAAATTGCACTTTATTTCCGTAGAAATACGCTTCGTACACATACACAATACAACATATAAGGTCAACAAACACAGCTGTTTACCCGCACGCGTTCAATTACCGACTGTCTTTGGCGGGCGGGGGCCTTTTTATAGATTACTAACATTCCAGAAAATTCTCAAACAATCGAGACCCGGATAGAACAAAGACAAACTCCCGAGAAATACATCTCCTCCCGCCCACCATTTCGGCGAGATTTTATCTCCGCACCGCACTGCCGTCTCTTTGATCTCATTAAAGAGAAAGAGAAAGTTAAAATGTATGAGCTGCACAAAAGTAATTAATCAATTATTGACTTTTGTCAGAAACTATGGCCTGCTGGTATTGAGTTTGAAAAAACTTCTTGTGGTTATGAACCAGGCTCCAGACATGGTTTCAGCTTTTAACCAAATGAAGCCTTTATTTCCTAAGTTGAAGTATGTGACATGCTTGGTACACGCCCTTCACAGGGTTTGTGAATCCATAAGGAACAAATACAACATCGCAAATCAGTTCATCTCTGCCCTGAAGAAGATTCTACTGAAAGCTCCAAATCTTGTTGTGGTCTACTAGGAAACCACTGGCCTGCCTCTTCCAAGTTTTCCGGTCATTACTTGCTGGGGATCTTGGATCAAGTGTGCTATGTTGTGTGAGAATTTTGACAAAATTTGAGTTTGTGCTTTCTTTGGATCAGACGATGCAGGTGCAATTTCCAAGACACAGCAACTTCTGTTACTGGAGAAAATACGTAATTTGCACACAGAACTATATTGTGCCCATAGTTACAAGTACCTGACTGCAGCTATTAAACTATGAGGGCTGTTCAATAAAGAATGATCATAATTTTTTGCACTAAAATTCAATCTTATTATATTCTGTTAGTTTAATGTGACACAAACACGCCGTAGTAGTTTCATTGTTGGTATTCCTGGTTCCTCCCTGTGAGAACCAGGCAAGTTCAGACATGTTCAGTATCGCCTACCGCTGCAATGGAGGTAACATGCGAGGAACAATATGTGGCTTTGAAATTCTGCTTTTGTCTCAACAAATCTTCAGTTGAGGTCTACACAATGTTACAGAAGGCCTATGGAGAGTCTGTTCTTCCCTACAGCACAACTCAAAGGTGGTTTAAACTGTTTAAAGAGGGGAGACAATCAATTTCAAAGGAGGGTGGACCCGGTGCTCCAGTTACTGCTCTTACAGAAGAAAACATCAACACTGCTGCTGCCATTGTGAGAGAGGATCGATGAATTACCTTAAGATCACTTTCTGAAACACTGAACATTTCATTGGGTGCCAACCACACGTTGGTGACAGAAACATTACACACGAGACGTGTTTGTGCGTGATGGGTTCCAAAACTGTTGATTCCCGAACGAAAGGACATTCACATGCAAGTCTGCATGCAGTTAAAGTTGATGTTAGAGGAAGATCCGGAGTTTTCTTTCAAACATAATCACTGCTGATGAAACTTGGCTACATCATTTTGATCCTAAGAGCAAACAGCAAAGCTCAGTGTGGAAATCACCTTCATCACCAACCCTCCAAAAAAGCAAAAGTGGTTGCTTCTGCTGGGAAAGTTATGGTCATCTCATTCATTGATATTCATGGAAAGGTTTATCAGCATGTTGTACTTGCAAACACATCAGTAACTGGACACAGGGATGTTCTGAAAACATTGCAAGTCCATATCAGGCACAAAAGACCACATTTCCGTGAAGCAGGTTGGATGCTGCACCACGATAATGTGTGGCCGCATATTGCGGATGTTGTTGCTGAATATCTTGCAAAAATCAAAGTGAAGGGCATGCCTCACCCTCCCTATAGTCCGGATTTAGCCCCATGTGACTTTTTTCCATTCCCTAACTTGAAGAAATGCCTTCGTGGGAGGCATTATCCATCATCAGAAGCAGTGGTGAAGGCTGCGGAGGTGATTTTGAAGGATCTCTCAAAAATGGTTTGCATGTCTTTGAAGACTGGCAGAAACGCTGGGACAAGTGTCAGCACATTCAGGGGAGACTATTTTGAGAAGTACCATCAAAATTATGAGAATGAGTAAAGGTACCAAAAAACTTTTTAAACCACTTCTCGAACTGTAAAAACAGTTAAGCTCCACTTACTTTTGAAACATCCTAATTTCAAAAGTAAGTGGAGCTTAAGTGTTTTTACAGTTCGAGAAGTGGTTTAAAAAAGGTTTTTGATTCATGAAGCTCCACTGTTTATAAAGACTTCTATTTATAGTTTTATTATGAGTAATTAGTAATTTATTTCCTTTTACATCAACAAATGGAAATACAAAATCAAGATTACAATTATAAAATCCATACTGAAATGTGCCATATATTCCTAAATCCTGAAAATCCTATCATGTTATCATGTTGCCCACCATTGAATAGTAATTCAGTCCCCATACACCTAACCCTAGGTTTTTGTGTATAGGAGGCCCTCTGCTCCTTTTTACACTTTCTGCCATTTTACCTGTCCTACTCTACATTTTTCTCTTAATTGTTCTTAGCCATCTCTTTAACTTTCCCTAAATAATTCCCTATATTTCTCCTGTTCTTTTCTCCTTTTACTGACAACATTTTTCTAATTACTACTTCACCCCCCAAACTGTCCCATTTACGTAGCCAGGCCTGCTCTCTCCATATCTTTGACTACAATTTAATATACAATGGAAATCTGCATTCTCTTCTCCACACAATGGACATTTATCTAGCTCCCTCTCTTGACCTATACCTTTCTGTCCCATTTACATAGCCAGACCTGCTCTCTCCATATCTTTGACTACAATTTAATATACAATGGAAATCTGCATTCTCTTCTCCACACAATGGACATTTATCTAGCTCCCTCTCTTGACCTATACCTTTCAAGTTTCTCACTCCTGTTCTCGCCCAATCAAAACCTTCTCGCCCTAACTTACTACATATATCTATATATCCTTCCCTCCCCCAGGTTGTTTTTATTTCTCTATATAAGCTCAGTGAGCTTTTGTTATTTGTATTGGCAAAAATGTCTTGTCTGTCAATATCTTCTAATCTTAGCTTAACTTCTTTCCAGAAGCCTCTATACCCATACTCTGCATTTATCCAAGAATGACCCATACCTATCTGCTTCAACAAGTCATACATTTTATGTGTCCAAGACCCACCCCAGTTACTTCTCTTTTGAATATGAAAACATTCTTTAATTATATTGCCATCTTCCAAGTTAGTGATTCTGTATAAATATTTCATTGCCCTTGACAAGATTTTAATTTTAGTAGAATGCCTGCCTAGTTCTAATTGTGCTGCCCCATTAGGTGATGCTATTGGTAATCCCAATATGTATTTACAAAAGGATCTATGCACTCTATCAGTCTCTCTCCAAGCCTCATCTATTCCCCAAACCTCTGATCCATGTAACATTCTATTTTCTACTACTGCTGTATAAATCCTCTCCAACCATTTGACATTTATATCTGGCAGTTTACTGTAGCATGATCTTATCACTCTCATGGCCATTTTACCTTTTGCCACAGACATCTTTTTTTGTTCTTTCCAGCTGCCATCTGAACTCAACCTTGTACCCAAATAATCAAATCTCCTTACTACCTCTATTTCTCTTCCATTAACCTCCCATTTCTCATCCTTACGCAACCTGTATCCTTTTTAAGACCATTTATTATGAGTAAAGGTACGTTGTCAAAAAAAAAAAAAAAAAAAATGTGATCATTCTTTATTGAACAGCCCTCGTATTACAAGAACAAGGTTTAGAAAAGAATAAACAGTGGTATACTTTAACTTTCGTGAGCAAGAAGTTAGATGGCTTTGCCAAAGACAAACTTGAGTTAAGTCTTCAGAAAAATCTGGACATTCAGGATTTTGCCACATCTGTAGAACTGCCATTCCGAGTGAATACAAGATTGCCCCACTGGTCTCTGTGGATGTTGGAAGAAGCTTTAGCATCTACAAAGACATTCCACCTCCTAATAGAAAGACTTGCTTTTACAAATGTAAGAGATGCTTAATGTCTTGAAGTATATCAGCTTGATGTATTTTCCTTCTTCTGATGTGATAATTTCATGTATTTGTTTGCAATTCAATAAATTAGAAAAGAGCAAAGAGAAATTGTTGAATTAGTTGAATAAACCAGCACCTTTTTGTCCCCTTTTTTACCTTATTTGAGCACCTTTTCCCTTTCTTTTTTCAAGTGAAATTTGTACCTAAAAATCCTAACCCTGGTAATAATATCAGGTTGACCCTTTGAGCAAAATATTTGGGTAAATTTAATTCTTTCAACAATTACTTCCACTTCCATTCCTGGTACACTGCTTTAAAAACACACTGAATATACTTAGTATAAGAATGATGTAGTAAAAGATTGAAAAAACACACCAACCTGATCGTTCTGGTAAGTGCGTGACTGGAACAGCTGTTTGGTTCTCTGGATGTACAGCAAGATGGAGCAGAATGTGCGAATTGCATCAGAATACCTCCTCATCATCATGTACGCAAACCCCACATAGTATGAAGTAGATATCTGACACGCTGGCACATGTGAGTACTGAAACACAATTCTGAAACACAGTAAGCGCATTTGTCTCCAAACACAACAAGCGTTACACTAGCACTCAATGGAAACTTAGACGCACCTTCTTGTGCAGTTCAATGTTCTCCAGAACCTTAATGGCCTGATAGTAGTCACCATGAAGAGAGTGAAGTCTAAGGAGACCAACCAGACTGAAGTATCCCAGCATCTTGTACAATGAATGTCGACCAAATTCTCCTGCAACAGAGTCTGGATCTCCACCGCTTGCATATACCTGCAAACAAAAACATCTTATCTTTAAAATTAAGAATGAAATGGCCATTATGTAAGCAAATGGAAAATGAACTAAATTTTATTTTGGAATGTAAGGAGATAAAATTATGGAGGGAACAATGAGTACCAGTTAGGTGGTTGAAATTACCAAGTGAAATAATTACAGTGTGAATTAGAAAGGTCAACAATATAGAAGACATTAGGAAGTTGGGTGAATTATTAGGAAAGACTAAAGAAAAATAAAAGAAAGGCATTTTAAAATTATTAAACTATATAACTGTAAGGATGCCTATCAGGAAAATTTATATAATTTATTAGAAGAGAGTATTAAAAATAGGTAAAATGTGAACCTGGTGTACATAATCCTGCCATAAGTTCTGTCCCTCATACAGAGGCACTTACTGTAGTACATAAATGATAACTACAACAAACAAATATATGTAATTATTAAATTTTAGATGAGTCGTCAAAATGTTCGCCTTTGTCTTGACACATCTCTCTGGCCACTCATCTACCGCAGCACGCACTACATCTTGGGGTATTGAGGCAGTTGCCTTCACCAAAGGCTTTTAGGGATGTGATATTGCGGTGAGATTTAGAGCAGGGGCGGCCGGTGAGGTATTGTATTGATGGTGCCATAAATAAATAAGGGTTGTTAAAGAATAAATATGTGTACCAATTACGAACGATTGAGGTAATCTTATCAATAATCCATCCTATTTTATAATATACTGTACCAAACAGAACGTGCAGAACAATCTTAGAAATGCCTTTGAATACTGATGACTGGCTGAGATGTACTTGAAGTTCTTTATCCAACTCCGCACTAAACTGAATGAGCTCACGAAAAAAAAAAACCTTATTTTGAGAGGCTTCAGATTCGTCGTGTCCCCTAAGAGCCAGTTCCAAAGCACCACAGAACCGAATAGAGTTTATATTTAAGTTCAATATATACTTGTTCTTATATACTTGTTTGTTATGGCCGTTGACTGTTTGCCCATACTGCGAATCTAAGTTGTCCTGAATATTGGTTTTGCCTAGAAATGAAACGCTCAGAACTTTGTCCATGTGTTGCTTCGATATTTTATGCATTTTCATTTTAGACCATAAATGCCCAATATCAGCTGTTCCAGTCTTACACCAATGGACATCTCCCCCAAATAACACACAAGGAAAACAAAAAACTGCATTGTTTTCATCACAGCCGCAAACCCATTTGTTCTTTTGATAAATATCTGGATTAAACTTACGGCATCGATTTTTTGTTTGCTGCTGCAGATTCAGATTTGGGAGTAGCCTACCCATTGTTTTTATCTGAATTTTTTCCACTTAGAGTCCTGTTACTAAATGGAGTTTTCAGTAATTTACTCACCTTGTTCATGTTCGTAACTTTACTGTGAAGTTTAACTTAAAGAAAAAACACTGAACACTGTTTTAAAAATCCATGCTCACGATGAACTACAGCATTACAAGAGCACATACAGAACTACTCTACCATTGTTTTGAAAACATGTGTCCAACACATGCTGGACGCGCGGGTTTTATGTTCTACCAACAAAACTGTTGCTGTGAAATATGCACATTTTGAAATACTGTCTCTTAATTTTAAAATCTAATACTATATTCACATTGAAACCAAATTAATTTTATTTATAAAGATATCTGTGTGTTGTGCTTCTACAACTGATTTCATTAAGCGTTAATTTGCGTTTTGAAGTTCTTCAGCATTAACTTGCAGTAGGATGGTGACACTGCATTAATAGCGCGAAATGTATTCTTACCATTGTCTTTCGCTAGGTGGCAGGATCGTGGTTCTCTGAAGTCCCGTGTTTTACTGCACTCTAACGGGCAAAGCGTAAGTTATGCGCCAGAGAAATCCCGGCACTAACTTCTCTGACCTCCTCCCATAAGGAGCCATGTATAAGCAGACATCTTAGCCCCTAGCCCTAACACAGGCGTTTGTGAGCGTAGACGGTGCCGTTCTGGAATCGGCACCAAGCTACGGAAAACAACCAAGAGAGAGCGCTGGTGTTCAATGCGCCTATTCAAACGAGGGAGCAACTACTCAAACAATTCCTTTTGCGCAATTCTTATACAATTCTCTTTCTTTCGCTTTCATACAGATGGTGCCATGGCACAGTGGCACTACCTCAGAAGCCGCCCCTGGTTTTAGGTCAGGCTTCACTGGTAGAGATAAACTCTGGAACGTTGCTCTACAGCCAATGTTGTGAGGTCTTTGCCTTGTGGACATGTGCTGAGTCCTGCTGGAATATCCAGTGCTTACCCGCAAACAAGATGGTGTTTAGGGACTTCACAACCTTTTCCAGAATGTCGTTTTGGTAGTTGGTGGCACGTGTTTTCACCCCCTGTTCGTAGAAATGCCCCCCCCCCCCACCACAGACATTGGATGATGTCCTCCTTCCACTCTTGGACTCTTGGCAACAGTTTCCTGAGATGTGCGAGCATACACTCGATCATTATGGCAGTTGAGATTTTCTTCCACAGTGAAAATTTTCTCATCCATGAAGAGAATTTGGTGGTGACTGCCTTTTGCATGCTTCTCCAATAGTCTCTTGACACTCGTGCTTCTTATGTGCCTTAAAGCTACTGTCAGTCGCTGTCCCTTTCTTCTTCAGTATGCTGAAAGTCCATGATCTTTTATAATGCGTGACATCGTTCTCGGAGCGATTTTCATTTCCCTTGCTATCATACCTTGTTTACAGTGAACATTTCTCCGAAATCTCTCAGCAACAGTTTTAATCACTGCCAGTGTTCTGGTCGTGAGTGGCCAACCACTTCTAGCTCTGTCAACAAAAGAGGAAGTCTCAGTGGATCATTTGACACATCGATAAACAAATTTCTGCGTAATTTGCGGCGGTCGTAACAACTTGAAAATGTACTGGTGTCTTGTTATACTTGTGTAGTACAACCACTGCGACGCAATTCTCTTTTGCCCCCCACTCCATCTTAACCAAGCGGCAGCTGGCCGTGAACTGCATGCATGCGGCAGCTGCGCGTATAATGTTGCTCTGGAGAGCGTCAAGCGGCCATAATAGTTTGTGGCAGCAACTCAAACTTTGGGACATGGTGTTATATATATTTACACCAGCTCAATTTAGGTTTATTTAGATTGTATTAGGAAGAAAGAAAGAATAGCAATGATGGTGAGTCAAATGAAAATTGGAAAACAGCCATAGAAAATCTAAAACGCTTGTATTACAATCTGGCCCGGTAAACATGGGCATTGATTCTCTCACTATCATTTGGCATTGGTCCCATAAAACCCATGTGACTCAGCAATGAGATACACAGTGCCAATATGGAAGCTCTCTGTTGAGTGCACTAAAGCAGAGCAGCACAGAGTGAACTGTTTCCTACACAGTGAAAACGTGAAACCAATAGAAATCCATCATCGCATGTTGGCACAGTATAGGGCTGCATATTTATTACAGACTCGCGTGTACGAAATTCATCAGCAGCAGCACATCAAGTTTAGCGGACCCATCAAGGCCAGGCCAGGAACATCGTGTTGCCACAGCTCTGCAGTGGCAGAGGACATAATTTGGCAAGGATTGATGACATTGCAGAGCAATTACACATCAGTCATGACTCTGCTCACCATATTGTCCACAATGAGTTGAAGTACCAGAGTGTGGCCGCAGGATGAGTGCCTCGTCGGCTAATTCCCAAAATGAAAGAGAGACAAGTCACTGTCTGCCAGGAGCTGCTGCACTGCAACGAATTTGAAAGTGACACACTTTTACATTTTCTATCTCATTCCATCAGCACTGGCTTTTTGTTGGTTTACATACAATCTTATTTTGTCCTAATTTTCTCTTTTTATGCATAACCCTTTCTGTCATTGCTTCTTTTTTTTATGTAGTCTTCTCTTTTCTATCACTGCCATTCCTCTCAGTGTTCTGTGTCGTGGCATAGTAGATAGAGTGCTGTGCTTTGGTTTCCTGCCAGAAGATGCACCCAGGATTGATCCCACTCCTGGGTGTTGCAGATTTGAAGTCCCGAGCCCACTCAGCATTGTGAGGAAATTGAAGAGCTATGCTAGGTAGCGAACCTGGTCTAGAAAGCCAACTTTCAGGCTGGGGGTGCTGTGATGCTGACCACATTTTCCCATATTGGTTGAATGATTGCCCCCTCTGCCTTACATATGTGGAAGTGAGGCTGGCAGTCAGGTTGGCAGGCCCACTTGGGATGTTACGCCGTGGGTGTAACCCTTTCAGTGCTGATTTTGATAACCATAGTATCTCCTTCCAACACAATCTAAAAACTCTTATTTTCTTACTTGCTTCTGCCATCCCCTAGATTGCATCCTTGATTCCACTAGTGCTTCATAAATCCTTCCTAGTCAATTTATCATCAACCTACAAATATTGAATTCCACCCTAAAATCTGAAGTCAACATTTCACTGGAAATATAGATTTTGAAACCCCTATATGAGATGCGTTGAAGTTATAACACCTATTTTTCGTTTCACAAAGTAATCACAAGAAAAATGTGAAACTAGTGGCACTTCTCAACGTAATCTCCCTCTAGCCATACACATTTTTCACAACATCGATGCCATGACTCTCCATGGCCACTGCAAAGACTTCTTTAGGAGTGAGTTTTGACCACTGGAAAATCGCTGAGGCAACAGCGGCACGACTAGTGAATCTGTGACCACGGAGAGTCTTTTTCATCATGGGAAACAGCCCAGAGTCGCTAGGAACCAGGTCAGGTGTGTAGGGAGCATAAGCAATCACTTCAAAGTTGTCAGTCAACCACAGAACTGACGATAGGGGAGAAGTCCCCAGAAACTAGTCTTCATAAAAAACTTGTAAGTGGAGAAAAGTATATACAAGGTTGACTCACTTGCCTAATTTTAGTAAAAATGATTACATGCTGTTCTTGCAATGAAAACGTCATTTTAAGTATCAAAAACAGTCCTAACTTTCATCGCTGCCACTAAGAGTTCTATGCACTCTACAGTGCTGACATCTCTGTCATGCATTCACAAAGAGTCAACGTGCATTTAAAAAGAAAAAACAGAAGTTCCTATCTGGTCCCAGTCCTGAACAAAAAAATAGGTCTTTTAACTTGAACGCACGTTGTATACGGAATACATGTGATCTATATTTCATAAGACCACTTTGTGCTGTATAATATGAAACAGTGATGCTGAAAATAAACTTTTGTCTTACATTGTATTTCAGATTTAAATGATTAGTGATCCTGTCATAAAAACAAATACATATTAAACATTGCTGAACCACCTGTCACACTGACTCACCTCTTTACTTGAATTTAAATGCACAACATGTTTCAGAATCTACTGTTTCGTCTTCAGCCTGGGTTTGACTGGTTCAACTGCATCAGTTGTATCCAGCAATAACTTCGAAAACATGTTTCATATTTAAATTCAAATAAATCAAGTTACTGACACAAGCCTGACCACCAAATCCTTCATGTATTGTTTCACTTTACTCTTCACATCTCTAACCATTTGCCAATTTCCTGAAATTCAAACCATAAAACTTCCACTTGTACATCCAAGATCAATAATTATTCAATGGTATGACATTTAGAAAGAGTAAAATAACATTGGTCAACATGAATTTTGTCCCATGAGTAAAAATGTTGTACTTAATGCACTTTTTAATTGTGTTCTCAAATATGTATTTGTAATTTCTCTATCTGTCACAGTTTCTTTTTTATTTCAATTTTAATTTTTAATACACATTTTTTGTCCATTTGTTGTAAAATAAAAGCTCCTAGAGCATGGTAAATACGATAAAACCAAATGAAATATCTCAAATGGTATCACTGCTACTGCTCTGCAAGTTCAGACATTTACAAATGTGATCTAATGTAGCACACATTCAACAGAACGACGTCAATTGAGAGATATGTCATTGTGACTGTCTGAATTATGTTTCAAATATTTACAAATTTCTTTCTTTTAATGTCATTAGTTGCAAAATGCCTAGAGTTTTTCATAGATAGTCAACATGAAAAATTCAATGCCATGGCCGGGATTTGAACCACAGATCTTTTGGTTTCTGTCCAGTCGCTCTAACCCATTGAGCTACCATGGCCAACCTGGCATCATGACATTAAATTCTCCATTCAACTCATATTTCCCCAGTAGATCACTAGGGGCATTACGGCAGGTTGGCCATGGTAGCTCAATGGGTTAGAGCGACTGGATGGAAACCAAGAGATCCATGGTTCAAATCCCGGTCATGGCATTGAATTTTTCATGTTGACTTTATCTATCAAAAACCTTAGCCTATATACGGCTAGTGTGAAGAAATGATTAATTTCCATCAATTAACTAAAATGCCTAAAGTTTGTTTAAATCATCTTATAACAACTTTTGTTATATAAGTGGTGAAGTGACGCAAAAGTGCCAAAGGCAAAAGACTATTCTATTACTGAAAGTGTTATTAACTTTATTTTGTATGTAAAGTGAGGGACCAAACAAAGGCCTGGGTCCCACATACTTGTTGTTTATCACTTCCTAGGCTTCTTACTGCACAGAACAACTCAAAATAATTTGGAGGGAACCCAGCAATCACTCCTTCAACTGTTATTTCTGTTTAATAAACATTAAAGTGATGACGTCAAAATCCAAACATACAGTGTTGTACCCTACCTTGCAGTCTGCAGTGAGACCAGTTCCACACAGCAAAGAATTGTCCATAGCAAAACCTACGGACCTTATGACAGTAAATGAAGAGACCTTGGACCCCAATGAAATTAAGGAAGAAAATGCAATGGGTTTTGGTGACTTAATTTTTAAACTAAGTTGTTTATCTAAACCTCATTTACTGTCTCAACAAGATTTAAAAAAAACTCTTGAGTTTTAAAGTTATCGAAAAGCACTCTGAAATGCTTGCTTCATGGCTAAAGAATGGAATCAAAAGAATATATATTATTATAAGGTGCATTTAAAAAGAAACGAGCCAGAGACATAATTACAGAAACCAGTATCTGTATGTTAGAAGTATTGGTCCTGGCTGTTGAGACACTTGTCCCATTGTGACACAAGGCGGTGAATGGCTGTCTCATAAACCAGTACCTGTATGTTAGAAGTATTGGCCCTGGCTGTTGAGACACTTGTCCACTGTGACACAAGGCGGTGAATGGCTGTCTCATAAACCAGTTCCTGTATGTTAGAAGTATTGGCCCTATCTGTTGAGACACTTGTCCCACTGTGACACAAGGCAGTGAATGGCTGTCTCACAAAAGTCCCGGGGCTGCGATGTGAGCCAGTTCCGCATGTACAGCTGGACGTCGTCATCCGAGGTGAATTGTTTGCCCCTCAGAGCCTTTTTAAGGGAATCAAAAATGGCGTAATCAAAGGGAGAGAGGTCTGGACTGTATGGAGCGTGGCCGAGAACCTCCATTTGAATTTCTGCAGGAGTGCTGCAACTGTGTTGGCCGTATGAGGCTTTGAATTGTCATGGAGCAGAATGACCCCATGGGTGAGATTGCCTGGTCATTTTGATTTGATCGCTTGGCGAAGGTTGGTCAAGGATTGTGAGTAATGCTGGGCATTCACTGCTGTGTCGTGCTGCAGGAAGTATATCAGAAGAGGCCATCTTAGTCAAAGAACTTCAGCATACCCTTTCCTGCACTTGTGTGGATGGGCCTTGGCTGTTTTTGGTGGTGGAGGTGACACCTGGATGCTTCCACTGGAGACTTTGTTGTTTTGATTCTGGTTCAAAATGATGACACCATGACTCATCTCCAGCCACCACTCGTGCCAGGAACTCATTCCCTTCCCTAGCATTGCACTGCAGATGACCAAGACAATGGGCCATTTGACATGCTTTCTGGTGTGTTTGAAGACTGTGGGGCACCCATTGGGCACACACTTTGTGCTAAGAGCAGTTGTTCCTTCATGATAGTGTGAACACTTCTGATGCTTAATTTGACCTCGGCAGCTATAGCTTTCACTGTCACTCAGCAGTCCTGGGTAATGAGTGCATCAACCAGCTCAACGATGTCATCGTAATGCAGTGTGATGCTCCAGACCGTGTATCATCACTTAACAACACCTGTCCTCCCCTGAAGTTCTTATGCCATGCCTTGACCCTTGCAAGGGACATGTAGTGTTTGCCATACACTTGTGACATTCGTCGATGAATGTCTGTTCTCCCCACTCCTTCCACTATCAGAAAACGGACAGCACCTCTTTGCTCTTCTTTTGATGCCTCCATTTCACTGTTTGCAATGTGACTGGCAGCACTGGATGATTGATGCATTCTGCTGCTAGCTTTGTATAGTCATATGATGTGCACGCATT